>OX371224.1:152366099-152939865 GCA_947310385.1 Nephrotoma appendiculata | reverse complement strand
ACTTGAAAATTGTAAACCATTATCAACATAAATTTACAGTAATTGTATGGTATGGTATTTTTTTGGAGATAAATTACTAGGACCGATAAGATCAATCCAGGTAGACTAGATGGTCAAAAATATTCAAATTTTTTATAAAACCAATTTGTAGAACTACTTTGAAATACTTTGTTTCTAATGCAGTAGATTGACCACGGAGGACCTATACCGTGGCCGCCAAGACTATCGGATCTAAATCCATTAAATTTTTACCTCTGGGGCTATCTAGAAACTAAAGTTTAGTCTTCATCTAGTTTTATATTTGCTGCCCTAGGAGGATGAAACTGGCCCAGCGAATGTAAAACTCAATACCTTAAAAATGAAATTAATGCACATGCTAGAAGGACATGCTAGCTTTTTCATACTAAATCCCTGAACTTCCAAATTATTCCCATTTTAATCATTTTATCGGTGTGTTATCGCATTTTGTTATAAAACAATAGTTTCGCCTAAATATTTGCTTAGTCAAGATATATTTTTACCAAAATATTGATAATAACTATAAGGCTAGTACAATTTTAGTAAAAACTAGGCTACCTATATAGGCAACAACGTTATCCGAGTAACGTAAAATAAAGATAACATTATGAGTGAATTGAGTTTTTAATCAAATTTCCTAGATTGTCAACGTTGTCTACATTGTCGACGTTGTTCATATTGTCGACGTCAGCAACGTCAAAAATCGCTATATAATCTACATAATAGATTACAAGTCGAAAACCGCGTAGGTTACATTGCGTAATCTACCTCGTCCATCTCTGATAGCCACATCATCGTATCAACACTTAACCGTTAGACTAGTTAATTATAAGACAAATTAATCGCAAAATACATTATTGTCTCGATGATTTTGTTGGTTCCCAAATGATTTT
Source organism: Nephrotoma appendiculata (assembly GCA_947310385.1). NCBI lineage: Eukaryota > Metazoa > Arthropoda > Insecta > Diptera > Tipulidae > Nephrotoma > Nephrotoma appendiculata. The sequence goes on along the minus strand of OX371224.1, from coordinate 152,938,954 downwards.
CTTATAGAGGTTTTACTATTTTTCAAAATCTATTTATGTCGATATTATGTAAGTAGATTTTGGAACGGATTTTTGTCGTGAGGTGAATAACTTATTTGTATCAACTTGGTTTGTTGTAATAATTCTAACATTTCAGGAACTTTAGGTGCAAGTGGTTGGTCCCAAGTAACCAAATATATGAAAATAAGAATATTATTTAGAAGAATATGTGATTAACTGATACGTTGATTCCGTGAGTTTTGATGTCAAATCCCAGTAGAAGGTTGGTTGATTATGTGACAAAATACCATTTCGGTCAGAAGTATTTTTTTTTTTAATTTTTTATCAGTTCGTTCGCCTATTTTTAAAAATCATTGTAAATTCCATAACAGACATCATCAATATTCCAAGATATCATCAAACGGCTCACTGTTCTAGGTAGAGGAGTGATCATAGCATATACCGGGAGTTTCTTTTAAACTGAGACTATCAAATATCTCGAAAAATAGCCACTCTACGGAAAAAATGTCCATAATCAAAATTTAATCATACCGCGGGGGAAATACATTAGTTCAAAAAAATAGTCCCCCACCCCCGCTTTGTAGGTGGGGCGGGGGTAACTTTTAAACTAAGATAGGAAGCCATATTTTTTATTGCAGATATGGATTCTACGACTAAAAGTACGTATGATTTGAATGAAATATTTTGTTCGGTTCATGATAGATGGCGTTGTAATCGACGAAATTCAATTTTTTCAATTTCTTCTTCTTAGAACACACGCATTCGATTCTGCAATACGTTTGAAATAAAAAACATCACGTTTTCATTGGAAATACTCGAAATTCGTCATCAAAACAATTTACTCAGTTTTGTAAATCGCATTTAACGTTTGTGTTATTTCTTATCTTCATGTTTTTCGTAATTGCAAAATAAACGATAAAATACTTTAGAATGGAGCGTTTAACTGTGCCAGAGAAAATTGAAATGGTTCTGGTTTATGGAGAAGCTGGCAGAAATCTTAAAAATTCTGTTGCTTTTTACGCTCAACGTTTTCCGGATAGGATTCGTTCACGTGCTTCATTTGGCCGTACTATCAAACAATTTTTTACTGATGGAAATGTTCAACCGAAAAAGAGGACCCGTAGAGCAACAGTCACTGGAAATAATGAAATTGCTGTATTGGCAGTAGTGGCTCATAATCCTTATGTTAGTACACGAGAAATAGTTCGCGATTCCGGATTGTCCCTCACCAATTTTGAAGAATTTTAAAACGGCACAAGTATCATCCATATCATGTGTCTTTACACCAAGATCTTCATGGCGCTGATTTCCAAAATCGGGTAACCTTTTGTCAATGGGCACGTGAACAAATACAACAAAACCCCATTTTTTTCGTTGCGTAATGTTCTCTGACGAATCGTCTTTTACAAACCATGGAACGGTTAATCGACACAACATGCATTATTGGAGTGTTACAAATCCGCACTGGCTTCGTCAAGTTGAACATCAGCGTCCTTGGACTGTCAACGTGTGGTGTGGAATAATTGGCAACAAACTCATAGACCCCCACATTATAGAAGGCAACTTGAATGGTCAAATGTACCGAAACTTTTTGGAAAACGAACTGCCAATATTACTTGAAAATTTGAGTTTAGAAGTGAGACGGAACATGTGATTTCAACATGATGGTTGTCCTGCACACTATTCGGTGGTGGCACGTGAAATACTTGATCGTGATTTCAATGGTCGCTGGATCGGTAGAGCTGGTAAATAAATTGGCCCGCCAGATCACCAGATCTTACTTCGCCAGATTTTTTTTTGTGGGGCTATCTCAAAGACAAAGTTTACAAACAAGAACCAACAACACGTGAGAACATGATTGAGCGAATCAGAAATGCGTGTGCTGAAATTCAACCAAACACACTTCTCAGTTGTGTACAATCATTTGAAATGCGTATTAATAAGTGCATTGAAGTCGCAGGCCATCATTTTGAACACTTGTTTTAAGCTAAAATTATTTTATTCACCTGCCATTTACATTAATAAATTGTTTTGATGACGAACTTCGAGTATTTCCAATGAAAACGTTATGTTTTTTATTTCAAACGTATTGCAGAATCGAATGCGTGTGTTCTAAGAAGAAGAAATTGAAAAAATTGAATTTCGTCGATTACAACGCCATCTATCATGAACCGAACAAAATATTTCATTCAAATCATACGAACTTTTAGTCGTAGAATCCGTATCTGCAATAAAAAATATGGCTTCCTATCTTAGTTTAAAAGTTACCCCCGCCCCACCTACAAAGCGGGGGGGGGGGGGGGGGGGGGGATGGGGGACTATTTTTTTGCACTAATGTATTTCCCCCGCGGTTGATTAAATTTTGATTATGGACATTTTTTCCGTAGAGTGGCTATTTTTCGAGATATTTGATCGTCTCAGTTTAAAAGAAACACCCGGTATATGTTACATAACATATTTATGCGAATTACCTGGAATTGGCACTTATTTAAAACCATAAAACCGTATATTCTGATGATATCTAGCGGATGAAAGGTCAATGTTTTAATGCACTAAATTATTTCAATTGGTTTCTGTATTTACTGCTTACTTTCTTATCAGAATCCATCTGAGAATCTGAGAATACGAATTGTTATCGCTTTAACCAAAAATGTACAAAGGACTTAGAATCCTCCAAACAATCATATCAATCAAATTCTTAAAAATAAAATTACTAGATTTTAAAACAATTTTAATTTTGAATCCAAATTTTGAGTAAAACTTTTAAATCGTAATTACATTTCTTTCTCAGAGATTAACACTAATTAATTCATTTACACGCCTTTAGAGAGATTTGAACTCAAGCTCCTTCAGCACTTCAGATAGCTTTTTGAATTACTCATCCAGGCATTTTAATTGTAGTTTCCTAACTAGGGCAGCAAATTTCGTACGAATCTTTGTAAATCGAATTTGCCACCTTTCTAGAGGTAAGTACTCGGGTTCCGTAAGAACCTCAAACAGGTTGCTAATTTACTCATCCAGCCAGCTTGATTGAACCTTTCTAACCAGTGGCACTATTCTGGTAATTCTTGGGAATAGGGAACTGGGAAAATAATTTAGATGTAATTTCTGTTGAAAAACTTTTTCCGACCTACTGAGAAGAAAAGTTTGATGTAAATATTTATAAATTGAAAAACTATGGCCTTCCATTCATCTCGATCCATCGCTCTCGTCCTCCAGTTTCGACATGCTATGCATTTCACTCGATTAGATTTGATGAATCCGATGATATCGCTGCCTCCGAGGAGTTGCTTTATTTCATGATTCATGAGAATCCGATATTCGTTGTTCGCAACTATAATTGAACCAAAGATTGAACGGATTACCTTCCTTTCGAAGGTAGATAATAATCTACAATCGTTAGAGGTGGTCCAGCTCTCGCTTCCGAAAGGCAGCACAGGTCTTATGAGGGCTTTATAAAGTGCGAACTGCGATAGATGTTTCGATCTTGATCAAATTTCTTGATTGGGCATAGAAAACTTGTTGTGCGGCAGCGATTCGGGCTTTTATTTCTGCCTGCATATCATTCGACGATGTTATAACTGACCCGATTTATTTAAAGTTTTCGACGCCATCAAAATTGTGTATGGCGACGCCATATTAAAATACATTTTTATTACCTTTAGTACAACGTTGATGAATCACTTATAAAGCACTATAATTTCCAAAAATTTCTTTTAATAATCAAAAACATTATTGACAAAAACAATAAGAAATTGGAATGAAAAAATTTGCACGCACCGCTGTGGGCGTAGTTTTCCGCCAACTTGTCACAAAAAACTGCAGATACAAAATAAAAATTTATAAAAATAAAACAAAAACGTGAAATAGATAGAGAAAGAAAATATTTCTTGTCCAAAATCAATATTTTTGTGTCTTTGGTATTTTGTAGTACGGAATTTAGTATGGAATTAAATCAATTTTTTCCACACAGTGTAAAAATTGCATATTGGGATACGAAAACGTATGAAAAAATATACAAAACCGGCATGCGCATACTTAATCATCTAATTTTTTCTAATAATATTTGTGTTTTCATGTATTTGGGCACTTGGGACGAATCACTTGCACAATAAGTTCCCGAAATGTTCGAGTTATTAAAGCAATTCAATTTGTTTGGAATAAATTATGGTGTGAAGGAACCTCATGAGAACAATCCGTTTAAAATCTATTTCCAGGAACTGTAAAATTTCGATAGGAAAATTTTTTGGGCTGCAATAAAATCATAGATACGATGAGATGATCTACTATTAAATGTTTACCTAATATCGATATGGGCGTAAATCCTACAATTTAATGCCGTATGGCTTTTTTGGATCTTCAAAATCATCTACAACAATTTCGTAAAAAAGAAAATATTTGCTAAGAATATCTTTTATTTTTAATTATATTTGTTCTAATGCCGTAATGTTAACTCTGTTAATTTACTCAAAAGTCTCTTTCAGAGTCACTGAATTTTTTATTAGTTGTTAAAAATTCTCATATGACAGATTCTAGATGATCGCCAAAAGTGTCTAATTTTTTGATGTTCATAAAGCTCGATAGAATCATAACCTGGAAGAAATACGAGGCCGCTGATCACGAATTTGAAAGATTCAAAATGGTAGCACCAACGTGGCGGATCGAATATGGCCGAATAGTGGACAAATTTTTCGACGATCATAAAAATTAACAAAAACATTATCTAGGAGGTGTTCGGGATCGTTAATCATGAGTTAGAGGTCAAAATGTGAAATTTACGTAATGTGTTTTAATCGAAATTTACATTTCACGATTCGGGGATGAAATATTACCGCTGACCCTGTAAACAATTTTATCTAATATTCAAGTTCTTTAAATTCATCCTATAGGGTGAGTTTTGGGACTCGCCCCGTGTTTCCGGGCCATAAATCTTAAAAAAGGAAACTGAAATGGGAATCTCCTTTCCTTTGTGATATTATTTTTCGAAAAGAAACTAGTACAGTCCCTGTTCATTGTATTATTGACAGTATTAGTATTTTTTAAATTCCTAATTTATTGTTTTATATTTTAAAATATTTCAAAATAATAAAATGCATTTAGGATCATATCTGTTATTGTTTTTATTTAGATTATTTTATGACCTTTTAGGTCGCAATAAAATTATTACATGAAAAGGACTAAACAGATCAATAGCATGCATATTTTACTTTTAGTTTATCCTCTCATTTTATGTTTGACGCAAGGTGTTTTTAGAAATTTGGTGACTGAGCTATAAAGTTAGAAATAATCTACCTTAAGTGATTTTTATCATTTAGTTAAAAAACTTGTGTTTAAGTTAAAGTGTTTGTGTGTGTGTGTATGTGTGTTTGGTAAGTCTAGACTGAGACATTTATTTTCAAAAATGGATTGAAAAAATTGATTAAGCAGTGAACAAAAGCATGCTATCAGAGCATTATTAAAAACAAAAAAACCAGTCATACCGCGAGATCGCAAAAATGGAAAAAGTTTCTTGCTCATCAGTAAGTAATTTGGCAAAGATTCTTCAATCTTGGGGTACATTTTATGAGACCAAGAGAAGAAAATGTTAGGGGATCAGGAAGACAACGCCCAGAATAGACCGGACAATTATTCAATCAGCCTTAGAAAAGCGCAGAGCAATGATGAGCTACAAAAGCATCTTAGTGATGAAGGGACAAATATATCAGCGAAGACATTACGACGAAGGCTATATGAAAATAAGTTGAAATGCGAGCGTGCAGCCAAGAAACCCAGACTAACTTATTTGGGCTAAACTTCACAAGCACTGGACAATAGACGACTGGAAGAAGGATAATTGAATTTTTAAGCACTCATTATATATTTTCAAAAATTTAAAAAAAATTCCGAAATTAAAGAGTTTTTAAGGAGCATAAAACATCGACCATCAGTATTGATATGGAGCTGCATTAGTGGAGATGAACCTGTACCAATATACTTCGTTGAGGAAACCATGAGAAAAGAACAATATGAAAAGGTGGTAACAGACGTCTTATTTCCTTACATGAGGTCGCTATCTCAAGACCAATACTATTACACTTTCATGCAAGATGGAGATCCTTGCCATACCGCAAAATTAATAGAGAATGTCCTCCTTAACCAAAATATTGACATCCTCTCTTGGCTTGGCAATTTTCAGATTTAAACCCTATCGAGAATTGTTGCGCCTAACTTAAGTCCAACGTATATAAAACCCCAATCCTGCAGTGTCCACCCTAAAAAAAATATGGAGAAATAGTGATCAAATTCGCAATATGATCAATACTTGTATAAATGTAGCATGCCTGAACGAATAAAAGCTGTGCTGTGTTTAAAAATAAAGGTAGTTTAACCAAATTTTTATTATTTCCAATTTAGGTATACTCAAAATTATTTAATTTTAAAGAATTAGAACAGTAAAAGAAATCTTGTGTTTATTTATATTTTGATAAAATACTGGAGTTTTTCACTATATTAATAGTGTTCATAATCCAATGAACAGGGGCCGTGGTAGAGAGAGATAAGTTTTGGTTTTGATCGATTTTCAAGAACGTCGGAAAATTGACCCTTCATGGCGACCATCTTGTTCCCGCCGTCCACAATTCTCACATTCTGACTTCAAATTCATGATAAGCGATTCCGTAAATCTCCTAGATCATGTTTTAATTGATTTTGATGAACGTCGAAAAATTGGCCTTTTTTCCGGTCATATTCAATCCGCCATCTTGGGGTTGCCATTTTGAATTTTTCAAATTGTGATATCAAATTTGGGATCTGCGGCCCTTAAATACAATTTTTGTTTAGTTTTTCATGTAAAATTTAAACCACTACATATGTGCAGAAAGATTCTAAATTAAATTAGCAACAATATCGTCACACTGTTTCAAAATGAAACCGCAGATGACGATTTTTGATAAAAAAAACTGTTTTTCACCCAAATTCAACCTCGTTAGGTGCCAAACGAATTTACCGTGTGAGTTGAACAGATTATAAATATTTTTCCATAAATTTACAAGTCCCAGTGAAATTGAGCGGAAATCGGAAAACCGAAAGTTGCAGGCCACATACGTACTTTTTCTTTAATCACAAGTGTTAATAAAAAGTAAAGCTTTACGAAAAACAATTAAGACAAAACGGTTCTAAATTAAAGTGGCAACAAAATTGTTAAGATCATTATTTTAAAATTTTACAAGAAATTACGAGTTTTGATAAAAAATAATTTTAAACAAAATTCTGCATCTCTACAGCCCAGACGGCTTGACTGGTTGGGATGAAACATGATATTTAAGTGTTTCCACAAATCAAAGATCCTACAGAGAATCCATATTGATCCAAAAGTTAAGCGAAAATGTTTTTTAATAAAAACTTTTATTTCACCCAAAAAATTTCAATACAGGTTCGGCGGGTTGATTTTGGAAAGTCAAATACAAGAACACAGCAAATGTTTGATTGAGCCGCATAATCTGTCGAAATCTAAAAACACGTATTGTAAGAGAAAACTTATGGAAACTGCTCTCAATTTGGAACTTGGTCATTAACGACCTAATGATCTTACCCAGATTGCCTCTTCATTTAAAATGGTATTAGCTTGACCATCACAGATAAAAAAAGTACTTAGGTTTTATTTTAGTCAGCAAGCTATGTTGGAAACCTAATATATTTGAAAGAGTAAAGACAACCACTGTAGCGCTTTAATCTTCTAAAAGAGCCATCGAGTAATAATGTAGAACTGATATTAACACCAGAGAGCACACTGTGAGAGTCGCTATTCTGAGTCCTGGATGTGTTAACTTCTTCACGGATGGTTTAAATATGGCAGTAAGATTATTCTGTGATAGATAGAACTTAAACCTCTCCTTCCTTGCAAGAAGAGAGGCCGTAGAATGGTTGAGGTATAATGTAATATCTAAATTGGATATTTGCATTTAAAAAAGAGAAAGTCAGGCTGCGATTAAAGCGGTAAAATGAATTTTTCTTACATCGAAAATAGTTTAAAAATTGTCCCCCAACTATTAACGAGCATTATAAAATATCACGCGAAATTCAAGGACAGGTGGCCTCGTCTAACAGCTATGTGCAAACTAGAAGCTGTTAAGACTAAGGAATGAACGATGGCTTACTAGTGACTCTGCTGCAATAACTAGGCTGGTCTGACCAAGATTAGATCTGCCAAGATCCAGATAGCTAACATTTCTGCGAAGGCGTTAACGAGACTGGTACTGCCTCGGTGTCACCTCACGTGATGACTTCCTAATTGCAAATATGAATAGAAGAAGGCAAATCTACTTCATTTGCTTTGCACCTGTCAGACGCCAGTCCCTGGAGAAAAAATTTGAAAAATAATAATCACCTTTACATGAACAATCAAAGGTCTTTTTTTTACAAATCTTACTTTTTGGAAAGCTTGGTTCCTATATTCAGTTCAATTGAGAGGACATTTTTTGAAAATGGTTTGTCCTATTAGTCCTTATTTCACAAAAAACATTTATATTGGTTTTATTGGTTTAGGACAAACTTAGTGCAAACTTCATATCGGTGAAGATTGAATCATCCTCGATTGCAATGTTTTATTTATTTGATCGTAATTGAACAAAATGAGTGCCTTGAGTGGCGTCGCATTTACTTAATTATCGATGGAGCTTGTTCATATTCAACAATCTCATTGTATTGCGAAGTGATATAAGAAAAAAAGATATTTTTTCGTAGGGCGATCACATCTGTGCTGCGCATTCCAGGATAGAAAGATATTTTACAAATCACGAAAAACCACTTAGGCTGCGTACTAATAGTCGGGTAAATTGTTTACTACGGTAAAAATCGATTTTAGTACAGATTTTTCGATCAGTTTACCATAGAGTTTTTCAAAAATAATTGAATTTATCGAAAAATCTACCTAAAATTGACTTTTACCCGACTATTGGTACGCTGCCTTTGGATATAAAAGCACAACAAAAAATATTGAAAATTACCAAGAAAAGTAAAATACGTTTGATTTGCACGACTGTTTCGAATATAGGACGATTAAATGATTCCCAATTTTTCTACTACTTTACCAACTCTGTGTTGTTAAGCAGTTCGGTTTGGCGTTGTATTATTAAGCAATAAATAGCCTCGTTGGTGTCATTTTAGTTGAATCAAATAACAAACTCTATTAGGACAAGAATATCTACAGTCACTTGTCTCTTACTTCAATTTCATCTTAATTTAGAAAAAGCTCATTTTAATACTTTTTAAAGCTTCCATAACATAAAGCAAACTAAATTAAAGGATTTTCTTATAACCTTAAAATAATAGTCCCTAATATATTTTATAGAAAAACTACTCGTAAAATACAAAAAAGAATATTCCCAATTGGTTTAAAGAATTGTATGGTGACGGATTATAGAAAGGGAAATGAAACCTAATTTAATTTTTCTCATTTTTTTAATAGGAACTTTTTTTTTTGTTTCAAATTAAAAAAGAAAAGTAGAGAAAGGTTGTGCGAATTTATATTTTAAGATCAATGAATTTGATGTCATCATTATTCAGGTATTTAAAAATGTTTGCCCTTAACACAATTCATACACCCCATCCTCTGTAACATTTTCCTGATTCCTACCCTCATCTTTACAGGCACACGCACAAAGCAATATACCGTGTGAGCACTCTCTACACAAAATATATCTAATTTTTTGAAACAGAAATACACGAAAAATTCTAAAATCAAGTAAAAAAAAAAGGAAAACCTGAGAGAAAAACCATTTTCCATGTTTTTATTTTACTTTTAATCTACGAAAATTAATTTGAAAACTTTTTTTCCTTCTGTGCTTTGGATAGAAAACGATTGTGGGATTTTTCTGTTTTTATTTGTATGTGGAGCTTTTTATTGATCGACTTTTTTTAAAGGTAGATTTTTGCTTTTTTTTTTTTTTAAGTGGTTGTTGATTTTCTTTTTTCTTTGCTCTTTTGTTTGGAAAATATCTTTTTACATTTTGTATTTTTTGCTGGGGAATATTGTATTAGGATGCTTAATAAAATTTCTTTGTTGTTTTGTGAAGATTTCACTGCTGAAGATACCAATAAAGACTCCGGGATGTATACATTTGTGTGCGTGTGTAATAAATTCAGCGCTTTCAAATGGATTGAGCACGGCCGAAAATTATTGCATACTCATTCGATGAGATTTATAAAATATTGGGGCTTTTTCTTAAAATAACGATTTTCATTTTCAATTTTATTAACTTGTGAAATTGGGTCGATTTTTAATTTTTGATGCTGCGAATGGCAAATGACTCTATTATTGTACAAACGAGATTATCATGATTGGACGGTTATTATTTCTGGTGAAAATTATTTTGGTATACAATAGACTGACGTCATTCAACGAACATTTTGAATTATGTATGGTATATACAATGTACGTATGTACGACGATATGTATACGTATATGGAATTGTTGACCGTTTTATTTAATGATTTTTGTGCTATTTATACATTATGTAGCGGGCATGAAAATCCCATATTGTTGATTGATTATTCCGGGAAACTATTCGATTTCACAATATTGTTGGTCTGTTTGGAGGATAAGTTTACAAGCCCCTGTCAAAACTCAAAAATCAAAGAATTTTAGTTGTGTGTATGGTTTCGTACCACTTTTTGGAGTAAGTTTGGACGTATTGGCAGACTTGAGCGATTTGTCAATAATATGATATTTTATCAATATTTTTGATGTGCATCACAATCAATCAGTCTAATTTTCAAGTGTTTGTTCAAATTTTTCGTATTTACGGGACGCAGTGTACATCTTGTTATTTTGACACACACACTCACTCCAATAGTATAATTGTCAAACTTGTAAATTAAAAAAAGTTTCAATTCGATCTGTCTAGTAGTGAAATTGAAATCACTTTAGACTATTTTAGACAAAAACTACTCAGCATTTGTAACCAACACGACTTATATTGAAGCAAAACATTTGATTTGTCTGGCGGGAAAAGGGATAGAATGCAATACATGTTTAGCTAATACTCATACCAATGAGTTACGGTGTACATATATAGTTTTTGTTATTCAATAGAATATTCGGGAGCGAAGATGTTACACACAGACTAACGATCAACAATTAGAATTAACTCATAAATGCTTACATTCTAAATTTACTTACCGCGAATACAAAAGAGCAGGGTTACACAAAGTTTTAAGTTTTTCAAAAACAAGGCGAAGGAAGCATGAAACGAACCATTTGGTACAGGTCGCCTCTGGTCTAACGTTGTTATAGGCTCTCTCTATATCCAGAAAAGTTATCATGGAGTATTACATATGTTCAAGGGATTTCTCGATAGTAGCAATAAGAGAGTGGATATCAGTTTCCTCAGATTTGCCTGGAAGGCAAAATGTTTGGCAAACTAAATGATGATTAAGGCGATACGTAGTCGAAGGTCTCAAATAACGTTGGGAAGCATATGAAGGAAACTGTTGAAGGTGGGTTACATTGGTCGGCAGGAACCACTGGATTTTGTGAAATCGAGTGGTGGTGAGGAGTGAACCAGCTGAGCCAGCCAGCAGCTGAATGATGATCAATTCAACCGGGATATACGGCCCAGATATGATTTACAAATCATTTAGTAATTTGTCTTTCTTAAATAAATATTCACATTTGACGGGTAGTATTCCAATGGTTACTCCCGTTTGAATGTACATAATTTATTATATTTCTCTGTCCTAATCAAATACAAGTGCCAAGTTCTAAAGGTTTCTGCCCTTGAAGTTTTATTACTGCATTGGTGGTGTTCAACAAATGGCGTATGTCTGCATTTTGGTGCCGATATATCCGCTGTTTGTGTTTCTTTGCATGAGTTTTTATTTCTTCACTGACTAATTCCTGGTTTAAGTCCCTATGTATGTTAACATTGTATCATTTGTGTATTTGTTTTCTTGGTACAACCCCAAAGTTGTTTGCCATAGATCCATACTGGTTTAAGTATTTGCCGATATAATAGCAATTTATTGTGTATTGTAAGTTCAGAATTTCTACCTATTAGCCAATACATTTTCCTTTATTTGATGTTCAATTCTCCTTTTTTCTCTTTAACATGCTCTTTCCATCTAAGCTTGCAATCGAGAGTCATGCCGAGGTATTTGGCTGTATTTGCATTTGGAACCTGCCTTGAATTGAGTTCCACTGCAATTCATTTAATTTTCTGGTTTATGAAGTTTACGTGAACCGATTTTGTTACGTTCAGGCTAATGCACCATTTTTTTGTCCAGCTACTCACTGAGTCGGTTGTTTGTTGAAGTTTTGTCGTTGCTTCTGATATACACTTTCCAGTTGCCAGAATAGCTGTATCGTCCGCAAATGTTGCTATGGTACCACCTTCTGTATTTGGCATATCTCTGATGTACGCAGGATATGCAATATAGGATCCAGTATGCTACCTTGTGGTATGCCTGCTGCTATTCTCTTTAGTGCAGAGTACTCTCCGTTATATTTTACACGGAAATGCCCATTTGCGATGTACGATTTAAGACTTTGATAGAACTGTTTAGGTAGATCTTGATGCAATTTAAATTCAAGTCCTTGGTGCCAAACTTTGTCGAAAGCTTGTGCTACATCTAAGAAGATACTGGAACATAATTTTTTTTTCTCAAGTGCGGCTTCTATTATGTCCGTTATTCTCTGAGTTTTTTATATCGTAGAGTGATTTTCCTTAAATCCAAATTGGTGGGGTGGAACTAACTTTCGTTCTTCTATTATTGGCTTGAGCCTCTTGAGCAGTAATTTTTCAAATAATTTTCAAATGACATGAAGTAGTGAAATCGGCCTGTACGATTTTTTGTCGTTTGCTGGTTTGCCTGGTTTAGGAATCATAATTACTTAGGCAATATTCCATTTCCGAAGTGAATGATCAGAATATATCCCCTTACGTCCCTTAAGCTAGCAGAACCCATACAGCAGAACATTACAAGATAGTATGAATAATTATAGTCTAATTATGCTAATTAAATGCCGCATTAAAAAATTGTCGGCTCCATCCCTTTCATAAAAGGCGGGTTCTGCTGGCTTTAGAAAAAGTTAGCAGAACCAATATCAAAAATGATTTAAAAACAATTGGAAAATTAAAGATTAATTTTAGGCTAATTAAATGCCATATTTAAATTGTTTTATTCCGCTCGATCTAGAAAATGCAAAAGGCTTTATCATTTCAAAGCTAGCAGAACCCAAATCAAAAGTCGGACCAGAAATCTGCTAGCTTTAGATTAAATGACCTGGTCTGGTCAAAAACGGGTGGAGCCCAAAATGTTTTAATGGGTCATTTGATTAGCCCATAGTGAGCCTAAAGTTATTTGTATATTAATAGATCTTGTTTTGAGTTTTAATTTCGGTTTTGGACCGATTTTCGAATTGGGTTCTGATAGCTTTAGATTAAATGACCTGAAGTCTAGTCAAAAACGGGTGGAGTTCAAATTTTTTTAATAGGTCTTTTGATTAGGTCATAATGAGCCTTAAATCATTTGTTTATCAATAGATCTTGTTTAGCGTTCTTATTTCGGTTTTGGTCCGATTTTCGATTTGGGTTTTCCTAGCTTTATATTAAATGACTTGAAGTCTGGTCAAAAACGGGTGGAGTCCAAAATTTTTTAATAGGTTATTTGATTAGCCCATTGTGAGCCTAAAATTATTTGATTGTCAATAGATCTTGATTTGAGTTCTAATTTTGATTTGGTCCTATTTTCGATTTGGGTTCTGCTAGCTTCAGATTAAATGACCTGAAAACACCTGTCAAAAACGGGTGCAGCGCAAAACTGTTTAATGGGTCATTTGATTAGTCCATAGTGAGCCTAAAATTATTTTTTCATCAATAGATCTTGTTTTGCGTTCTAATTTCGGTTTTGGTCCGATTTTCGATTTTTGTTCTGCTAGCTTTGAAATGATAAAGCCTTTCGCATTTTCTAGATCGAGCAGAATAAAAAAATTTAAATAGGGCATTTAATTAGCCTAAAATTAACCTTTAATTTTCCAATTGTTTTTAAATCATTTTTGATATTGGTTCTGCTAACTTTTTCTAAAGCCAGCAGAACCCGCCTTTTATGAAAGGGATGGAGCCGACAATTTTTTAATGCGGCATTTAATTAGCCTATAATTAGACTATAATTATTCATACTATCTTGTAATGTTCTGCTGTATGGGTTCTGCTAGCTTAAGGGACGTATTCCCTCGTTATTTTTGAGGCACATGTAGTCCTCGGTAATCCCTTTCGTCACATAGAAATCAATGAGATCTAAGTGTCGATTTTGTACCAAAAACGACAGCGCGAGGTGAACAAACCAGAAAAACATAGTAGTGGTTATTTTATTAATATTGATTTGCTTGAGCGCATGCGCGTCATTTTGTTTATATATATTTTTTTTAAATTAATGTGTCAAATGCGGTTTCGTATTGTTTAAATATTTAAAAACGAAAAGTCAATTCACATAGCAAACAATCGGTTCCACTATTTTGGGCAAGCGAATAGAAGAGGTGAGGTATACGTCATCATCATAAATATTCAACCGATTCAACCGGAACTTTTTATTTTGCTACTTGCCTTTGAAAAAATTGACGAACAAAATGCACAGACACATTAGAGAAAAAATACAATACAAATATAAAATTGTATATTATACAATGTATATGTACACAAAATTATTGTTCATCTCGCCAGCTCGCGCAAATTTTTTTTGGTACAAAATCGACACTCTGGTATTTTATTTATATCAGCAGTCCAATATGTTGGTTTTCCTCCAAAATGGAACTTCCAGTTGTTTACCTGACCTACTATGTGTTGCATTAATATTTGTGCTCATGAAAAAATTATTTTAGTTATGTTTCCTAGATTATAAAACTAATGTATGTAATTTTTTTTTTTTTAATTTTTTACCACAATGAAATTAATTATTAAATTACGTTTCATTTGGCATACAATTCATAAAAAAATTATTAGGATTTACGTATAAAAAAACGAATTTACTCTATTGTAAAAGTAATTGTGTTACAAATTACTGTTGCAAAAGTATTTGTGTTGGGACAGTTTTAAAAAAAAAACGTTACTAATTTATATTATTTTTTTGATTTTATTTAAAGTCTGCCCACCGATATTTAATATGACCTCAATTAGTCTTCTGGGTATGCTGTCAAATAATTTGGAAATAAATTCTAGAAGTATTTTACTCCACACCCCAACAATCTCATCCCATCACTCCTGCTTGCTTCGTCTAACTATATGGTATATTTCGTTTTACATAAGCCCAAACATTTTGTATAATATTTATATCCGGGCTTTGCGGTGGCCAATTTATGCGTTGTTGGTCCAAATCATTTAAAAACGTGGTCACAACAAATGCTTTATGGGCAGGGGCATTGTCGTGCTGAAGAATAAAGTCAAGCCCAATTAGTTTTGAACCAGCTACCAATGCTACATCATTAAGCAGTTCCAAATAGGTCATTTGGTTCATTTTCTCAGACACCATTGCTAGTGGTCCTACTCCGAGGTTGGTTAAGCAACCCCAAACCATAAGATTTCCTCCACCGCCTTGACGTTGTGTAGCATAAACACGACGTTTGTTTACCTTTTCTGGCTCCGAATAATAAAATTTGCGACCCCAAGATCCGTCTAACGATACCGAAGATTCGACAGTAAACAAAACGTTTCTCCAAAATTCGGGGGGCTTGTTCGTATGCTGCTTTGCGAACAACAGCCGTTTTATTTTATTTTGTTTAATAATATATAAAACTTTTTGGTGCATGTATAGACCTTTACCCCAGCTTCTTTTAAACGACGAGAAATTGTGGAATGGTGTATTTGGAGCTTTTTGTTATCCTTTAAAGTTTTAGCGAGACCTCGTTGACTTAAATGTGCATTTGTAAGCATACATCGAGTGATGTAAGCATTTTCTCTGGCATTAGTTATTCTTGGTCGTTGGCGTACTCCGATATTTTGCACCGTTCCGCAAATATTTTGCTTCCGAACTTGATACCAAATGGTATTTTTATGGCACTTGTACTTTTTCGCAAGTTCTTCTGAGATTCCCAAATTATATTCTGCCGCAATTGCAGATCAGGTTTCAATACTCAGTTCGCGGGTTTTTGGCATATTGTCACGATTTTTAATGCTCACAACACAATGAAACTTGCAAAACTATTTGAATTGAAAACGTGTATTTTTGAAAAACAAATTCTGAAACAGTTATTTCAATGCACCATTTGTTGATTTTTTTTTTAAATTTTGCTAACACAAATACTTTTGCAACAGTAATTTGTAACACAATTACTTTTGCAACAGAGTAAATTCGTTTTTTATGCGTAAATCCTGATATTTTTTTTATAAATTGTATGCCAAATGAAACGTAATTTAATAATTAATTTCATTGTGGTAAAAAATTAAAAAAAAAAAAAATTACATACATTAGTTTTATAATCTAGGAAACATAACTAAAATAATTTTTTCATGAGCACAAATATTAATGCAACACATAGTACTTCGAAAAGCTCTTTTCCTTTACGGTTGTAAGTCTTGATCCCCAATAGGTGTTTTTTTGTTTAGTGGCCTAAAGAATCTGTTATAATCTTCTTTGTTTAGATTATAGCGTGGACGGCAGTAGATAGAGGAAATACTGTATTCGACTTTTACGGTTTTAACTTGCATACTTTTTCTTCCATACCAGGTTCTTCATAGTGTTTGACATTCTTTTTCACTATTACTGATGATCCTCCCTCGCGTTTCCTGGTGGGTGAACAGCATGATAACATTCATAATCACGTATTTTAATAAATTATGTGTCTATCAAATGGCTTTCTGATATAAGACATATATCTATTTTCTCTAAAATTTAGAAAAAATTCTAACTCTGGAACATGCTGCGCTAGTCCTTTCGCATTCCAGGTGACAATTCTTAATGTCCTGTTCATTTTAATATAGGAAGGCTGTTGGCCCGTTAGCGGTTTCTTGCTTTTCTAGACGCTTATATAAAGCTTCTAGACCACGTTCTTGTTGTGCTACCCTAGCATTTATGGCTTCTATGCTTCTACATTGCAATTTATTGGTCAGCAAGAACAAGGAGGCTCGGTGTCTATAATGAATGAAGATGACAACGGATCATGTGGCAAAGATGGTTTAGATGATATGAGTGATGGGATTGTTTATTTAATGTAGAACGATAGTAATCTTAAGGAAAATGAAAATGCGAGAGGTGTTGAGAGGACGAAGAAAATCGAACCTGGATTGCAACGCATGGATGATATCGGTAAGTATGACTTAAAGAAAATGAGAAACTCGTTGTAGGTTGCAGTGATTCTCTCGGAGGACGCTGAAGAATAATATCTTTAGGCATGATAGTAAGTCATAACATGAATCAATACCACCAAGAACAAATTGAGATTATAAGGGACGTCTACATAAGATCTGATGAAAGTCCCCTGGACATAAAATTGTATCTGGAGGATTGGAAGCGGTGATTGGCGATTGGCAATTCACGGAAACGCTGTCCAGCGTGGATGCCAACTCCAGAAGAAGATTTGTGCAGAAGTTTCAAACATCAAAATACAATTATTTAAATGATTGATTGCATCATAATATGATATTCTTGATCATTCTTCTTCATCATAACTATGATCATCACTTGGGAAATTATTTTTTTCAATGTAATCATGCCTTTATTATATTTGTTTTTGAGTGCAACTTAAATCTTTAGTTAAGAAGTTCGCTCTCAAATGTAAAACTAAAACTGGAATAATGTCATACGTCATACTTTAAATATTTAATGATCAAATCAATAAATTTGAACTTTGTTATCTGTAAACTTTCGATTTGCAAAATAGAACTTTTTAAATCGGAATATATTAAATACCTGTAGGGTACATCCTGTGAGCCTTCGAGAATAATAAACTTCGTACTTGTTTTAGGCGGTATCTAACACCGGTTGTATAAGCAAAACAAGCAACTCAACAACGCAAGACGTATACATTTCATTTAGTTTTTTTTGTAATATGATCCAAAAATGTATATTGAATGGCGATCATAAATCTACTCGTATTATGTGTTTATTGACATAAAAGCAGGAGATGCAAACCCACGCATATTTCACAATGACGTCGCATGACATCATACAAACAGTACACACAATATGAACATATACATGTACTCGTAGTTTAAATATAGATATTTCGTTAGGAAGCATAATCAGATAATTTTCGATAATTTTCCCACACATTACTTGCGGTATCTAGTGCCAAATCAATCATTATGGTGGCACTCATTTTTATATTTATATACGAAGATGAAAATCAATTTGTGATATAGAACGATGTTTAAATTACTTGCACTAAAATATATTTCCGTTTTTCTTGTGCATCCCACTCGGTAGCTGTAAAATATTCTTCTTCATAATTTTCAAGTTTTAGACAGTGTTTAAGGTACCGTAGCCATCCAAATCGCGAGATCAAAGTTGTAACACAAAATTCGTGGTCCAAACGTTTCCTATAAAAACTTTATCGGTTCACTAAAATAATAAAACGTAACAAGACATAACGGTGACAGTATTAACAATATATATAGTTTTTCGATTTTATATGATTTAATTAAAATATAAAATTGATGATGCAAATTAAGATAACACAAGACGTTTTATGGCCAAATTTTTTTTTCTTCTTCCCCTAAGACAACATTAGAGAAATTAATTTATTATATGTGTTTGTATACGGCAAGTATATCAACAAGTCTAAATAATTAATTAATATATTACAGATTTTTTTTTTGTAATAAAATATTAATCGGTGACATTATTTTTATTTTCGATATGTTTACGAGTTTATTTTGTAACGGAGGATAAGATCTAATGAGGTTTAACTTCCTTTTGAGAAAGGATATCGTGCGTATTTTTCTTAAAATAGGTTTTTTTTAAATTTCAACGAGCGGTTTGCCAAGATCGATTAATGTGAACGTAGATAGATGAAAGGTATATTTCCTAACTGCTGCAGCGAATCTTATGAGAGGCTTACTGCCATCACACCATGTACTCTATGCGGCATAGTTTCCCGCAACTCAGAACGATGGAGTGAAATGGTTGTGGGCTTGTAGGGTACATGGATAGTTACTTAGATTACCGCTTATTAAAATAGAAACGAAAACAAGAAAGTATTTGGGGATCACACAAGAAAAGACCGAGGCAAAACACCGTATCGGGCTGCCTCACACAAATGGAAATTAAAAACTCGTTTTTTTCTTTTCCGCTTTCGCACACTTACACAATTAGTACACTATATAGTTATACTTACTTAGCATCCATATACGTCAGCAAATGAACGCAAAATTTTTACAATATAGAGACAATATTTAATTTCTCTAGTCCCAAGAAACACCGTTTGGGCTCATGCTCATGGTGAACGAGTGTGAACGCATAAATTAAAAAAGGATGTTGCGGGGGTGAATGGGTGTTCAAAAATCAAAACGAAATGGAAACCAAAATAAATCTAGAAGCGTTTGCTTTCTCCGATATCTCGTAAACAAATATTTTTCTTATGTTTGATATTTTTTATCGATAAAATGTGTGCCCAGTTTCTTTCCAGGGTATCGATTTTGTCTCGTGAGTTACTCATTTAAAATGAGTGAAGCAAAAAAAATCGAATACGTACACAGTGTATAATACACAATTATGTCCTTGTATTTGTATTTTTCTTTTGTTCGTATTTATGTCATTTGTATGGTGAACAGTACCAAAATAACGCGTTCCGGGCGAATCGGTTTAATTTTTATGGTGCTTACTTCCTTTTCTCAGCACATTACGTGTGCTCTCGAGTTGTGGAGTGTCATTACTTAACAAGCCAATATATTTTATATTATCTATTATCATAAATTAATTTTACATCTAATAATAAAATTTTATAGGTAAATTTATTTTAAATTTCATAAATTTTAGAAATTATAAAAAAATCGAAAATACATAAACAACGCAAAAATATGGCGTTTACAATGGTTAACTCTTTGAGTGCCAAAAAGCGCAATCTTGTTCCTCAATACACTAGCCGAAATCATGTTTGCACTGAAAGAGTTAATATGAATAAACAAAAAAAGAATGCCACGTGACTTGCATATGCAGAAAAACAATCATATATCTAAGCCACACGAGCATTTTTTGTATTTTGGCATTTTTTTTCTACCAATGTTTTGTTCTGCTCTCTCTTAAATAAAATTTTAACTAAAATGAGTCAAAAATGTCCTTGAAATATTTTTTATTTCATTTATGTTTGAGTTGTGTGGTTGAACAGAAAATTTGTTTAAGTCGCAATTAAAACTTGTATCATAGGTAAACGGGGAAAGAAACGAAGAAAAATGCCGCATTTTTTTTACGTGTGGCATGGGTCACGGACGAAACTACCACAAATACATATGCTACTACTATATCATTCCGGTTACACTCATTTCGTTTCACACATTTCGGGACAAAATTGGTACATATACAGATTTAATGCAAAAAATAAAAATAATGTTTTAAATCAGCTTCGAATATTAAAAAAATAAATAAATAAAAGGAAAATAAAAATTAGTATGTAATTATATAAAATTAACACATGTTTTTTAACTTCTCCTGAGCGATCCTCATTGCCATGGTAGATTTGAAAGCAGAATTCATTAAGTGTACCCAATTGATCATGACTCATGACAATATTCGTATACCCTCGTTCCACAATCCAGATTCTGTTCCTGCCTCGGGAGACATTGGATCGTTTTTGTTTAGGCTTTCAAACATCATTTATCATTCCTTTTAAGAGTTGGGAGTGATAATACGCTGATTATCGCTGAGGATTTTCGCCACGTGTTCCATAATCTCCACTGGTATATTTAGAGATTACACCTTCCACAAATAGAACACAAGATGGAAAAAACAGGGATTTTTATAATCTGGACGTCTTTAAATACAAGGTGGAACACTAACGAACCTCATCCCGAAGGATGTAAATCCAAAATGAAGTAAAAAAAAGTGGAAGATCGAGAACCTATAATTGTCATTATTATAGAAATCCATATTTTATTGAAAAATAAATTATATTTTCACTTGAGGTACTTTCTTACTACAAGCTGGATCCTGCAAATGTGACAAAGGGATTGGCACATAGCAACAAGGATGATGAAGACAACTTTGCAAATTTTTGGTCGGTGCATGCCTTCAAAAGAACCCAGTGCCAAAATGGATCGTTGAGTTTCAGATAGCACCAAGAATACTAGTTCACCCCCGAGTATGGGTTGTCACATACCACAGAAGACTGAATACTCGGAGGGCTGATAATGGAACCCAATAATACTTGCCGAATTCAGGATACATAAAAAAAAACATGGCAAAAAAAATTTCCATCGATTTTGAAATTTGTTTTACACTAAGTTTAATTCTCTAAACAAAACAATTGTAAAAAATTAAATAAATTAAGGCTAACTGAGGCTGAAGTATGGGCGCCTCTGCAACGAATATTAAGTGAAGTTTTCATCCATCGCACCATATTCGTTAGAGAAATTGTAACCACCCACCCACTCATGTACCCTTGTGCGGCGTCGAATCTTGCAGCTCAGATCGGTGGAGGGATATGATCGTGGATTTGTACGTGGGTTGGAACCTAGATTACCGTTTATTACAATAGAAACAAAAACAAAGAGAAATTAAAGATTGATTTTTTTTCTTTACCAGTTTCGCACACTTACACAGTTATTTAATTGATGCTGTATAAGATAGCAGAAAATTTCCAGCAGAAAAAATGTGTTTTGCTATTCACCGCTAGGGGCAACATAAGATTTAAGGTAGTTTTAAGGGGGTTTTTCTAACACTTTTGTTAAAAAACTGAAAACATTTCACATTAAAATGACTTCAAAAATGTATGGAAGGCTACTGACGCCAGGTGTGAATCTTATGTTGCTCATGTATATGGATCATGATCTCAGCTACCATAAAAACATACACCCAGGGTAGTCACAGGGGGGTTTTCTAACACTTTTGTTAAAAAACTGAAAATATTTCACAATTAAAATGACTTCAAAAATATATGGAAGGCTACTGACGCCAGGTGTGAATCTTATGTTCCTCATATATACAGATCATGATCTCAGCTACCATAAAAACATACACCCAGGGTAGTTACAGGGGGGTTTTTTCTAACACTTTTGTTAAAAAACTGAAAATATTTCACATTAAAATGACTTCAAAAATGTATGGAAGGCTACTGACGCCACGTATGAATCTTATGTTGCTCATGTATATAGATCATGATCTCAGCTACCATAAAAACATACACCCAGGGTAGTTACAGGGGGGTTTTTCTAATACTTTTGTTAAAAAGCTGAAAACATTTCACATTAAAATGACTTCAAAAATGTATGGAAGGCTACTGACGCCAGGTGTGAATCTTATGTTACTCATGTATATGGATTATGATCTCAGCTACCATAAAAACATACACCCAGGGTAGTAACAGGGGGTTTTCTAACACTTTTGTTAAAAAACTGAAAATATTTCACAATTAAAATGACTTCAAAAATATATGGAAGGCTACTGACGCCAGGTGTGAATCTTATGTTCCTCATATATATAGATCATGATCTCAGCTACCATAAAAACATACACCCAGGGTAGTTACAGGGGGGTTTTCTAACACTTTTGTTAAAAAACTGAAAATATTTCACAATAAAATGAATTCAAAAATGTATGGAGTGCTTTCTACAAAGGCCATTTTTTTGATGTTGCCCTGTGTTTGCATAATGATGATTATGATAATTCTATTATGTTTTGAGAGTGCTTACACTATACATTCGGAAATCATTTTTTAAAGAAAATTAACTTTCATCGCTTCAAAACGTTTAAACATACATTTTCTCTTCTTTTTCATAAATTCTCTGATTTTTCATAAAACTTTCTGCTGAGAATTTTTAATTTGCATAAAAATATCAAAAATTTTCTGCTGGTGTAAAAAAATATCAGCAGAAAAAATTTCATTTTTGTGATAGTGATGCCTCTAGCGGTGAATAGCAAAACAAATATTTTCTGCTGGAAATTTTCTGCTATCTTACACAGCATATTTAATTGCCGTTTTTCTTTACAAAAATTCGACCCCTGTACTGCCAAAATTTTCCGCAAATTGGGGTCCAACGGAAATGACAGCTTCAATATAAGCTTTTCCATATCAATTATGAGAAAATTGACAATAAACTGAATTAAATTTCCAACAATATCGGTTCAGATAAATTTTCAAAAATTTACGCGGAAAAGTCGATTTTTAGTATAAAACTGTTTTTCAGTATAGTAATCATAACAATTTTTGATCTAGAGTTTTGGACTTCATGTCCGTGTCCTCTCTACAACTCATACGAAGTGACTAATTGGGGTGAAACTTCATTCATTTATTTATTTATAATGAATTTATATATTTCACAAAATAAAATAATAATAAAATAATTCCGCTTTGGATTTGAAAATTAAAAATATAAAAGTAGAGTAACAATAATAAAATCACTGAGGGGCCATAAAATTGCCTTAATCTTCTTTTAAAAATATCTTTAGTTAAGCAAAAATCAAACAAATAGTTAATTTTATTGAAACACATCATCTTCACTGGTTCATTATGGCCATAGTTGGTTCTGGGTCTGTATAAGTGGAGAAAGTTGCCTGCTAGTAATTTTCATTTTAATTAAATTTCGTAATTCCAGCGCGTCGTAGAATCAATAAAAGTAGTTTTTAGCAATTCGCGCCTGTTTTCTAGTGTTGTCAAGTTGTAAGTCTTACATCCAGTTAAATATGGCGGTTGTCGCTTTATGTTTACGTGGTATGGTAGGTCATGGTTTTACACCCATCTGTCCCTCCAGGTCAAGTAGCGTATAAACTTATTTTGAATTTTCTCAATATACTTAGGATATGTTCTTCGTACAACAGAAACCATATAATATAGGATTTGGAGACAATCAAACATGTCATCTGTTCAACGTTTGAAAAACCGAGGGTTGAGTTCAATCTAGCGACACTCTGTTCAATGTGCTTAGATTGAAGAACGCAGCAAAGATGTTGGTTACTATCTGTGGTTGACAAGACTTTTGAATCTTTAAACCTCATCTAGGCTGGGTAATCATCATTTTCACGTTTGGATTTAATAAATCTACAAAGGCGTTTGGGCTTGCTTTTTATGTTAACATTTAGATTGCGAATAAAGCTTTTGTATCTCAGTTCATAATTTTGGTTACACATAGTAAAGTTCGGTTTACTATCCTGGCAAACTTAATTTGAGATTTTCTTTTTTGTTTTTAAGACTAATAATTTGGCCTTCATGCCATGAAGTATATTTTTTCAGGATGCTCATAGACATGGGAATGAATAAATCAATGCCTTTAAATAAATGTGGGAACAATTATTCCACAATTACATCTATTTCATTGGTGTTAAATTCGGCATTGCAAGTTTTTTGTTCAACATGTTGTTGCAAGTTATTTGAATTGGCGTTTTTGAAGTTGTAATATGGTTTACTGGAAAGAGTATTTTTTACACCTAAATTATGAAACTGAGCTACCTCCAGCGATATTTTATTAACAGTTTGAAAATAAAATGTCTTTCATAGTTTTTTGTGGGTGTGAAAAAGTTTCAGTACCATGATTAAATTCTGGATTTGTTTAACACTATTTTCCCAGCTATTACAATAACATGGCAGAGATTTTTTTTTGCAAGCAGTTAATGCTGGTCGAACCAAAGAATGCAGTGGGTGAATAGTAAATAAACTTGTGTGTATGCCTGGTTAGAGCTACTATGGCGTGTGGAAGTTTCTAAACACGATTTAATTGCTTTATCTGACAGTCGGGATACAAATGACACTTGCTGATGTTAGCCTTGCGCCTCGTGTACAGTCAGTATGTTACTCGAGCCGCAGGTAAGTTTATTTAATTGTTTTTTACTGTGTACGCCCAATATAGTGTAGTGTTTGTAGTTTGATACTCGTATTATGTGTGCAACACACATGTACTACATGAGCAGGGCATTTGTTAGTTATATACTGTGGTGCACTTGATTAGAAGCACATGCAATTTTATGGCCCGAATCCGAAAATTTAAAAATTCTATAGTGTGATATTCACAAACTGGAGGCTTTTCGCCGCTGTAAATCAATACGCTATAATCTCGCCGATGTAACCAAATTGTATGTAATTTTAAAATATTCTATTAAATTCGATGGTGGCAATCGAATGTTGTCATAAACTCGCGTTATAAATAAAATTTGCTTTGTTTGTATAGCATAGAAATATTGAATTTTGTGTAAATTAATTACGAAGTAAATAAAAATAAAAATATGTTTTACAGTGTTGTCAAAAAACATGTTAGTACCGTTGGAGTCATTCGTTTGCATACATTAAAAACAATATTTTTTTTGTGTATATCATGGCAAACTATTTGTTTCAACTGTAGGTACGTGTATGTATTGCGTTATCAACATTTAGATGTATATAAGAAAAGTAATAAATCTTAAACAAATAAAATTTATCTGAAAGCTCAAAAACTATAATTGTCATTAGCTTCAACTTTTGTTGGTATAGAGATGCTATTGGTAACAACATATATATGCAAAAATTATTTCAAAAAATGACATTTTTTTGTCAAATGTAACGTTACGTCATAAAATTTGGTGCTGTAAAGTTACAGAACAAAAATTCCGTTTATAGAGCCGAGTTACATTTTACGAATACCATTTTAGTACATAGCGGAAATTTTCCAGTTACAGAGCTTACATACAGTTTTTGAATTAGACCATTTCATTTAAATGTAAATTTTACTGTAATTTCTCGCGTTGGAAAATGCATTGAAAGTTTGAAGTCGTAGTGAAGGTAATCGCCTTTTTGTTGATTTTCTAAGAATATAAGGTTTAAAAAACTGTTCTGGGTAATAAATAGAATTACAAATAAAAACTGGGAGAATGGTTATGCAGATATTCTGTTTTTGTTTAATTCCACAGAATTATTCTGAGAAAGTAAATAAACTTGCTTTTCAATTTTTTCTAAGATAAGTTCAAATTTAATGTTATTTTTCGGTTCAGTTGATTAGACGCAAATTAGTTATATTTTTATTTTAATATTTTTTTTATTAAGAAATTCTTTAATCTTTCTAGTTATTTTTAGTAATGTGTACTACCCCCATTCTTTAAAATTACCTCAAAGATCCTGCCCTTGAGAGAATCATTTAATATTTTAAGTAGTCCAACGAAATCTCTGCCCAGGCAGCTTCAATTCCTGCAATCTGCTTTTTGTTGGATTCGTATTATTTGCCCCTTTCATAAACTTTTCTAGTGAGCCAACTCCAATCATTTCTGATGATATTCAAATTAGGGTAGTAAGGTGGCCATGGTAATAACTCAACGTTTTGGCATTAATTATGGGCGCATCACCTTGTTGGAAAATTCACTGAAGAGGCCCAAATAGCTAACAAAATTTCTGGAAAAACTGATTGCCGCCTATCCTTATATGAATTTCTAGTCATTTTATTGGAAATAAAATTTTATTTAATAGTACGAGTACCCCAATATGAAATTGCACCATTACTCTTTTATGGCATGATAGTGACTCAAAAATTGTTCTTCTTTGCGAATGTCTTGAAAATAATAATTATAGCTGTCTAATCCGTCTAAGTTAATCAGAAAAAACAACGTTTTTTCAATTATTATTCATTGTTTGCGGATGCATAACCCAATCATGTGCCGCTCAGCGAATTCTAATCTTTGTTGCTTGCATACAGGGTTTAGTGTTCAGTGTTTTTATTTTTTTATTTTTTTGATTTGCTCTACGAACTGTTGATTTGCTGGTATTAAGCCGAGGTACCGTTCCGATTTTGTTGGTGGAAAGGGTTGAATTGGAGGCTTGTCTATGAATTTTTATTGTATATATTGCAGTGTCGGAACTGTCGCGGACCTTCCTTGGTAGTTGCTTCCATATGATGCACAATTTTTTAAATATTTTCGTACAGCATGCTTACTATACGCTCGATTTTACGAGCTGCAGCGCTGTTGGAAAATCTGCCCAAGCGGTATATGTATCGATGTTTGCCTTTTCTGCCATATTTAAAATTTCTTTTTTTTTCTACACATTTTAATTCTTGATCAGTGTGCACCCCTTTTGGAAGGTAATTTAAAAGGTATTTTATTAAAATCAAAAAACTTTTTATTAGTTTTTAAAAAATTTCAATTAATAACAAACAAATAATTTTCGATAATTCAAAGAAAATTTCTAATTTTTAGAAATTGAAAAATTTGTTTTTCAATTTTACAAATCAACATTTTTCAGAGTGTGACTAGCTGATGACCAGGAATTTGTCACTGTAAGATTCACCATCCGCAGCACTATGGGCATGTAAAACTTTTTACCGCGGAAGTCCATTCTGTAGTTGGATATGTGGTGATCCAATATATTAACGCCATTCATGTTTTTATGGTAGATCTTTACAACGTGGAAAATTTGGAATTTCCCGCACACCCTTGGTGCTATCGACGGGAAATATATCAGGATTGCCCAACCACCTCATTCTGGATCAAATTATTATAATTTTAAAGGTTATCTTAGCATATTCTAACGGAAGAGCATCTGATAATACAATTTTTGAATATACATTTTTTTTCTTTCAAAAAATGGATTAATTAAATATCCCAGCACAAGATTATTTAGAAGGCGAAACCATGCCCGTGAATAAATTTTTTATTGGTGATGATGCATTTAAGTTAAGTTTTAAGCTGCCCTGGTGGCAAAGTGGTGAGCATGCTTGCTCGATTCCCGGTGGTGACAAGGAAACAATTTCACGGCTGGTTTAGGGCCATTGAATTAATCATTCATTATCCGAAATGACAATATGATTTTGAAACTTCATTCGAGGCGGCCAAATCCCTTGGTGGGATATAGTGCCAGAGAGAGAGAAAGAGAGAGAGAGATAGATAGATAGAAGAGATAGATAGATAGATAGATAGATAGATAGATAGATAGATAGATAGATAGAGAGAGAGAGAGAGAGAGAGAGTGAGAGAGAGAGAGAGAGAGAGAGAGCAAGGTTAACCGTAGAATGTGCGTTTGGTAGATTTGCGTCGCGGTTTAGAATATTCCACAGATCAATGGACGTAAAACTTGAAACAGTTGACCTGATTGTGAAAGTATGTTGTGTACTTCACAATTATTTGACGAAAATCGTCAAATTAAGAGTCAATTGCGATGATACTGGACAACCTACTATTTTACCCCCAACTTTTTCTAGTTTAGTACATGAAACCGAAAATATTTACAGGCCCATCAAGGTAGTGCATAAAATGCGGGACACCATTGCGATTTTTTTTGTTGGGAAGGGAATCGTTCCATTTCAGTGGCAAAAAATTTGAATAAATTTAAATTATATATGATCCTTAATTTTACACTGCATTTGAATTGAAAATATAAATTTCTTACATCAATATCACGTGTTTCTATTATTTCATCATTCTCTTGGTAAAAATTGCTTATTGTTTTACGCAAAATAATTTGAGAAGTCAGTCACAGACGTATTTTCAGTCTTAAGAACTTTTGTATTAGCGGAGACTATAAACTTTCAATTCTTGCGAAACCGATTATGCTGCACTTAGTTTTATCTGTCAGTATTCTTAAAAAATTGTCTTCGTTAATATCAGCGAAATAGGTGGTCTTAGGAGTCGTAATTTTTACATTTAAACAGAAACAATAATTATATGTATTTCGAATTGGACTGTAACTTTTCGTTCATAAGTTTGAAACAATATGGTGTAAATTTGGTTTAGGAGCTCTACAAAAGTGGAGAGTTTGTAATATATTATTTAAGACTACTGTCTTTAGATTTTCAATGAAGACTTTGGTCTTAAAAAAAAAACTTTACAATAAAGTTTTAGCTAAGATGGTCGTAGGCCCTTTTCCAATTACTTACTTATTTGAAACTTATTAACTTATTTGGCACCATATTAAATAAGTCAGTTAAGTCATTCCAATTCATTGTACCGACTTATTTGTGACGTAATAACAAAACACAAAATGCAATTTCTATTATATTAAAGAAAATTTTTTTTTCTTGACATGTTAGTCGTTGTCACTAGATTTGAAAATAAAAACGGCATGATTACATCATCGAGCAATAAATATATAAGAGAAATCAAGTAGTGCAAATTTTATAAGCAGGTTTTTCCGAGGTTAATCTTATTTTATAGTTTTAATATATTTACATACATAAATTTAATTTTTTTCTATATTTAATCCTTATATACGTATCTTATAAACATATCGGCATAGTTATTTTATAGTTCATTGTTCTTGTTAGGCTTATACAGATTGCCAAAGTAAAATAGATTAACCTCGGAATCTCTACATGAGTCCTCTTATGTATATTTTGCTTTATGATTACATTTAGTCAAGACAGAATTTTGGAGACATTTCTGTGTAGACTTACTTATTTAAACATTGCAATAGTAAAATAGACTAACCTCGGAATCTCTACAAACATTATGCAATCGCAGTCGGTATGTAATTAAAAAACCAAACATTCAAAAATTAGCACAAGGTATTGCTATTTCTATCGATGATTTCAGCTGAAGTCAAAACATCATTTAGTAAAGTAGTGTAGTTGTGACATCCTCCAAAAATTTTATTTTGTTCGAAACGAAATGAAATTGTTTTGATATTATTCGAAAATTCAGTATTAGTTGGTTCAACATGGAAAACATTAGATGATATTGAAGCTGGAGAAGCAGAAGCTGATCTAGAGTTGAACGTGTCTGATTGATTTGCATTTAGTATTCGGCCATTTGTGGAATGCATTGAGTTATATGTAGTGAATGGTGTAATATTTGAAAAATTTGGTGAATTTGATGGTGATGATATTTTTGAAATGTGTTTTGGACAGAAACCTTGCGAATTAGAATGGAAATCATTTCAATCAAAATTTGATAATCTCTTGGAATGCGACCTTGATGTGTCATAAAGGTCTGGCAAATTAAAATCCATTGAACTGTTGTAATGTTGTGAGGATAATGTATGATGACTGGGATGGTCTTCGGGAGAAGTTTTATGGTTCTGTTTGTTTTAAATCTATATTTATTTTCACTTCTTCAGCTATATTCTAAAGCCCAAGTTTTTTAAATCTGTTCTTCAGTAGTTTTACTTGAAATTTTCCATAGACATTTGCTTTTCCTGCACATATGGATCAAGTTTACAGTGTTTTCTGTATTAAAACAGAGATAGCTATGTGTATGTAGGTACTTACGAACAAATTAAATACAGATAGAATAAACTACAAATAATTTTATTTTAGGTTATGTGTTGATAAATATGTGTGACTTTAAAAAAAAAATGTAAAACTAAGAAATACAACCTCAAAATAATGACATTTCGTAATAATTTTATGATAATTTTTCAAGGAAATATTACAATGATATGTTGATGTTAATATCAAACTGTGTATAATATGCACACCCATACATTGATAAAATTGATCTCATGAGACAAAATCTCAGGGATTTGGTTAGTGTAGACCTCATGTTACTGAGTACTAATTTCTATCTCTTCTCAATAAAAATATATTCTTGGTTCCTCGAGAAATTACAGTAAAATTTACATAATTGCAAGTGTGTCTGATCAAGTGAATTGCAGTGTATTTAGGTGATGGTGTAGTTAAGTCTATCAATTTATGATTTTGGTCTCCCGCATAATAACCATTTTGTGACCATCACTTATCAATGCAACGAGGCTCAGTAAACCTGCATGTACCATCATGTATTCGGCAATATAGACGGTATTATATTACAGCGGACCATTTAGTAAATAAGACACAATCGTGCGGTGGTTTTGATATGTTTTCATATAAAATGTTAGTAGCTTTACATTCAGATTTTACCTTTATTTTAATGTCAGCTTTTTCCATAAATAAAAATATCCTAGTGATTTTTGTCCAAGATCGGTCCACCGGAAGTGGCAGTTTCCTTTTTCATTTTTTGCAAATATTTAAAAGATTATTGTAAATTAAATTTCAATCAAAATTAGTGCAGATATTAAATAATATTTTAAATTTTATCTGAAATAACGAATTTTCATTAAAAAAATTTTTAAACAAGACTTCATACAAATGATTTTCCGTTAATTATGGTGAATGTTTGTGTACCAGAAGTTGCAGCTTCCATAGGAGCTTTTTCAATTTTTGCAATGAAGATTATATTTTTAACTATAGGGTTGTTAGTTTTCTAAAATTTAAGCAAGAATAATGTTTTTTTATTATACACGACAATTTTTATCACAAATATTTATTATTGAAATGCATGTTCAATTCCGACCGTCTTAATGGTTCAGCCAGTGCTTCGTTACATTTTGTCATAAATGGTTGATCTTTGGTGATGGGACTTTACTGAGTATTATTTTTTGGGCGATTCGGTCAGATGTTGCAATGAAATCGGACTGGTCAACTGGATAAATTTCTATTGTTATTTTTCGTATCTTGGTTCCCCGATTAATTGATTATGCGAACTTTGATTATTTCAAGGTTATGAGTTTTTCCTTTATGAATGTATTTACTTTTACAAGTGGTGGGTCTGTGGGAACTGTATTTTTGTACTTTATTATATGTATATTTTACTAATAAATCGTTTCTAAAACCTCCTTATGTTAATGTATTTATGTGTATTAAGGAAACCTCGCGATCTCCAGGACTCTTGCCTATAGTTTGATCGAACATTTTAATCAATTACCTTTTTTATCTAACTTCTTTCATGATGACAGTACTGCTCTATGCGAAGTTCATAGATAGTTCAATGAACATCTTTTGTATACGTTTAGCATTCTTATTGTCAAGTTCATCCCACTATACGTCTATTATATTTTTATTACATTGAAAATATGTTGACTTTACATTAATTATGTAGCTCATTTTTTGTGTTCGTATTACATAATATGGCTACAAATAGAAATAACAAAAAAAAAAATACTGAAAAGTCTATACATTTATGTTTTATGAATATGAATATATACACCTACATAAAATATTCTATTCATCACATAAATTTATAGATGGAGAAGGATATAGATATAACAACATAACAAACATTAAAAATCAATATATCCAGCTATATACTGTAGAATAGATTGTTGAATTGAAACTGTTGCTGCATTATATACAGTCGACAATAGACAATACAGCACAGGTATGATACATATCAACGTAAGTAAAATGAAATTCTACTGTTTTTGGTATTGCTGTAGTACCTAAATGGGGAATGCAAAATAATTTCTGAATTGGTGCCAAAGTTTCAATAAATTTCCTTAATCCGTTCTTCACTCTTTGATTACTTGTGGTTCATTATAATTTTCCGGTTACTTAATGCAACGGCAACCAAATCGTTTTTCTGCCTCAATTCATTTTACACCCACACATTAGATTTTTTCATGTTATTATTTTCCGAAATAAATGTTGCCTATTCATTTCATTTCAGGCATCATTCAACTGTATCCTCTCAATACTCGTATATTAAATATTCCTAGTAAAAAATAATGGCAAAAGAACAAAAAGTTAATCTCCTCTATGCTTTTTTTGCATATTTATCTATCTGTCTACATGAAAAATTCCGCAGCATCATCATGCTATATACAAATATTGCATAAATGTTATGTGCACGGGTAAATAAAAATATATAAAAAATTTAATAGAAGTGTGTTATTTAAATAAAAATGAAGTTTATTTTAAATTTAAATTGAAAATAATTTATTTTTCCGTATACGAGCGTCCAGGTTAATCACCTTTTTTCATTTCCGTTTTAAATCTTTAAGTTGAGCGTTTTTGTACGAAATTTTGTGTGGCATTGCAGAATTTTCTGGTGAAGTTTTTTATTGGTCAATTGAAAATAAGTATGACTATAATATATTTTATGTGGTATTAAACTTAGGTACTTTCTGTATTTAAATGTTTTACCTCGGAACATTGAGATTTTACGTGTAAATATCGTACTAAAATATCTTGTTTGTCTGTGAAGAAAAAGTTAAATTTTTTAAGAGCTTTAGTGAGTGCTCTTCTTCGTTGATGTTTTAATCATTCCATTATAGTCTCTTATTGAGTTTTTTAAGTATTCGTTTTGTCTATCCGCTTTATATTAACATTATTAAAATATAACACAAATTTGTTATTTTCCCATTTGTAATTGATTTTCATAAGAAAATTATAAAATAATTGGATAAAAAACCAAGCAAGTTCCATCAGAATCGAAAAACATTTACTACAATTTTAGGTTGCGGGCCAATAGTCGGGTAAATCGTTTCCTATGGTAAAAATCGGATTTAGAACAGATTTTTCGATCAGTTTACCATAGAGTTTATGAAAAATAAATGAATTTTCAGAAAGTCAATTTTAAGTAAATTTTTCGGTAAATTCAATTATTTTTCGAAAACCCTATGGCAAACTGATTGAAAAATCTGTTCTAAAACCGGTTTTTACCGTAGTAATCGATTTACCTTAAGTTTGGCGCATAGTCTTAAAATTGAATTTTACCCAACTATTGGCCCGCAGCTTTAGCTACTTGTCGAGCTATGGGAAACAATAGCCCACAACGCGTGAACCTTTTCAGGATTAACGGTATTCCGTTTAATGTTTCAAATTCTGAAAAACATAACAAAGTTATGTATGCTGTGGACATCCCTAGGATCAGTGTTGTGCCGTATTGTATACACCGCGGAGATAATTAATATTCTAAATGCGTAGAGAATGTATTACAATGACGACAAAGGCTATGTGCCAAATTTAAGGTAAAACTCAATTTTAAGTAATTAATTAATTTTTCGGTAAATTTAATTATTTTTCTCTATGGCAAACTGATCGAAAAATCTGTTCTAAAACCGGTTTCAACCGTAGGAAACGATTATCCATAAGTATGACACACAGCCAAAGTAGAGAATGTAGACTATAATTTCTTTGTTAATGCAACCATTTTGGTGCCAACGATATGTACTACCTCACATTTGACAAACGTAATAAACCCTAGTTTTTATATGACATTGACGTGCTCCTTTGTATATATAAGATGTGTCCGAATAGTCGGGTAAATCAATTACTACTAGGGAGTGCAGTATCGGACGAAAATATCAATACCGGTATTTCGAAATTGACATATCGAATAGCGGGATCCCGGTATTCGATACCGAATATTTTAACCTTCATTTATTTAAACAGAAAACATATTTTTATTTTTAACTGAAAGACCTAAATAATTCAATTTATTGTTAACATTAATAAAAAACAACTAAAAGTTAATATGGCCAATATCGAACGCATAAATAACATTTTTGTTTTTTCAATTTTTTTTTTTTTGCTTAATTTACTATTCTTTCTTGGACTGGAAACATCCTATTAAAAAAAACTAGTGCATTAAGGCTTTCATCTTTTAAATTTGAACGAACTTTGGAGCACAGGTGCCTCGCTGTCGAAAATACTTTCTCTAATTCTACGCTTGTCGGGCGTATGGTAAGGAGGAGATATTATATTTTCTGAAGATATATTCCCCTGGTACCTTCGTCTTCGAGTAGAGTCATTTACCTTTTTAACCCTAATGTGAGTGACGTGGGTACCCGGGCACCTTTTGCATTTTTAGGCGTTTATTTTTGTATGTTTTACTCCCAATAAAAACTAATTTTTATGAGAACTTTAGTTCAATTGGTAGATTACGATCATACTTAAAAATGAGAAATATTACAACTTGGACGAACGTGGAAAAAATAAGTTTCCATACAAAACGAATTTAGGTACTAATCACTCAAATTAAGATATTTTTTCTTCACTCACATGAGGGCTAAAAGTTTAATATTATCGTGAATGGTTTTAGATTTTTTTCCAGACATGGTGTAGTTCATTTTTTTGAAATAGCTTCATCCAGCATTTGTTTCATTGTCCTGCTTTCGCATTCTTTCGCTTTTCCATTACCTATATTTGAATTTAATTTGCCTAGCTCTTCCAATAAAAACTTAAAAGTCTGCCGAGATTAAATTTGCAGCGTTGCGGCAATGGGCTTTGACTGCAAGCTTAACTGGAAGTAGTGCCGAAATAGCATGAAATAAATTGTTAAATTCATTTTCACTAAAACCGATATCCATTTTTAAATCTATGATAGATCTATGAACTCCATTATAGCGAGAAGGCTATTCCAACGTGTTTTGCAATCCAATAAGAGTACCAATTCTTTGTTGAATTCAGCTTTTACATAACGCTGCAGTATTTTGTCGTTTTTTTAATCAACGGAGCCAGTTCAACATAGTTTATTTCTAATATTTCATTTTGTTGCGCTTGCGATTCAATTGTCAAACCATCATCATTGCTTTTGCTACCATCACCTTTATCACTTTCAAACTATTCTTCCGATTCACTATTAGATTCTCGGTCTATTTCCTCTAATCCTATATCCGCTTCATTTTCAAGATCACTTGATTGTTTATATAGACCGCTTATCACGGCCAAATGAATGCCATGAGCAAAATATAATGGTTGGTCAACTTCAGCGCCTGTAAGTCTCCCAACTTTTTTCATGACAGCTGCACCATCTGTTGTTACACATAATGTCATTTTTTTAGGAATAGTTCAAACTGTTTTAATTTGACATCCACTATTTCTACACATTTATTTGCTGGCATACTTCCAAACATTCTTATTAGCCCTAGATTCCACACTTTATGTTCTGAATGAACACTAATATTGATGTAACAGTGATTTTTTATAGAGGTCCACTCGTCAAAAGTTAAGCTAAATCCAATTTTGTTTGTCTTCTGTTCCGCAAGCTCGTTGACAAATAATTTTTCAATCATTCTGCTATAATCGATAACAATTTTGCGGATGGTGTTCGCAGATTTCGGAAGTTCACCGATACATAAAGCACATAGTGCCTTTCGAAGGTCTTCTGATTTTATAAACATCTTGAAAGGTAAACCATCATTCCAACCAGCATAGTTTTCATATGGGTATGAAGACCGCTCGTTGTTCCTCCAGATGTTTTTAAATTTTGGCGCACTGTTTACATTTTGCATGGCCTCGTTTCTTCTCCGTTAGAAAGTATTGCTAAACCGAAGATTTATCATCATCTTTTTGGTGTTTCACAAACTGCAAGTTTTCCATTTCTGGGAATGGTTTTAGAATAGTATATAATATAAATTAAAAATAAAGCAACCACCTTATATTGCAATATTATGAGTTTTAATTTTTTTAAAGTACATCAGAATAATTACATAAATTTAAGTATATAAACATTAATAAATAAATAAAATTTACCTTTGCTAATTTCTAATACAATTCAACAACGGTAGCCGGTATTTATAGCATTGGTTATAGTTTGGTATATAAATTGCCAGTAACACTGCTGACTGCATGCATATATTGCAATGTTTCTGCGGATTTACTATCTAAGTTTTATGATATCGACGTTGCAAATTGCAATGCACTAAAAACAAATCTTTTCTTGACAATATAAGCGAAATGCTGCTATACGGTTTTGTTCAATTTCAGTTTAGTAAATTTGCAATGTTTCTGCGGATTTACTACACAGTAAAAAAAATGTGTAATTTTACATATTTTTTTTACAACATTTAAGTAGTAAGGAAATTATTTCTTTGTAAAAATACACAAATATTAAAAATAAAATAGTATTACCCAGCAAACGTGTCTTGCAAGACAATTAAAAGACGACTCAGCAACAAGACTTGATAACAAGCTCAAGACAGTCAAAACACAACTCTATGTATTTGAGACAACTTGTTTCAAAAGACTTGTTGTTTGGTGTTCTTTGGAAACCTATATGATGGGTGTCATTAGTAACTTGTGCGTATGTAATCTTTGGTAACAAATACAGCAGTGGTCTTTGGTGACATATTTGATGGTTGTCGTTAGTAATATGTGTGGTGGTGGTCTTTGGTAACAAATATGGCAATGGTCTTTTGCAACATGTCTGATTGTCGTCTTTGTGTTGGTTTAATATAAAGAAATAAAACGTACAATAATATTATATTGTTTTAAATTTTAATTTGTTTATTTAAAGTAAATCTAACATTAACTAATTATATTCATTATTTAGAATATATAAAAGAATTCATTTTATAAACTAATTCAAATATAAATAATTAAGTTATTAATTATTAATTCAATTCAAATATCAATCATAAAAAAAATTAAACATATTATATAATACATAAACATAAACATTATTAATTTGAAAACCGTAATCGACTGTTACGTCTATTTTCACGATTATGGGAATCAAATATTTGTTTTTTAATGTTTTTTTCAAAGTCGGCGTAGGATGAGAATTTATCCTTCCAAGCATCTGTAATTAAAATGGAATTGATTAATATAAGACATTTAGTTGTAATTAAATAATTGTCGAAGTACCAAAGAGAATCTTATTAAAAAGTGAAATGCTTTTTAATGTTAACTTTGATTTTATCCCCTCCCAATTCTAAACTTTAAATCATCTATCGCTGATTATTGTGCTAAGACCGGTAGAATGATGTTTACCATCTACCGGTACATAAGATGTTAAATATTTAACCTGGAAATAAAAGAATAAATAAAACGTTTTAAAATAATTGTGTGTAAACAAATGGTGAGTTAGCGTATGACAGCGTGAATTATCTTAATTAATTCAGTAATATTACACGGTGATTCCCACGTATCTTGAGTAATACATGCAAGACAAATCAAAAACAAGTAATAGTAACAAGCCTCAGACGGTCAAAAGACAACTACATGTATTTTGGACAAGGAGTCTTCAAAGACATGTCTGGTGTATATAGAAATAATTCAATACCGTTGGGTCCTGGATGGATTCATTGAGGTCGATTCCGGGAGCTAAAATTTTATGTTATGTTATGTTATTTTTGTTTTTTCAATACAAATTCCAATAGGAAGCGGGGAAATAAAATAACATAACAGCAATTTTATGCCACGAGAATTGAGCCCATTATTTCTAACTCTAAATATTTTGTCGAAAAACTAAGCCTACACAACTTAAAATTCACAATTCCGAAGAAAAAGATAAAGCACGCGCAACAATAATTTACGAATTTAATATAAACTTAAACACCAATAAA
Source organism: Nephrotoma appendiculata (assembly GCA_947310385.1). Classification (NCBI taxonomy): domain Eukaryota; kingdom Metazoa; phylum Arthropoda; class Insecta; order Diptera; family Tipulidae; genus Nephrotoma; species Nephrotoma appendiculata. Next base: position 152,900,841 of record OX371224.1, on the reverse strand, counting down.
AAAATACATATGCCACTAAAATAATACTTTACTCACAGTATTTAGATATATTGTTAATAAATCTTTGTTTTAATGTTTGTTTTAATTTATTTACACAAAAAAAAATCACCTGTATGAAAATTGAACAACACCAAACGCCTAATGAAATGGAATGATGCGATCACAACACCGAAACACAAAATTCAAAATGACGATTTCATTAAATCAGGCGCCCTCTCAACCAAAGATTTTATTTTAAACGAATGTCGCTAGTAACAGGTGCAAGACAACCACAAGACATGTAAATTTATTTTAAAATTCCACCGATTGGAACGCTGTATGTCATGCTAAGACATGTTGTTAGATTATTACCAAAGACTACCTAAAGTCATGTTGCATTTATGTTATTAATGTTTTTTGTCCCTTTTGCACATCAGAAAAATCGTATGTTTTTCTTTTTCCCAGACGATGGCAAGACAAGTTACTAAAGACAAAAAATTTGCTGGGTACTTATAAAACTATGTAATCTTACTAGCTATTACTTCCATATTACTCATAGTATCATAGTAATTTTGCTTTGTGCGAATTTATTATTCCAGAAAATAGTAAAATCGAAACGTAAATTGATGCAGTTTCTTTAATTATAGCTTTATATTTTAGCATTAGTGTTCTATACAAATAAAACATTTTAAAACAATGTTGCGGCAAAGAATATAAAACTACATAGAAGTGTCACGACGAACAAACAGCAAGAAATTTTCTTAGGGAGCTATCGCTGTGCTAAAGGGAACAATCGCAACGTAGGCCTCACAAATCTAATATGAAGTTCATTCGAAATGTCAGGGAAAAAAAAACTTGACCGGGTTTAGCTGTCAGGGCAACATTTTTGATATAACACGTTCATTAACTACAAAAATCTTGACCGGACAACTGGCCCGGGTCAATTTTAAGATTGTTTCGCATACATATACGTATTTTGTATACGTATATACAAAAGTAACGTCAAAACATAAACATCAAAACAAGACTCCGCGCCATTTAATTATGTGTAACAATAAACAATTTTTTGTCTTTCTTTTCACCAATACTACTACAAAAGTCGGGCAATATATTTCGTGTTCATTTACAAAAAACCCGGGCAATTTTTTGTTGTAATTCCGAATGAACTTGCTATAAACCTTCCATATATGTAAAATGCAATAGACCTGTTTACTTATCTGTCAAATATAAACGTCAAAATTATCTGTAGGCCAATCGTCGCTGCATTTTTAAAAATATATTCAATTAAAGTGAAAATAATAATTTGTTATTGCATTTTATTTTGTTATAAACATATTTTATATTGATTACACTAATCTGTGCAATGCCATTAAAATGTTGTGTGGTCAAGCAAGTTCCATCAGAATCGAAAAACGTATTACAATTTTAGTGTACTTGTCGAGCTATGGGATACAATAGGCCACAACGCGTGGACCTTTTCAGGATTAACGCTAAACATAACAAAGTTATGTATGCCGTGGATATCCCTAGGATCAGTGTTGTGCCGTATTGTATACACCGTATAGAGATAATTAATATTCTACATGCGTAGAGAATGTATAACAATGACGACAAAGGCTATGTGCCAAACTTAAGGTAAAGTTAATTTTAAGTAAATTTTTCGGTAAATCCAATTATTTTTCTCTATGGCAAACTGATCGAAAATTTGTTCTAAAACCAGTTTTTACCGTAGTAAACGATTTACCTTAAGTATGACACACAGCCAAAGTAGAGAATGTAGACTATAATTTCTTTGTTAATGCAACCATTTTGGTGCCAACAATATGTACTACCTTACATTTGACAAATGTAATAAACCCTAGTTTTTATATGGGATTAACGTGCTCCTTTGTATATATAAGATGTGTCCGAATAGTCGGGTAAATCAATTACTACTACGGTAAAAATCGATTTTAGTACAGATTTTTGGATCAGTTTACCATAGCGTTTTTGAAAAATAATTGAATTTTCAGAAAAATCTACTTAAAATTGATTTTTACCCGACTACTGGCCCGTAGCCTTAGAAATATTGAAAAATTAAATTTTTAAACAAAATAAGAGCTGTCAATATAAACTACTTTGCGTCACGGTACTTCAATGTAATGCAGGCAAAAATTTTCGATTGTACACACAACCTATTCATGTGCCCGCAATTCTGCGAGCCGCCATTTTGTTTAGAAGTGGATGTTAAACTTGGATAATGAAAGTGGATACAGTAGTCGTTTCGAAGGTGTGCATAACCGCCGCGAATTAAGCCACGAAACGACATATTATGGTCTCGTTAAAATACATCTTAATGAACTCGATTCCGACTATAGAATCGAAATTTCTAATCTTTTTACTGCTGTGCAGAATCAGAATCTCAGAAATATTCTCAAAATTCTTTAAATGTGCTAGTATTTTTTGGGTTCCTGGACTAACGACCTTGAATAAATAAAGTATAAAGAAATGTCTCCATAGATCGTGTTAGAAACCTGAGATTAGAATTACGGAGCTAACGGTGTACTTTACCCTCGTCAAATAAACTTATGTCCAAGTCCTCCTTAGAAATAAACATTGGCAACAATTTATAAAAACTGTTAGATTGCAGTTGAAGTCAAATTGCTCTAAATAAATGGATATCTATAACAATTTTAAGGATTTATCTGAAGAACTGTATTATAATTACATCAATCAAATGTAATCCGAGGTTATCTCAGATCCTAGGCAGAAATCTAATAGGATATTCTTTCACCTTAAAGTACTATAGTTGTTCTTCAAGTGATTCAACTATCCAATAGCAGTTCACTAAATTCTTTAGTTCGCCTTTCTCGAACAATGTTTCGACCGAAACCGACGTTGATTATTTCTAGTATGTACACTACTGCTCAAAAGTGTTTAGCCATTGTCAAGAACAGCATAACACATATAAAAACTCTGTAAAAATATGAAAATATGTATTTTTTAGATACAAACATACATTTATTAATGGCAATATACTAAATAAATGTCAAAATTAAAATGCTCAATTTAAATTTTATTTCATTTATGTGACCTCCCATTGATTGAACAATCGCATCGCACAGTCGAGGCATTCTCGCAATAAGTTTTGCCAGAGTTTTTGGCGTTATTGAGTTCCAATTTGATTGAAGTTTGTTCCACATAACAGTAGCTGATGTTGGAGCTGATTGCTGTCTTCCCGGTCCAATTCTTCCTATAGTAACTCAATAGGGTTCAAGTCAATGCACTGGGGAGGCTATTTCATAATTTTACTTGTTCCTTCATCCTCTAAATGGTGAAGATAGCCTTTATATAATTTACATGAATGTTTTGATCATTATCTTGATGAAAGATAAAATTTTGACTCAAAAGTCGAATTCCTGAAGGTATTGAGTGGTGCTCCAAAATTTGTCGATACCCTTCTTTTCTTAGTATTCCGTCAATTTTCACAACATCGCCTACACAACGACCACCAAAATAGTCCCAAATCATCACTGAAAAGCCTCCATGCTTTACGGTAGTGGCAATACACTCTTTACCGGCACGTTCACAAAAAGATCTTCTCACGAATATTAGTCTTCGGGTACCGAAAATTCAAATTTCTACTCATCCGTCCATAAAACCTTGTTGCAATCTTCTATCGTCTAATGTTGATGTTCACGGGCTCATTTAAATCGCTTTTCCTTATTTTGTTTACTAATAATGGGTTTTTAGTAGAAACACGCCATGGAGTTCGGATTCCTGTAGAGGACGACTAACTAGTTTTGGGCGACCAACATTTAATACTGCGGTTATTTCCTGGGCTTTTTTGTGTCTATTCGTCTTGTTAGTAATCACTATTCTATGATCATCTACAGATGTTGTCGCTCTTGGCCTTCGACTTCGTCTTTTATTAAAAAAAACTGTCACTTTCCCGATATTTTTTAACATTACAATCGACCGTAGCGTGGTCTAATTCCATATTTTTGGCAATCTGTCAATTACTTATGCCAGCTGTATGGTAAGCTATTATAAGCGCACGTGTTTCAGTACTTCGTTCTTTTCTTGGAGGCATTTTAAATAATTGTCACTTGATATTTCGCTTACGATGTTAACAGTGTAAATATCGGACTGCAACTGATCCTATTTGACTCATTTCACTGAAATCTTTTCAAAAAATCAATTTAAACATCATTACCTAGAATAAACCAGGCTGATACATTTTTCTGGAAATTCCTACAGACTACTATTGTAATTGTACCGTAATAAACAGTTTACGACAATCCAACCAAGCGCATGGTAGAGGGTAGTAAAATTAACCCTATATCGTTGGTTGTTATATAATTAAACCGTGTTTCAGACAAGTATTTCATTTTATTCAAATGTTGTTTCGTAAACATAATACTGTATCAATAATACATGAAAAAGGGGTGCCTAAACACTTTTGAGCGGTAGTGTATATGAGTATCAGTGTTCAATCTTCTTTGGTTTCCGTCCAGGTTGATTACGATGCTGTGGTTGGGAAAATTACAAACTTAAAAGATGATTTTTCTTGCGGCCCTGGTGGTTTGCAGTCCATTATCAAAAAAATCGGTGGTAGCGTGGCTAAGGCACATACGGCCCCTTTTTCAAAACACTCTCGGTAAGAATTTTTCCTGCAAATCGGATATTAGTAATTATATGCCAATTGTAACGTTAACCTTCATTCCAAAATTATTACAAAGCATCGTTTCCTCCGAGATCGTTTCACTATCACACACCTAAAGTATTTTACATCCAGTATATTGAATGTTATGGAAGCAGAGAATGAAGTTATCACAAAATTTAGTAAGGCATTCAACAGGACTTCGCACAAAATTATTATGTTTAAGGTTACGACTCTATAGGCAACTTCTGCTGTGTGTGAACTCATATCTAAAAGACATAAATTATTAGGTGATCTTCAAATCGTCATTATCATCTGCTTTCACTGGAAAATCGGGAGTTCCCCATTTATAAACGGTGCTGCTGGTGTTAATAAGAATTCATCCATCCCCGTCGTATACGCTGACGGCATGAAAAACAGCCACGAGTTGAACATAAACAAATGCCAATCCATTACGGAACTATTAAATTAACAACAATGCCAGAGTTACTTCAGTTTGAGATTTGTATGCTCATTCATTTCATTTGTGACATAATGGCTGCGGGCCAATAGTCGGGTAAAAGTCAATTTTAAGTAAATTTTTCGGTAAATTCATTTATTTTTTCAAAAACTCTATGACAAACTGATCGAAAAATCTGTTCTAAATCCAATTTTTACCATAGTAAACGATTTACCCGACTATTGGCCCGCAGCCAATGAACTGAATTTTGATCACATTGTCAATATTTTCAACCGCGCATCAAGCTCTGCGCTTGGTATCATCATTGATTAATTATGACTTCAGATAATACCACTGCGAATTACAACAACAATTTTTATTTTTTGTTGCTTCTTACACATTGTAAAAGAAAAACACAACTCACTTCATGTAGGTTTAAGAAGAACAAAGATAGACTTAATTAATTCAAAGCAGCTAGAAAGAAGCAAAACATATTTTTAATTTATTTTTACCCACACCACTAAATATTTTAACAAAATTAAAAAAAAATTTAATCAAATGTATTTTCCTCTCTCTCAACTCAACTGAATATTGAAATATATATGACAAAAATTAAATAGACAAAATGAAATTGTATTTATGTCTTCATTCTGTTTTCATTTTTTACAGTCGTATTCCAACCATGTGAGTGGAGGTTGTTCATGACGTTTTTACAGATTTTACAGATATAGCGATGGGAATTTTTTTTATTTGCACTGCGCTGCGACACAATTTGTTTGTTATTATTTTTTTTGTTGTTGATATTTTTCGAAACAAATTAAAACTAAGGTTACTCCGTTCAACCATATATTTATTTTGTTACTGATGGTACAATTGTATGTAAGAGTAAGTGAAATAGCAGTCGTGACATTTCAAAATGATATTTTTTTATGTAATAAAAAGTTGATACACAATACAAATGCAATTTTTATATGGTAGAAAACAACAGCATTAAATTGTTCGGTTTTTATGTTGCTAGAAAGAAAAAATCACTCTCGCACAACAATGTCTCTATCTATATGTGACTAGTAGAGACATTAACCAAACGTAGCGGCAAAAATCCGAGTAGTAATATCTTAATGTATTCAATCAACGGTATCATTAAGCGCTGGGCTAAAAAATTTCACGATCTTTTTGTAATGAAGGCTATTACACAACCTTTGTTCGACCCCTGCTGGAGCACACCAGTCAGGGGTGGTCCCTTATCATGAAATACACATAAAACGAACAGAGGCAGTACGACGAAGATATCTTCGTTTTGATTTACGTGAGCTAACCTGGGTGGATGTCTTGCCACCTCGTTCATTCGTATCGCGTTTTCCCAAATTGTATGATGTGAATTTGCACTTCCCAACATGACTCTAATTTATTGTTTTTGACACTATTTTAATGACGTTCCTAAAATGACAAGTGGGATACCAAACCCATCGTGTTGGAGGTAACCTGATATTAGCCAGATATTTTGACAATTCATCTTAATGCTTGTTTTGACCACATCTGAATTACAGTAATTAGATAACAAGTTCTGATTTTTAGCAAGAATGCAGAGTAGACTCCACCTCAACTGTGATTTCTCCAGAAATAAGGTAATCTATTTTCATGATGTTTAGGGTGTCACCCGCATTATTCTTCTCCAGTTCAGGATCGCTAATCCAGTTCGGGCCGTGTTTTAGCCTAACACACCACAAATATGTAGTGAGGAAGTTACGCGGTGGAACAAGCATTAATTGATTTCCCCAGACAGCTTCATGTCAAAACTATCACGACAAGACACAAGACCACCTACAACTATCCGAAAAAAAATAACTGTAACATAGGATTTTGGATATCTTTTTTCTAAATTCGTCATATACTCACCATAGTACAATTCAAGAGTACTTTACATATTGTAAGGGTAATCATTTAATCACCAATGGCATCAATTTTTAAAATGTTAGTCCAAAATGGAGACATGAGTTTTCAATACAAGCAGAATCGTGTAAAAGTATTTAGTACATTTCATCCACAAACGATGTGATTCAAAACATAATGTTATACCTATAAGGGGACACATCATCCCTTACTACATCAACATACCTCCATAATGGAAGTGGAATGACGATATAGCATACTTTTTGACTTCTAGCAACTGCACTAGTGATACTTTGATAGCGCTTCTCAGGCAACATACATCAATGAATCGACAACTCTGAAGGAAAAACAAAAAAGAGGTGTTTGTAGAAGTGTTTCTGAAAGTCCGGATTTATGAAGACGGTCGCAGAAATAAGTGATTGCTTCAATAAATTAAAGGACTTGTCAGCAATCTAGGACCAAGTAATTTTCGAACGTTTTTTTCGTAAGGTCTGTTAATGAAGGGGCTGTGGTGGTAAAGTTTCGGATGAAACGGCGCTACTACTAACACATACCGATAAAACGCTGAATTATGTTAGTGACGTTGGGTACTCACAATCGCTTAAACTATTTCCCCTCCTTCAGCAAAAACCTGCTTTTCTCAACGTTTATAGTCAATCCCTCTTTTTTCAACAGATTCGCAACCTAAAGCGTCGAAGCAGACGAACACACGATCGTGTAATTGATGCAGAATCACCCTGTGCATGAGGTGGAACATCTTTTATAATGCAGTGCACAGTTCGAAAGGCATGACTATGAATTGATATAAAATTGCAAAGGCTGCCCACGACCTGTAAACGCCGTCTTATCTTGTTTCATCTTGTCGTCATCTTGTTTGATCCAGCCGACCCAAAAATCCATGTTTAAGCGGCAATGGATGCGCCTTCCTTAGAGTAACTTTGTTCAATTCACGGGCATCCAAAAACGACCGAACCTTACCATTTGCCTTCATACAAAGGTGACACCGATACAAGGGTCACAAACGAATAACATTAATCAAGAGAGCTTCTGATTATGAACTTCATGTCAATGCATTTGTCTAATCCACATAGACGATTATGTTTGGGCCAATCCAAAGTTCAATGTTCCAGGAGTCGTAAATATTCTATTAGAATTGGAACACATTTCTGACATTTTCATGCCCGAAATATTGAAAGGGATAAGCGGGGCCACTACCTGGATATACTAAATTGGGTTGGATAAAATGTTAGGAGCAATAAAATAAGAAATATCAAATACAAACCATGATTTCAACTGTATAATGATCTAAAACGGTTCTGAGGAAAATGAAGAAATCCAGTCTCTGAAATATTTAAAGACTGACAGAATAATCCTGCGCTAAAACGATATTATCAAAATTTTATGGATGAATACCTGAGCCTGGGGCAAATGTAAATAGATTACTAATCCAGATTTTGTCCGGTTCTCATCAATCCCGCAATGTATTCCAGTTAAGTCTATCAAATATCAATGTTCAGGATGATTTTTAGAATCTAGCATAGTTCTGGCGTGGGCATATGTGGCCTCGAAACGAGTTAATTGGGATTTAAAATATTTTTAATTCAAAGGTTTCTAATCAAGATAACCCTGGTATGTTTTCCAGTTAGGTCTATCAAATTCCAATATCCTGATCTCGTGATCTGACAAGAGTAAATATAGCCCCGAATCATATAAGTTGTGATTCACAATGATTTCGCTAATTTTCGCTTCGAAACTTCTACAATTAAGGCTGCACCCAAGAAAATTTCATTTAAATGAATTTCATATGATTAAAAAACATACAGAAATTGATTAGAAGCTGGCAAAATCTCAATCTGACTTTAGGTGAAGGTGGTTTTTGTAAAATTAAATATTAATTGAAAATTTTTCAACTCAAATATTTTAAGTGTTGTTTGTTACGATTTTGGTTAAAACATCAGCTCGCCTGAATGTTTGCTTTTTATGTGTATCACTACGGATTTCTTTGGGAAATATTTTGCACCTGTATGCGGCGGTGGTGGAAAATTTTTCTTTGCGGGAGTGCGAAATTACAGTTTACAAAGGCTGTGATTGCCGTATGGCTTTAAAACACATTCCTTATCGACCAATCTTGGTTCTACAATAATTTAATTTCCTGGGAGCTCGTCTATCGATGAAATTGTTTGTAGGGGCAGTTTTAGTACCTACGAGTGCTATTCGTTGAAAATATACTAACAACCATATGTTGAATTAGCGAGATTACGATTTATTTATAATTGCATTTCTTGAATTCTCTACATTGACTGCTGTAACCGTTAAACGACAACAATGGTACAAGTTTCGGTATTTTACCGCCGTGAACAAATTGTTACGGTAAAACCATTAGAAGTACTATGGACTTCTATCTATTATATTTACAAAATGCGAAATAATACATCACTGCAAAAAAGGATATATCGAACTGTACAGGAGACTTTGCAAGACTGAAGAACATCAGTTTCTAGGGGTTGTGAAAACCAGGCTCGCCAAGAAATACCATCCATTTTAAAGTCTAAAGTGATGACATACATCAGTGTTTGCAGGCTTACATAAAAATTTATAAAAAGTATTCCATTGTTAAAAAAAGCAAACAAAAAAATTACTATTCATTTATGTGCACGTGTACCACCCTATTTTGAGCGCACACAAAACACAACCCAAAAGCTAATGGAATATGTTTATAGAAAAACTTAAATTTTTATCAATCAAAAATGATAACAAGAAAACAATAAAAACGCACAAAAAAACAAAATCTATAAAAATTAATAAGAAATATTACGTAGGTATAAAAAAGTTGAAATCAGGTAGATTTATGGGTTCGGGAAAATATATTTTTGAATTCTTGTTTATTGGAAAATATGAGATAAGAAGGTGGAAAAATATATTTTTCTTGTTGATAAGTACTTGTTACTAATATTACGGCAAATAAAAACAAGTATAAAGTAGATGAAGAAGAAAATTTTCTTCAGAAAAATTGTTTAGTGTGTGATACAAAGAAGATATCTAGGTACAAACACAAATAGTTTTTTGCTTGTCTTGTTTCCTAAAGATAGTCTTAATATATATGACTGATGTTGACATTAATATACTCAATAAAACTAAATTCAATGGAATGTTTTTATAAGTTTGATCATTCGATAATCCCAAAACTATAAATTGTAATTTGGAAAAGGATAATCAACCCATTCTCAGTAGATATGAATATTAAATTTCAATAATCCAGCTTATCATTTACGATCCTATGTAGCCCTCATTTGACCTGTAACATATTGAAAACGGTTAATAAAATAACGTGTTTAGAATAAATGAGGAGAATTAAAATTACCAAACAGCAAACTGAAAGAATTATTGGGTGTACAAGTGGAAAATCGGAAATTACTCCGAATGCTGTAAAACTTCCCAGCCTAAGGAGAAGATGAGTTTCTGGGTTGATTTTGCTGTATGTGGACGCGTGCTGCCATGCAGCAATATAACCTTCCGCCATCCTTGACCCACAAATAGTCAATTTTCCTCCAGAGTAACACTTAATTTGATCAAAGGATGTTTTTAAAATAAAACTAAAATATTAATAAAATCACGAAATATGCGAATATACACAGGAAAAAACACTTTTACTTTCAACTTTGAAGCTAAAAGCTAAATCATAAAATGGCTGTTGATTTGGAAAATTATAAATCCAAAACTAAATCGTAATCCACTTTTACCATTGCAATATGCTTTTGCTTAACTGTCATGTCACATATTCATATCTTTTAGTGGGATTCTAATAATCGTTTTAGTACATAATTTTGAATTGTTATTAAAATTGGCTGCATTTGACACATCAGTTTCTTTTGTTTTCAGTGTAGTGTTCGTTTGCGTTTTTGCGATAAAAATATTTTTATTATTAGTTAATTTAAAGTAATTAGTGAATCAAACAGCTTTATTCAATAAAAGGGAAAGTTAATATGATAACAATAAATACTTTAAAATAGAAAGTGTTGATACTATTTTGGATTCCAATTAGAATGAAAATTTTTTGTGCTCACATGTAAAGCCCGTATTACGCTATGTATATATTTTGATAAGTGTTACAGTTAAGAATAATATAGTTTACCTTTAATACAATTTTTAATACAAAACCATGCTTTGCTTAAAGAATTTGTTGAACAATTGGAACTTAAATTGTATAGGGTAGATCGGGGCACTATACAAAAAGGAGATTATTACAGACAGTATTACATTTCAGGGAGATTTGTGAAAAACTGAAGTCAATATCTTTTTGGGTGTCAAATTTCTGATTAATCTAAAAAATATTAGGGTGTATATCGAAAAATATATTTCAAGGCTCGGTGGGTAAAAAAAAATCTGACATATTTTTAGTATTTTTAAAGTTAACTGGATTTTATAATGAACTAAATAGAGCTCATTTATCTACAAGTATTGACCCATAACTTATTTCTTAGAATGATTTCTAGATACGTTTTAAAGAAGTTCACAAAAAGCATTATTTTTTAAATTTAGTATAGCAACATCTTCAGGTTTCATGACGACATCATTGTTATCAATTAAAGTTTCGGTATCCAATTACGGTTCACCGAAGATGACGTTCATGACAGCTTGTCTCAAATTGATGTTAATAAGGGTGCTGGGCATGATGGATTCCCGCCGATTCTTATTAAGAATTGTGCTGCTAGTCTGGCTGCTCCCATCTCCTTTATCTTTAACGAAAGCATTCGAACTCCAATTTTTCCAGATCCCTGGAAAATCTCGTATATACATCCAATTTTCAAGTGCGGTAAAAGAAGTGATATCTGTAATTATCGTGGGATAGCTATTCTCTCGGCCATTCCAAAACTCTTTGAGCTTATGGTACAAAGGTTTTTATTTTAACCATGTTAAAACGGTTATTCCACCCGCACAACATGGTTTTTTCGCCGGGAGATCCACCGTTACCAATTTGATGACATTTTGCAGACACTTATTCAGCAGTAGGTATTGATTCGAAAGTGCAACTGGGTGTTATTTATACCTACTTTTCTAAAGCGTTCGATAAAATTAATCATTTAATTCTAATCAAAAAGCTACATCGATTGAATTGTCTAGCCATCCCTACTAAGTGGTTGCTGTCCTACCTCTCAGATAGGTGGCAATTTGTTAAAATTGGTGAGTCATCTTCTCGTCTATTTCGGGTTACTTCTGGAGTGCCACAAGGTAGCCACATTGGGCCACTTCTATTTTCAATATTCGTCAACGACGTGGTTAACTGTTTTTTCTCTGCAGATTGCCTGCTTTACGCAGATGATATGAAAATATTTGCACGAATATCAAACGTATCCGACTGTATAAATTTCCAAGCGGTTATAAACAGATTTTGTGATTGGTCGGTTGAAAACAAACTGTTGCTGAACGTGAGTAAATGTAAGGCAATGTCTTTCTGGCGTACCCGCTTTCCGATTATATATCAGTATTCGCTTTATAATGAAGAAGTCGTTAGAGTTAAGTTCATATCCGATTTGGGTGTTATTTTCACTCGAGATCTCACATTTACAAGGCATATTGATTCGATAATAAACCGAGCTTATATGATGCTGGGTTTTATTAAATGGAATTGTAAGGATTTCTGTGATCCGATAACCTTGAAATCTCTGTTTGTCTCATTTGTTCGATCAATTTTGGAGTATGCCTCACAGATTTGGTCACCTTTTTACCGATGCCATTCCGAGAGAATTGAGAGTGTTCAAAAACAGTTTCTTATCTACGCGCTTAAAGGTTTACCTTCAATGCGGGCACATGAGCACGTACTTCCGCCTTATCGCGATCGTTGTGCTTTCTTAGGATTACAACGGTTACATCACCGACGTGATATCACATCCGCAATATTTGTCCGTGACGTATTATGTTCACGTTTAGATTGTGCCGAGATACTCACCAGCTTCGGCTTTCATGTTCCAGAACGGTGCTTGCGTCGCCGGGACGAATTCATATTTACGAGAGCGGTGGCCACAAATTATTGTTCATCTGAACCAGCCTTGAACTTATCGCGTGTTTTTAATCTTGTTTTTCATAGGTTTGATTTTAACATGTCAAGAAATTCATTGAGGAACGAACTATTTAAATTTTATAATAACCGTTCTTAAATTAAATAACTTTTTCAATTTTGTCATGTCCCTTATTTTTAATAATTGTAATAATTACCGATTGTAACCCTGTAGGTAAATTATATAAACAAATAAATAAATAAATAATATCTCCCGCGTTTTTGAATTAATTAACGAGCTGAACACCTGTCATGTTGAAATCAAATGTATAAAGGCCAAAAGTAGCTCTGATAATTATAGAAAATGTTAATATCTTTGTTTTTGCCTGGGGCTAAGTAGTTTTGCAGCGGTGTTACTAAATGATACTGGTTTAATGATTAATATTCACTTGATGTTGAAAAGTTTGTTGAATTAAATGAGTTTTAACTGTTGTGCTAATATTTTATTTTTGGTTATTCAGTAACTGTGGACAACAATTTCAAACAAAGTTTACTGAGATCTGTGTAGAATAATACAAGTCCAAGTTAAACTTTTAGCGCCTGCTCGATCGTGACAAAATTCAAATCTCTTTATAACCTCTTGGAGGATTTTGAAACACCAAGGTCAATTGGCCGCCGAGATCTTGCGGTTTGACTGCAATGGACTTATTTCTCTGGGGCAACGTGAAAAGTATGGTCTATGTCAGAAGCCGCGAGACGATTGAATAAGTGAAGAATGAATTCAATCAGGTTTAAATAAGTTTCAAGCCCGAACTACGCCAGAAATTCGTGAACAATATCGATAAGCGTATCTTGTGTTAGCACTAGAGCCCTGGAATGAATTTGGCGGATATTGTCATACAATCATACATAAGTGCTTTACATTAAATACCACAATGGTATGAAAAAGAATTGATTTCGACAAATTAAGGCCTTTTAGTAAAAAAAAGCTGCACTCTTATTGAATTACACTTTGCATTACGCATAATCCGTATTAAAATGTGATTCTGATAACTTTTCCATAGTTTTAGGAGGGAGTTGTGGTTCAGATTTTAGCATTATATTTAAAACTCATGGGCTTAGTTTTTGTCGTAGTTTTTATGACACCGTTTAATTGAATTTAATTGATCAGGAGATTTTAATGATGCCGAAGCTTTTCGGGAAAACTACCAAAATTAATTGAACGCAATAAAAATTCATATTAAGGTTTATACGCTAGAATAGGAAGCTAGGTTCAAGAGTTTGTGTCTGTGGAAAACAGTCTACCGAAAGTAGTAGTTTTCTAATATAGAGCTACGACATTTGAAATATTGATGACCTTGATCAAAATCAAATGTTTATTGAAGTTTTTCACATAACGTCCAAAGATCTACGGCGGTAATCTGCACTGAGATAATAGAGTTTTGTAAATCGGTAAATCGAGCTTTCATTAACGATAGGACAATTCATGTTTAATCTTTACCGATACTTAATAACATATAAACATTTTGATGAATTTTATTGCGGTTAAATAGCAATTCACATATATTTACAATTGTGTAAATATAAAACCGGAATTTTTTAGTAAAAGGTACACGTTCATCGTACGATTAATTAAGAGTATTTTATTCAAGGTATTGCCCATTATATTGCTTATATACATTTTTTCTATGTTTCTGGAAATGCATGGATGCAACGCCAAAAAAACTGTTCTTCTTTTGAGGCAAACCACGGCTTGCAGTAATTGCAGTTATCGAGGCATTTTCGTAGAAAAATATGTGCTCCTCAGTAACCCCTTGCCTCCTCAAATAAGTGATAATCGGACCGAGCCAAGTCTGGCGACTATAACCGCATGTGAAAGTATTTCCCAATTAAGTGCTTCTAAAGTTTTCATGACCGGTTTTGTTTTGTGTGATGGTGCATTATCATGACGCAAAATCACTTTTATCATATTCTGGTCCTTTTTCATGCAAAGCTTGATTCAAACTGATCATTTGTTGTCGGTAGCATTCAGTATTTACGGTTTCACCAGGTTTTACCAGTTTAAAATAAATCACACTCTTCTGATCCGACCAAATACAAATTCAAACCATTTACCGTACAAGTGGCGCAGTGGTTAACGCTTCGGCACTTGAATCGGGAGGTTCGAATCCCACCAAAACCAGGATGTAAAGCGAATATTCTTCATCGATTACGATCAGTGATGTTAATAAACACAACTTACACCCTCTGTTGGAGTGCAAAATTCAGCTCAGACCCACCGTCCATGTCAGTGTGGAAACTGAAGGACAATACAAGTCGTATGGAACAGTTTTGGACGAAACCTTATAAAGAATATTCTTGTTATGTAAACTTCATAATACAAAAAGAGAAGGGTAGTTAAGCGAATTATCTTTCAATGATATTTTTGGTGCCTGGAGTCCTATATCTGCTTGGATGAGGGGTACAGGTGGTGGAAGAAATCGACCTCTTAGTATGACCATATATAAACTTCGAGACTTTGTGCAGCAATGTTTGTTAAACAATTTTACAACCTGTATCAAATGTTGACCTTTCACTGTTAATTGATCTGCCTGTAGTTCAGAATTTTCTGGAACAATTAATTTATTATTTATAATTTACATCAATGATACTTTCTTACTTAATTTAGCCGGCAAACTTTAGCTATTTGCGGATGATGCGTTAATTACATATGGTGCTTTGAGTAGAGAAGATCTCCAACTACAGATGGAAACCAACTTAAACATCTTAAATAGTTTTTTTCTTGCTAATAAACTTCGTCTTAATAAATCCAAAACTAAATTCATAATTTTCTCTAAGAAACAATTGTTTGAAGATTTCATTGAAATTTTTCTGGATTCGGAAAAAATCTGTAGAGTAGATAATATTTGTTACCTAGGACTGCATCTTTGCTATAATTTAAACTGGACGACTCACATAAACTCTATAAAGCAACAAGTTGCGCCGTACGTTTTCCGACGTATTGCGAAATATGTTCCAAACCAAGTTGCATTAAACTGCTATTATTTATTTGTTCATTCCCGTTTACTTTATTTGATTCAAATTTAGATATGCTGGTAGTACTAAAGTTAAAGAGTTACAAATCTATCACAACCAAGCTTTAAAAGCACGTAAGAATATTGGCATGAGAACACCAACGATTTCCCTCTATTCTAATCAACTGTTACCAATATCACAAATGGCAGAATATGAATTCATTCTGTTGGTTTCAACTCAAATATAGAATGATTAGAAGTAATAGCGTTTTAATTACTAATTATGATATAACCGAACCGTTTACAACAATATTTTTATAAGGCATCTCAAAATAGTTTTTTTTATCGGGGATTAAAGTTGTTTAATAACCTTGAAGTTGATTGGAAGGCTATGGCACTGCGGGTATCTTTAAAATAAAGGTGAAAGATTTATTGTTTTCGGAGTTTATTCAGCAATATGAAATTATCCATATTGTCCTCTGATTCATTGATTGTTGTTAGTTAATAACTTTTGTATTATAAGTTAATTGATTTATTAGTGTTTATATTATGTTACAATATATTGTTATCAAATTAATGCATTATAATATTTATGTTGAAAAAAGAAATTGTTTTTTTATTGTAATTTTTGATATTTTCCAAACTAAAAATCTATGTTTTTCGGAAAGAATAAAAAATTAACTCGGCTGCTGTTGGAAAATGGTCTATGATTGTTCGGGACTAAATTTCAGTCAAAGTTTGGCCAGCAAAGTTAAAATTTTGCTTCTCCAACTCTTTGCCAACTGTTTCTTAATTTCTTATCTCATGATTTAAAAAGTGATGAACCGCCGCTGTAATCGTTTACTTGATCGTATAGCAGTACATGTTGGTCTAGAATAAGTGAAATTTTCAGCTTTACCAAGTCCATCTGACAAAATTTCAATTCCTGCGTATACTGGACGGATAAGTTTATGTTGGGTTGCTACAACCGGGTCATGATCAGGCAATTGAATTCTGTATTCTACATGCATTAAGAGAGAGCTTAATTGTTTATTGGCTGCTGCAAGACCTAATGGTACCCGAGATTTGTCGTCTTGGCTTACGCAAACCTCAGAAGGCCCTAGAAGTGACGATAATTCTTCTACACAGCTAATTGTTGATCAGCAAAACGAACCATCAATATGTTTTGAATGTTTATCATTTTGAGACCCGATCAGCTTAACTGGGACGTTTTAGCATGGCCGTTTTGGTAGTAGTCTAAGATACTGCCCGGATCTACTAATATTAATATATTATTATTTTTTAATACCCTCGATAGTTCATTAAGTGTTCTGACACTTCGATATACATCACTTTGTCGCCGCTCATGGGCTGCCGACCCATGCATAGCTATATTTATAATAGTTTGTACCTTAATAACGTTAGCCGAAAGTTCCCAGCCGAAAGATAAAAACGTCGATAATGCAGATAGTGTCTTCGCTTTCTCAGCCGAAAGTGTATAAATACGTCACCGTTGATCAACATTCTTCAGCCGAAACTTAGCCGAACAATTTATTTCAACAATACATCAACAAAAACAAATTTAAGTTTATTATTATGCGAAGTTGGTTGTAAAACCTAATTCTATTTAAAATTGTGAAATACAAATGTTTAAATCAATCAATCATAATTTGAAAAGCATTATTTTTAACCTTGCTTCAAATGAGAATAAAATATGGTGGGGATGCCACTATGGCCATTTTATATATCATAATATTGGTCAACTTCGGCAAAATTGTGGAAAAATTCTGAATTGGAGACAGGGGTGTAACTTAGGAAAATTTCGTAAATTCAATATATCGAGCATTGAATGGCCTATCGTTCTAGGTAACCATGCCGTGTCATTAATGCCACTATGGTCATTTGATAGGCTACCATGTTGGTCAACTTCGGCCTAATTGCGAGGTCAATTTTTTCACATCATCAGCATCACCGCTATGGTCATTTGATAGGTCATCATGTTGGTCAACTTCGGCATAGTTGTGGAAAAATTCTGAATGGGATACAGGGGTGTAACTTAGGAAAATTTCGCTAATTCAATATATCAAGCATTGAATGGCCTATCGTTCTAGGTAAACATGCCGTGTCATTAATGCCACTATGTTCATTTGATAGGCCACCATGTTGGTCAACTTTGGCCTAGGTTAGGTTAGGTTAGAGTGGCTGCTATCGCACACTTAGGCCAATAATGGCCCATTGTGATACCACAGGATCCAATCTCCCCTTACTCCCGCTGAAACCAACCAGAGCTACTAATGTAGCGTAAAATATCTCGCACCCTACAGTCCGCGAGTTCAGAAAGGCTGTCCATGTTGTACACACCCAAGTACTTACGTCTTTTGTATGATAGTGCCGGACATGAGCATAGGAAGTGAACTAGCGTCTCTTCCTCCTCTTCGTCCATACAACTTCTACAAAAGTCATTCGTCTCTAGACCCAGCCTTCTCGCATGTTCCCCAAAAAGGCAGTGTCCTGTTAGTATCCCTACGACCAATCCTAAATCTCGTTTTCCCAGGGATACAAGTGCCTTGGAGCGCCGCAGGTCCAGTTTTGGCCAAACCTGTTTTGCTACCCTGCACGTGAGAGTGTTGGTCCACCTCTCATCTGTTAAGGCGATTGCCTTTTTACTGAGCGTCAATTTGAGCGCTGCTATAGGCCTCCCCAGACCTGCCCTTTCCGGTTGCATCTGGAGAGTCGTACCGTACCTAGCTAGTTCGTCTGCCCTGCAGTTTCCCGTGACGTCCGAGTGACCAGGGACCCAGATCATCTGGATACTGAAATACTCGCTCATCTCATTAAGAGATGAGCGGCAATCCAGCGCCACCCGTGACTTCAGAGAAACCGCCTCTAGTGACCTGAGTGCCGCTTGACTGTCCACATAAATCGCGATATCCCTAACAGATACCACGTTATGCTTCAACCATGTCACGACTTCCCCTATCGCCACCACTTCAGCCTGGTACACGCTGCAGTAGTCAGGGAGACGAACAGAAATATTAACATTGAGCTTCTCACAGAAGACTCCGGCTCCTACTTTGCCGTCTAGCTTAGAGCCGTCCGTGAAAAATGTCAGTGCCTCGTTTTCCCGTATTGATCCATTCCTCCAGGATTCCCTAGAAGGACAGATGATCCGGAAACCTATATCAAAGCACAACGTTGGTTTAATATAATCTAGATTCACCAGTTCTTCCCTTAGTGATCTAACTATCGTCGAGTGTCCCACCTGAAGAGACTTCCACTGAGAGACAGCCGAGAGCCTTGTAGCCACATTGGCTGCCATCTGTTTACCAAAAAATTCGATTGGAATAAGGTGGAACATAACCTCTAAAGCGCGTGTAGGTGTTGTCCTAAGCGCCCCGCTTATAAGCATACAGGCCGTTCTTTGCACCTTCTCCAACATCCTTATGTAGGTTACCTTTTCCAGAGCTGGCCACCACACGCCCACCCCGTACATCAGCACAGGCCTTACCACTGCGGTATAGAGCCAGTGTACCAGCTCTGGTTTCAAACCCCATTTCTTCCCTATTGCGTTTCTACACGAGTAAATGGCTACATTAGCCTTATTCACCCTTTCTACAATGTTAGGCTTCCAGCTGAGCTTACTGTCCAAGATTATGCCCAAAAATCTCGCTCTGTCAGCAAAAGCCAGTCTAATGCCGTTCACAGTAGGAGGGCTAACTACCGGAATTTTATATTTCTTAGTAAATAGTACCAGCTCTGTCTTGGACGGGTTGATCCCTAATCCGCATTTGCCGGCCCATTTCGTAACGATCAGGAGTGCATTCTGCATAACATCCCTAATCGTATCCAGATATTTGCCTGAGACAGCTATCGCTACATCATCTGCATACGCTACAACCCCCATCCCCTCTTTCTCCAGTTCCAACAGCAATCCATTCACCACTGCACTCCAAAGAAAGGGGGACATCACTCCTCCCTGCGGAGTTCCTCTAACCACCCGCCTTCTAATGGTGGACTCTCCTAGTTCCGAGATAATAATCCTGCTTACCAGCATCTGATTTATCAACCTACTTATAGGATAATCCACCTTCAAAAATGACAATCCTTCCATGATCGCCTCTGTTTTTACATTATTAAAGGCACCCTCAATGTCGAGAAATGCTACCATACAGAACTCTTGCGAGTAAATTGTCTTCTCAATCATGCGTACTAGATCGTGCAGAGCTGTGTCCACCGACTTTCCCTTACAGTACGCATGCTGAGACATTGCCCAATTCCTCGGATCAACTTTTGTTCGAATAAGTACGTCTATCAATCTTTCCAAGGTTTTCAACAGAAAGGATGATAGAGTTATAGGCCTCAGGTCCTTTGGATAAGCCTGTGAGCTTTTTCCCGATTTCGGGATAAAAACCACTCTGACCTCCGTCCATTTCCTGGGAATATAGACCAATTGCAGACATCCCCTGAAGATAACCTCCAGCCAGGGGAGGATGACCGCCGAGTTCCTTTGGATCTCTGCTGGTATAATCCGATCCGGGCCCGCCGATTTATAAGGCTTAAAACCGTTCAGTGCCCACAGGATTCGTTTCCTGTCCACGATGCCATCCACATTCGTTAAAGGTGTTCCTCGATGAGCTCCAGGCTCCATCGAGTCATCAATGCTTCCCGGAAAATGGGTCTCAATGAGAAGCTCCAATGATTCCGCACTTGAAGCTGTCCATAACCCGTCCGGCCTAATTAAGTAACTAGGACTGGTTGGGTTAGTAGATAGAATTTTCCTTAGGCGAGAAGTCTCGGAGACCTCCTCCATTCTACAACAGAAGAGTCTCCAAGACCCCCTTTGTGCCCTCCTCAACTCTTTTTTGTATTTTCTCAGGTCTTCCTTATAGGAATCCCAATCTCGATTTTCCTTGGTGTTCTTAGCCTTATTAAAGGCTGTCCTACACGCTCTCCGATAGGTTCCCAACCCCGTGGTCCACCATATCGGTTTCTGCCTGCCCCTAGGCTTTATTAGGGGGCACGCAGCATTAAATGAAAGATTGCATGCCTTTGTGACAATATCAACCATGCCATCTAATTCCTCTACTGTCGCCGGAAGTCCAGGAACCTCCAGCGGCAATAGTTCCTTCAACACCTCCCCATATTTGTTCCAATTTGTCCTTCTGGGATTCCTGAAGGCTTTCCGGGCAACAGGTTTGATGTTGAGGTTATATGTAATATATCGGTGATCAGAGAATGAGTGCTCTTTCGCCACTCTCCACTCACTGATCATATCAAAAATTGTTTCTGACGCACAGGTTAGATCTAGAACCTCCTGTCGATTTCTAACAATGAATGTTGGTTCACACCCAATATTGCAAACTACAAGGTTAGTATTTAATAAATAATCAAAAAATAACTCACCCCTTTCATTAATGTCTGTGCTTCCCCAGATTGTGTGATGCGCGTTTGCATCACATCCAAGTATCACACCTACCTTTTTCTGATCTGCTTCCCGGATCAGTTCCCCCAGGTTGTCCGGTGGAACCCCCTTCTCGCGATCCATGTAGGCTGAGGCTAGCCATAGTTTTTCACAGCCTACCTCAGCGCTCACCGCCGTAACGTCCCCGCTACTAAATTGTGGAAGAAGAAAAATATTCAAATTATTTTTCGCTAAGATACACGATCTGATCTTTTCAGAGTTGCTTGAGTATAATAATTTATACCCTTTCATTCCGAGGCCACAGATCCTGTTATTATTAATCCAAGGTTCTTGGATTAACACCAAGTCCTCATCTGACTTAGTCAGTCTGAGCACGAGGGCTGCCGAGGCAGCCTTCGTGTGGTGCAGGTTTATTTGTACAATGCTAACCATTGTAATCTACCTTACTCACCACTTCATGCACTTCCTGCATCAGGATAGTGTCATTTGGCTCGTTGGTTTGGTCGCAAACCCCCTCTCGTCGTGTGTTCGACGGGTTGCCCACATCGGACTTCAGAGAGAGGAGGCTGCCTCCCATCACCAACTTCACTTCGTCCGAAATATCGGAACGGCTATTCTGGTCGGCCTCAGCCCGCTTGACCGTTTCCTGCCGGGTCCGTTCTACGTCGCCCTCAGGCTGGTCTTCCGCGCCCTTATCGACCTCGTCTTTCCTATAAACTTTAAGAGTGATCGACCCGAAACCGAAGTTGATTACTCCCTTAGATCTAGCAAGGGAAACCAAGGATTCCTTATTGATCAGCATGATTGCCAATCTAAAGCCCACCTTAGCCTCCTCCTGCTTCACAATCCTCCATCCTTCCGTTGGAAGATCGGGATTACTGGCCCGGATAATCTCAATGACCTCCTCTGGCTTATCCGGCTCGGTTGGTAACCAGACGCGTGCTCGCGGCCTGCTCGGGATTTCCGATCTGCTGACTGCTTCCAGCCTCGCGCCCGGCCACACCTCGCCTACCTCGGTCACTGCTCTTTTATAGAGATCGACCGATCTCTGGTCTGAGCACGCAGTTAGCTTAACGCGCCCTTGGTGCCATCCCGCATCTCTGCAGGACGGGGGGGATCCCGGATTTTCTCTAAGGATCCTCAAGAAAATGGAGTTTAGTGCATTATACACTGCCCTCCATTTTTCCGACGTGATGCTCCCATCTTCCTGACCTTTGTCAATGACGGCTAGCACCAGCACGTGCTCCTTCAGGATTTCACTGAATAATTTCAGTTTCTGCTCCTTAGGAGCACCCGACGTCATGTCTGCTTGCACTTTGGCCCGCTTACTGCCTTCTGCTTCAAGCTCATCCTGGGACCTCTGTCTTTTAGACACAAGGATCCTCTCCGAGCTATCGCAGCCGACAGTTTTCTTAGCCCATGCTACAGATTCCTTCTGCGCAACTGTAAGCTGCCCCTCAGGGGTCGCAGCCAGGTTCTCCAGAACTCTAAATGCCGACCGTCTTTCTCTGTACCGTCGTTTTGATGGAGGGATCTCTCTCGGTCCCCCACTGTTCTGTTTGGCAGTTCTGCTTCCACCTGGCTTCGATGTCATGGTGTTGCTTACCCTTGCCTCAGTTGAGGGAGCCCCACCTTGTTGGTTAGAGTTACTCCCCTCTATAGTACTTCCCGGTTTTTGGTGGGTACCGGTCCCCTTATTTTTATTATTTTTTAAAACTTCCATATATTCCTACGAGTATCGGAGAAATACGTCCACCTGCGCAGAGATCCGTATACGCAGGTAAGGCTAAATACAACTGGAGGTTGCCAGGTATCCAGAGGGCTCCGTTCACGACTGGGCTTTGTTAAATGGGCCCCCAGTCTAGTCGATCATCAGCACGGGTCGCATAACACCTTAATCCAGCCCATTGGCTCACCGAGTATTCCGTCTTCCACGCCCCCGCCCCCCAACATCCACTCACTCATTCACCCATCTATATGGATATCCCAAACAAATAGGACCCATTTCATTCAGGGGATTACCGTTTATAGGGTTCCCTACTCACTACCTGGAGGCTCGAGAGCGCAGGGAGACGTGACGCTCAGTTCACCGTGGTTGTGGTCGATGGTTTTATGGCGCCATCAATTCGCCTTTCCCTACTGGGTATCATAGGCACTCAGAATTTAGTGAACAGAGGTTAACCACTCCCCCGTTCTCTGAGACTCTCCTTCCAGCAGAGCTGCGGTTGGGGACGGCTTATTTAATTCACCGCTAACCTACCTATCGATAGGCCGTTCACAATCCACCACCTGTGACCCCCCCGATAGCTGCAGCTCGCCACGGGAACTTTGGCCTAATTGCGAGGTCAATTTTTTCACAATTATGCCGAAGTGGACCAGCATGGTGGCCTATCAAGTGACGATAGTGGCATCAATGACACGGCATGTTAACCTAGAACTACAGGCCATTCAATGCATTTTCGATATATTGAATTAGCGAAATTTTTCTAAATTATACCCCTGTATCCCCTTCAGAATTTATCCACAATTAGGCGGAAGTTCACCAACATTATGACATATAAAATGGCCATAGTGGCATCCCCACCATATTTTGTTCTCATTTGAAGCAAGGTTAAAAATAATGCTTTTCAAATTATGATTGATTGATTTAAACATTTGTATTTCACAATTTTAAATAGAATTAGGTTTTACAACAAACATCGCATAATAATAAACTTAAATTTGTTTTTGTTGATGTATTGTTCGGCTAAGTTTCGGCTGAAGAATGTTGATCAACGGTGACGTATTTATACACTTTCGGCTGAGAAAGCGAAGACACTATCTGCATTATCGACGTTTTTATCTTTCGGCTGGAAACTTTCGGCTAACTTTAATAGTATATAGTTTGTAGTAGCTGCGGGTGGTCCTCTTCAATTCTCGGTCTTCCGTCATGCTCTCTAACATTCAAAGCTTGGCTTACTTTCGGTTTTTTTTTCCATAATTGCGTTATGCTTTAATTTTCTCTCGTTTCGGTAGTTTTTC
The DNA here is from genome assembly GCA_947310385.1 of Nephrotoma appendiculata. Classification (NCBI taxonomy): domain Eukaryota; kingdom Metazoa; phylum Arthropoda; class Insecta; order Diptera; family Tipulidae; genus Nephrotoma; species Nephrotoma appendiculata. The sequence continues at coordinate 152,876,460 of OX371224.1, read as the reverse complement.
GATCGTTTTGTTCCCCCTTGCTCCTTTTAAACTGAGCCTCGATATCGATTTTTTGTTTCTTTTTGGCATTTAAACCTTTTTCTTGAGAATCAAATAGAACACCTCGCTTATGGCGTTCATATAAACCAATTATTTCAGAATTCAGTACCTCAATCTCAGATTGTAGATTCTTTTGAACTATAGCGACTCGTGGTAATTCACGAGAGCTGGATGCTAAATTATCTTTTACAGTTTTGTGTATTAAACTACTAGTATTAGTCGAGTTAGCAGTGGATGTTGATGCCTCAGTTTTACTAACAGAAGCTGAACAATTTTCAATTGTAGCATTTGAATTCACAATTTTTGTTGCTTGTTTTCCTCAAAATGAAAACAGACTTCCTTTTTCCTTATGGTAATTCCATTTAATTTTTTTAAATAATTGCCCACCTCTGTTTGCAAATCATCTTCATTTTCAATTTTTTCCATTGTTTTACAACTTCTTCCTTTCTAGTTTTTTCTGGATATGCTAGTAGTGATTTTTCCTTCAAATCCTTTGAGCTGGTTATCAACCTCGCCACCAAGAGTCTTTATTGCTTCTCTTAGCTCTTTAACTTGAATATTTTGGGCATGCCGAATTAGACCAAAAACTCAAGCAAAAGTTTCTAGTCTAACTCAGCAAACCGTCCACCATATTCTGCTCGTAGTTCTGCCAATTATGCACTTCGATCTTTAGAAAGCTTTTCAGCAGATGAGCGTTCTTCCCCAACTCGTAATTCAGTAAATTATGCACTTTGCTGCTCGGATTTGGCTGTGCTGCTCCTTTTTATCTAATCCCTGGCATTTTTAACGATGGTCGCAATCTATGCCGTTTCCTCGGCGCTCTGAATTCTCGAAAGCAGCTCATTGTTATTGCCTTCGGTTAAAAACCCGAGACTGCAGCTTATCCGTCAATTGCTTATATGTACAGGTGTTTATATTTTTAACCATTAAAAACCCATTTCTGCCACTAAATGTTATGAATTTTGGCCGTTTGAATTGGATTCGTACTGGATTTTGCAAATAAAAAAACGCCACACCCATCGTTTGTTACAAATTTTATATGCACCAATTATACAGTGCTGGGAAAAAAATTGGGCTAACATATTTTATTGCAAATTGGAGTCTTTTTTTGCTAAAATTACAAAACTTTTGAACGCAATTGGCTTATTGTTTCATTTTAAATACATTTATGTAGTAATTTAAAAAAAAATGTACCTACAATTTAGGGGAAAAACCCCGAAAAATGCCAAAATATTCAAAATACGTTGATTGGAGTTAAAGTAATGGAATAAATTAAACACTTATTTTTTAATTTTTTTTTTGTTTTTTATTGATTTATAGAAGTTCTATCTTTAATATTAATATATTGTTGGACCGCCTTTTGTTTTTATTACACCGGTACAACCCCGCAACATGTGCAAAAAAATTGGTTAAGCAATTATTTTATTTTACGCCTACCGTTCATGGCCGAGATTAGGGTAAAGATGTTTTATTGCCTGTAATTTTTTTTAGTATAAATTGTGCATATTTTGTATGATTAAGTTATTCTGTAAGTGATCCTAGCCAAATAAAGAATAAAGTGCAATTTTAGTTCAAAAAATGGGAAAAGTTAGTGACACTGCTCAAAGCAATATGTTGATTTGGGCGCGGAGAAAGTTTAACCACGCGTGAAATAGCAGAAAGATTAAACATTGCTAAAAGTACTGTTGCGTGGAACATTAAAAAATTACGGGAGATGGGCAGTACACAAAGAAAAAAGGCTCTGAAAGGCACAGAAAAACAACGACAGTGGAAGATCGTTTCATAACATTACAATGTCGTCGGAACCGTTTTAAAACTTCACCGGACATAAGACGGGATGTGGAGCGAGCAATGGGAAAATAAATTTCAGTCAGCTTAGTGAGAAAAAGACTTGTTAAAGCTGGTTTGAGTGCAATTAACCCAGTCCAGAATCCTGAGTTCACATTACTAGTGAAAACAACTTCTGCTATGGGCCCAGGAGCATGTTTCTTGGACTCCAGAGACGTGGAATGATGTGATAATTCAAGCTGCATGTTGGAGATTAAAGAATTCTCGTAAGAAGTAAACTGGGGGAGAGGCTTGGAAACGGATGCCTGACTGACTTCCACCGAAAAATGAAAGAGTTATGGTCTGAGGATGCTTTTCTGGAAATGAAACCGGTCGATTGTGCTTTCTTAGTTCCAGCATTACAGCAGCTGTTCATCTGCAGGTTCTACACAACGAATTTGAGCCTTCTGTGTTAAAGCTTTTTTGGCGAGACTTGCAAATTTATTTTTCAACAGGACAACGCTCCGTGCCCTACCGCCAAAGTTCTGAGTTATTAATTTTGATTTGTAGATAGAAAAATTGGTTTTCAGATAAACGTAAATAATTTGTTAAGAAAGAAATATCGATGTGTTGAGCTGGCCCCCGTATAGTCCAGACTTAAATCCCATTGAAAGTATTTGATCTACAGTGTGTTGCATAACTATATAACGACTCGTTTTTTGTATTTTTTAAAATAACGGATTTAAAAATTTCAAAACTTTTAATGCAAAATGTTGCGTAAGGATGAAATATATAAAATACAAAAAACAACCGTTACAATATTCAATCGTTTTAAACAAAAATAATAAAGCTTTGAATTCTCATTGTTGCATAACTATATAACCACTAAGCCTTTTGATGGTTTTTTCTCGCTCAGTTTTATAAATTATAAAAATTTAGTATTAGTTCACCTTGCTTCCTTACAACTACAGTCTTAGAAAAATAATGCCACGTGGAAAATATTTATCGGACGAAGAAAAAAGCAAATTTCTGGACCTTTCCGAAGAAGGTTTTTCGTTAAGACGAATCGGGCAAAAATTAAATCGCAGCCATGTTACCGTTGGCAATTTTTTAAGAGATCCGGTTAATTATGGGACAAAAAAAAAAGCGGAGGGCCAAAACAAAGATGAGTTTACGCGAAACCCGTGGGTTGATTAAAGCCGCGAGTAATACTTCCAAAAGCCTTAAGCGCCTGAAAAGCGACCTTAAATTAAATGTGTGTCGGATCACAATCTGTCGGTGTTTGAATGTTGCTGGACATCTGAAACATAGTAAACCGATATCAGCGCATAAGTTATTGCCACGGCACAAAGCCGCCCGTCTTGAATTTGTTAGGGCAAACATGAGTCGCGACTGGTCAAAAGTAATTAAAAAAATAATTGTTTCGTTGTTATGAAAACTATGCGATTTTATCAAAACTAACCCATTAATCAATTACAGGTGATTTTTTCCGATGAAAAAAAAATTTAATCTTGATGGTCCGGACGGCATTCAGTACTATTGGAGAGAAATGAGAAAAGAGCCAAATTACTTTTCTAAACGAAATTTTGGTGGTGGTAGTTTAATGGTATGGGGTGCTTTCTGTTCAGCGGGAACTCTTACCTTAGCGTTTTTATCCACCTAAATGAACAGCTTAGAGTACATTGGCGTGTTAGAAAATCATCTATTACCTTTCTTGTACATAAACCAAGATGAAAACTGGATTTTCTAACAAGATAATGCTCCAGTACATACGAGTCGGAGTACAAAATTATGGTTTGAAACACACTACATACCAGTATTAGATTGGCCCGCTTGTTCGCTAGACCAAAATCCGATCGAAAATCTTTGGGGAATATTGGTTAGAAAAATTTACGAAGGTAACCGGCAATTTGACACTGTAGAAGAATTAAAAGTAGCTATTCAACATGCCTGGGAGGAAATATCACTCGAAATTATCCATTGGTTGGTTAGAAGCATGCCGAATAGAATTTTAGCTATAGCGGAAAACAAAGGTGGATCAACGAAATATTAACATTTTTGTTTTTATTTATTTTTATTAATTTTTTATTGAGTTAAAGTTATTGAAATAAAAGTGGTTATATAGTTATGCAACAAGGCAAATTCAAATATTTATTATTTTTGTTTAAAACTATTGAATATTGTGACGGTTTTTTTTGTATTTTATATATTTCATCTTTACGCAACTTTTTGCATTAAAAGTTTTGAAATTTTTAAATCTGTTATTTTAAAAAATCAAAAAAACGAGTGGTTATACAGTTATACAACACACTGTATAATGAAGCTAGAAGTAGCAAGAAAGCGATGAATCGGAGTTGTATTAGTGTAAAAAAAGCAAATGGCGGTTCAACAAAATATTAATATTAAAAATAGAACTTCTATAAATCAATAAAAAACAAAAAAAAAATTAAAAAAATAGGTGTTTAATTTATTTAATTACTTTAACTCCAATCAACGTATTTTGAATATTTTGGCATTTTTCGGGGTTTTTCCCCTAAATTGCAGGTACATTTTTTTCAAAGAATTACGTGACACATGTATTTAAAATAAAACAATAAGCAAATTGCGTTCAAAAGTTTTGTAATTTTAGCAAAAACAGACTCCAATTTGCAATAAAATATGTTTGCCCAACTTTTTCCCAGCATTGTATATTCTCAACCGAAATTTTCTTCTATACTCAAACAAAAAACTCCATTCTTTTTTTTCAATTATCGCGCTCTTGTTTATGGTATTATGACACTGGCTTTCAAATGTCATGTTCATTTTATGTATTAATAAAAATGTTAAAAATTAACTGAAACGGTTATCAAATCACTTCAAATAATTTTAGAATACAATATTTTTGTTTAATTTGCAGAAAAATATTCGTTTTGACTGTATTTGATAAAAAAAGTAAGAGATGTCAAAAAAAGAATCAAAATTGAATTCTTCTTGCTCGATTAATGCACGATTTACATGTTCCAATTTCTTTTTCCAGTAAAAAATGAAAGGTTAAGTTTATTACGATTTTCGTTTGCGAGAGGAGCACGAAACAAATTCCAGGAAAACAAAATTGGATTTTTTTCTTTTTAATTTGAGCAAATATGTTGGCATAAAACTGGGAATGTTGCCATAAAATATAGTTTCTACGAGTATTTTTATAACAGTAAAATAAAAAAAATTCAAAAAAGTTTCAAATAAATATCAAGCAGCCATAAACAACATTCAAACAAAACGAGCAAACATGAGCGGTAATTAAATATTTTATTTTTACTTACAATTCGATGTTGTTCGTTATCTAATTTAAACGCAAGCTGTTCGAACTGTCAAAATGTATGGGACATACATAAAAATTTTAGCATTGCCTTATTTGTTTATATAGCTGACTCTTTTTAACTAGTAACTTTTTTTGTATATGCGTGCAGCTCTATTTTTCAGTAAAAAATTTGTTGGGAAAAAAATTGGAACATGTAAATCGTGCATAACTGCTAGAAAATATTGAGCAACAACTTTTTTCTGACATTTAATTTTTTTTGTCATGGCTACTGGGTATACACTCACTTTCATTAAAATTATGTATACCTATTATTTTATTCCCTTCAATTGGATTTTTCAGCGGCTGAAAAAGTTGGAAAAAAAGCCAGTATCATAACACCATTATTGTAAATTATTACAACAAGTGATATAAAATTAGGCACATTCCGTTGATATTTATTACGATGGCCGTAACACCAATACCTATAACTAATGTCTTTAGCAATTCACTATTTAGCAATTCACACTTTCCACTCTATTCACTTTTTACTTCTAAACTTCTTTATTCACTGTTTAAAAGAGAACTAGCTCTGTATTCCAAACTGAACGCGCTTATATGCTTGAACATCCATGTTCGAGATTATTCCATTTATTGTATTCGTCGATGTGCGCGTATTACAATTGTAAATCGCTTGCATGTAATTGTTTTCTGAAACATTCCACTTCATGAATTCTTCTGTCTTGATGATTAATTTCAGTATTTTCAATCCAATTTTCAATCAGTTTTGGAGTGGTAACAGCGTAGCATAATTAATTATAATATATAGTAGTTGGGCTCGAATTAGCGAGCTTTGGGATGGTAACATTTTGTGTTCTATAACCACTCGACCACCGAGTATTATATTTGTATAGAGCAGATTTGGTAGCAGTATAGTAACTATATAGGAGAAGTTTTAACCGTGGGTTCGTGTAAGAATATATTCTCTTGTATTACTAAACATTGGCCGTCCTTAGGTTTATCGGCGCAACCGGGCAAATCCCAATCATTATTGTTGATGCGTATGTTGGAGAAATCATGCAATACTTACCTGGAATACTTACCGCATCAAATAAAACTCTCAACCTAAACTCATAAAACATCATACCATATAAACCTAGAAATAAGAATTATAAATTAATTAATCAAATTCATACTACCTTTTACCATTATAATTTTAAAGATTAATTACGTCCATTACCTGAAATATATAGTTTATTAGAATATTATTTGTTAAAATTAATATTATATAGTTCATACCTTTAGAGATTTATCCACTTCTTGTAACACTGTTTATCTATACGACAGCAAAACCAATATCCAAATAATTTGTAAACAAAATAAATTCATGTAATTTATCCTTGAACTTGAACTTGATACAAATTTTTGGTTGCTGTTATGTTTATACCTAAACAAACAAATTTTATATTATATAAAGGTTTAACTATGAAACACAAATATATTTTAATTGTATATTGATAATTATAGTTACCTATTTGTTAATCACTTGTTAATCACTTTTAATATCACTATCATATTATATTTAAATAACTAATTTAATTTTTAAGTAAATCTTGTTTACAATAAAATGTAAACAAAATATTGACAACTAGATTTAATCGCCATTTAAATATTGTAAAAGTAACAAAAAATTGTACTAGACTTTGGTAGCTCAAATAGAATAAGCATGAGTACGTTCCATGCAGAAACCATTTTTACAACAACTATCGGCGGTTAGATGAACTGCACACAACGTAAAAATTTACTTTTACGAAATATTTCCTTTCAATTGAGACCACCAAAGCACATCTACACCAATTTAATAAAATATTATAAAATTGTGAATTATAAACCAGTGGAAAAGACTTGTGTTTTAATATCATCAATTACCCATTACCAACACCAAGTTTATTGCACCTTCTGTACCATCACCCACTTTGGTACATTTTCTGGTCCTTCGAGCCGGATATCGAACCAACGGATTCCGGAATTATATTGAATATTGGAGCATCAATATTAAACAACCCAACCAAATCGTTTGGATTCACCAAATACAAGGAAATCTGAGAGCTTGGAAAGTCCGCATTGATAAACCGCATGCAGATCCATCCGTCATTAAGCCCGCTAAAAACCGCAAGTATATAAGCCATTTTTTAAAAAAACTAAAAATAAAGAAATAAAAACATAATTTACTGGGTTTTCATTTATTATAAAACAAAATTAAAATTATTAAACAAATTTCTCGAAATCATCTATCGGTATTCGCAAAATCGTTCAAATAAAATAGACAAAACGTGTTCAGTTATAATATAGTGAAACGAATAGTGTAAATAGTGCGCGATACTGAATCACTGATTTAAAATGGCCGATTTAATAGCTCTAAAGAAGCGCCGCGCCTACATAAAAGAAAACATGACCAAGATGCTCAAATACATCAGTGAAATTAGAACTACAACAAATATCGAGGATGTAAGAGTTAGATTGTTAAATGTAGAACGTTATCACACTGAATTCATGGGCATAGAGGATAAAATTGTTGCGCTTGATAACGCTGAGGTATGAGACGAAGAGTTTGAGGAGAATTACTACAAAGCGATATCTGGATTGAATCTGGCGTTACGAACCAAAATGGAACCTACGATTACGCAAAACGAAACATTGGCAGATACTTCTTTAAATGGAACCTGTATGGAGGTTAGACTACCAAAAATTACCATACCATCATTCTTGGGAGAATATACTGAATGTCAGTCTTATTACGATCTATTCTGCTGTACAATACATGATAACACACGATTGACGCGATCCCAAAAATTACAGTATCTTAAGGGAACGCTACGAGGTGAAGCAGCTGGTCTACTCAAACACCTTAGTATAACTGATGCCAATTATATCGAAGCGCTGCAGAAGCTCCGAAACAGATATGATCGCAAAAGGCATACGATACAAGCTTTCATTAAGAATTTCATTCAAAAGCCCATCGTAACAACATCAAATAGTGCTAACTTTCGACGATTATATGACACCTCTGATGAAATAATACGCGGACTAAAAGCATTAGGGGAAGACGCGGAATTTAGAGACCATTGGTTAATTTATATACTAGTGAACAAGCTAGACGAGGATACTAACAGGCTTTGGGCTCAAATATCAGCAGATCACGATCTACCAACTATCAATCAATTCTTCGACTTTCTCTCCAAATGAATTGATGCTCTTGAGTCTCTTAAAGGTGGTCTCGTCACACGCTCACAACTTCTGAGCAAATCTGCAATCAAAGGTCATGTTGCTGCCGAAATTCCTAATCCAATATGTTCATTGTGTCCAGAAGAACATCACAGGTTATTTGAGTGTACAAAATTTAAGCAGCAATCAATCGAAAATAGAAAGGCATTTTTAGTAAAGGAAAACCGCTGTTTTAATTGTCTTAATAATAATCATAATTTGTACACCCGTGAATCTAGATTCAGGTGCAAACAATGTAATAGAAAACACCATACTCTACTCCACGACAATTTACAGATGAAACCAGCTGCTGAAGTCGCAACCCACAACGCACAGGAGGCAGAGGTAAACACAACAAGCCATAGTGCAAGCAATGAAATCGGGAGTTCCATTTTACCAACAGCTCTGGTCCGTATATTGGATGCACAAAACCAGCTCGAACAATGTCGCGTACTACTAGACTCTGGATCACAGTGCTCATTCATCACTGAGAACTGTGCACAAAGGTTAGGTTTATAAAGAAGTTGCGCTAAACTTGCCATTGCCGGTATTGGAGGAATTATGACTGGATACACAAGGGGTTCAATTTCGTTAACAGCTTCACCATTAAACAAGCCTGAACCAACATTTAAAATTGAAGCTTTTATACTTCCAAAATTAACCGCTAAACCATCTATCATCCAAGTTACAAATTTCATAGAATTAAAAAATATCGACTTGGCAGATCCATAGTTCAATAGGGGCTTGGACATTTATATGATTATCGGCGCAGACAGATTCTTCCACTTGCTATCATGGGGTAAAATTACTACCTCAAGTCAATTAATCCTGCAAAGGACTGTATTAGGATGGATCGTAGCAGGAAAAGCAGATAACAGACAGTCAACTCAATCAATGACTGTGATAATGAGCAACCCAGGAGACAGCTTAGAATATCAACTACGACAGTTCTGGGAAGTTGAGTCAATCGAGCCTCCAAAAACGAATTTAACCAAAGAAGAAGAATTTTGTGAGCAACTCTTTACAGAAACGACTAAAACAGATGTCACTGGACGTTTTAAGGTACGCTTACCATTTAAACTTGATCCACAATCATTAGGTGGTTCATATAGAGCAGCTGTACAACGGATGTATTCAATGGAACGGAAATTCAACAAGAACGGCGAATTTGCGAATATGTACAAGCAGTTCATGAAAGAATACATAAATCTTAACCATATGAAACCACTATGCGGAGAAAGTGAAATAATAAAGGGAGACTACCTACCTCTTCATGGTGTCCTAAAGGAGTCTAGCAGTACAACTAAGCTAAGAGTTGTATTGATGGATCTTCGAGAACTGATACAGGAAAATCATTAAATGATTGCCTTGCGGTTGGCCCAACAGTACAATCTTCGTTATACGAGATAATACTGCGTTTTAGAAAATTCAAAATAGCATTAACAGCAGATGTTGAAAAGATGTTTCGACAAGTACTTGTTGCAAAAGAAGACACTAGATACCAAAGAATATTGTGTTGGAACTCACCAGACACGCCGTTTACAACATACGAACTTCAAACCGTCACCTATGGCACCGCAAGTGCCACATACCTGGCAACTCGTGCATTAAACGAAGCTACAGTAAAGTTCGCACCAACCTTCAAAAACGCAGTAGATCAAATCAAAAATAGTATTTACGTCGACGATCTAATGACAGGGGCGGATTCTGTAGAAGAGGCAACGAAGCTAAAGGATGAGATCAACCAAATTCTGTCAACTTCCGGATTCATGCTGAGAAAATGGTTAACCAACGAGAGACAGATGTTTAACAATAATAACCACGACCATTCTACCAACGTACTTGAAATCGAGCCATTTAGTTCTGTAAAGGTTTTAGGTTTGTATTGGAATCCATTAAAAGATTGTTTCCAATTCAAAGTCAACCTTACTAGTCTACCAATAATAACAAAGCGAGGGATTCTTTCCGAAGTAAGCAGACTGTTCGGTCCACTTGGATGGCTTGCCCCAGTGACCATAACAATAAAAATTGCCCCAGTGACCATAACAATAAAAATATTTTTTCAAAAATTATGGGTTGAAAACTTAAATTGGGACAAGCAGTTACCACAACAATTATCTTCAGAGTGGTTAAATATACGCCTCAACCTACCCAAAACCGACCAAATCGAGATAAAGAGATACATTAATACGACGAAAGAGGGGAACATTGCATTACATGGCTTTTCTGATGCTTCCAAATATGCGTATTTGGCCGTGGTCTATGCTGAAATAATAAACAAGAAAAATGGCCCATCCAAAATTTGGTTATTATCGTCTAAAACCAAAGTAGCACCGGTAAAACAAATTTCGATCCCGAGATTAGAATTGTGTGGTGCAGCGCTTTTAGCAAGACTTCTGATAAAGATTAAAGACGAATTAAAGATGGAAATTTCGAAAATCACCGCGTGGACCGACTCAACAGTCGCCCTAGATTGGCTTGCTGCACATCCGACTAAATGGAATACCTTCGTTGGGAATCGTACGGGTGAAATACTTTCGACAATGAACCGCTCACAATGGAGGCATGTCGATTCCCAAGACAATCCTGCTGATCACGCATCTAGAGGAGTAGATCCAGACCAGCTAAAAAATTTAAAATTATGGTGGAAGAGACCAGAGTGGCTAGGAGATCAAAATAAATGGCCTAAAAAGCACCGGAGTACAAATACAACCGAAGAAATTCGTTATCAAACACTAAATATCTAAATCTCCCAACAAAATATAATAGATAAATTAGTACAGTGGTTATCCAGTTATTCCAAAATCGTACGAATCCTAGCCTATGTCATTCGCTTTCTTACAATAAAAACAAAACCTTCTGCCAGATCCACAGCTTTTCCTTACATTACTTGTCCAGAATTCCAAAAGTCCTAAGTTCTCCTGATTAAAAACATGCAGCCAAAGTACTTTGCCGTAGAACTAAAATTACTTTCATCAAATAAAGAACTCTCACCATCAAGTAAGCTCATATATCTAAAACCGTTCATCGATGAATCAGGCTTACTTCGAGTTGGAGGCAGAATCAGAAACGCATCGATATGTTACAACATCAAGCACCCATTAATTTTAGAATCACGAGATGAATTAACCAAGGTTATTGTACGAGAACATCATCTACGTTATCTACATGCTGGACCCACCTTAATGATGGCAACCCTTCGAACAAAGTATTGGATCAAAGTATTGCAATCTCATTAGAAAGACAGTACACAGCTGCGTATAATGCGTGAAATATGACCAAAAACCTCTCAAGCAAATTATGGGTGATCTGCCTAGCACACGAGTAGAGCTGAGCAGGCCTTTTTACAAAGTTGGCGTAGACTACGCTGGGCCATTTCCAATTCACTTAACCAGAGGTAGAGGTCAAAAGACATACAAGTCTTACATGTGCATTTTCATTTGTCTATCAACTAAAGCGGTACACATAGAGTTAGTTTCTGATCTAACTTCTAATGCCTATATCGCCGCATTACGACGTTCATAGCACGTAGGGGAATATGTAAAGAAATAATCAGTGACAATGGGACCAATTTTATCGGGGCTCGAAATCAATTATACGAGTTCTTTAAATTCCTAAAAGATAACGCTTATCACTTTTCTCATTTCTTACTACAAATCAAATAACATTTAAAAAACCTTTTAAAATCCCATTTTTGTTATATGCAACAAAGAGTACGATGAGGGTAGGCTAATCAATCAATCTAGAAATTTAATATGGTCATGAACATCAATCAGTATTATGAATATGTTCGATGACATATTAAACCTTAAGGCAGTTTGTTTCACCGAAAAAATCAAATAAATTTAATAAAACTTGATTAGTTTCGATATTCGTAATTAAAATCTCGATAAATAATAAACTTTAATATCTTTGAAATAAATTTTAATTTCCCGCTAAATATTGTTTTAGTTCGTATATTATTATTAATATAAAAATTGGCCATCTTGACGAACAGTAGAGCGTCAACTTTAATTAAAATAAGTCTTTTACTAGCACATACATAGATAAATAGCTCAAGGGGTTATAACATATCCGTTGCATGTGTGTACATTGAAATATATTAAAAACTTGCAATAAATTATTCCTTAAAATAATTTTATTAAAATTCAGGAAATAAATTGATTGGACTGCTCTTCCGGTAAAAAGAGTATACCAACAACAAAAAATAGTGTACATAATATGAATGTTTATATTCATACATTGGCAATATTCTAATTTCCGGTTTATATAGAATAGGGCAATGCTGCAATATATAAATTTTATGTGAAAATCATATTGCCAAAGTAGAGTAAATTTTCATTTTGATCATCTAATTGAATCGGATTCGTTTCATTGCGGCAAATATAATAATTTAATTCATTACAATTTCGGTCATGCCACTGATACTCATCGCCGCTATGTAGTGCGACACAATTTTCACCGTATCCATTATGCGTAAACTGGCCATTGTCCGGCTGTCGATGATACCAACTTTTATGCTCGCTTATATCGAATCCCGTGGTTGACCAATAGAAATCGCCTTCACTACCATAATCGGTACCACTCGTCCAAAAATGTATCATACCAGCATGTTTTTGTTTACCAGCTATAACGAATATTGATTAATTTATTTGATTAAATATTCAATGCACGTATATTTCTTACCATTTCGCAAAATAACTTTCATCAATCGAAATTCTTCTTGTACATGCGGAATATCCACCAAATACATACCGCGTCGGGCACAATCCTTGCCCGCCATATACCAATTTTTTGTGTGCGGCGAACTCATAAAATATTCATAATTATCGACAGTTAGCAAATCACATCGGATTAAGTTAATTAAGAATGTAATTAAAAATAATTTAATTTTGATCATTTTGACACAGCCGAGCTTTGTTTACTGCAACTTCTAATCAATAAGGTTGTTATTGTTTCAGTTTGTGTTTTCTTATCGAACGCGCGTAATCGAAAGGTCGCCCTCTTCGTTGTATATTATTTTTCAGAATAGACTATAAAATCTATAAACAAATTGTTATATAGAGCAAAAACAGTGGGTTGTACCCCGTTCAGTGTCGCTAACTTAAATCGCACTTATGAATATTCATGTTTGGTAACACTCGAATTTAGATAGCTTGAATAAATTATATAGAAAAATAGCCTTTCTCTAGAATTTTTATTTTTTACTTTTTTTGAATTTCCTCCTAAATAAATAATCCACTCTATTATTATGTTTTTCTATTAAAAAATTTATAAGAACTATTAAGTTTTTATCACTTGATTTTAAATTCTAAACTAAAAACTACTGAATATACATGAAAATCTACTTTCGTAAAGAAGCACACAAAAAAAATGTTAAACTTTTATTTTATACACAAGTATAGTAGGGAGGAAAACTTTAAGTTTCTTCTGGCAGAAAAAACTGCTTTGCAGAGATGAATGCTAATTCTTATCAGGAAACAGGATTTTGGTTTTCATCTACTTTACAATTAGTATGGAGCTTTTACGACAAACATATAGACCAGCGAGCTTTGCATACTAATTTTAATCTCATGAATATTATGCTTGTGAAGTAATTTTATTCGATTTTATTATCCCGCAATAAATTGATAAACATCTTTGTTGATAATAGACATATATGGAATGGGATGCTTATATCCGTGAAAATGGTTTGCCAATAAAATGATGATCAAATTGCATTTAGCCACAAATGTTAACTTCGCGCGTCAATCATTCAAACATACTCATACCCACAAAAAATAAATAAAGGATCGTGAGAAATAACCGAAATGGATTTTTATTATATTTCTTGCGATAATCGTAATGTTCTATAATTATGGTATTTTTATTTGCGGGGCCATAAAAATGTCGAAATTAAATTATAATGTTTTATTGGTTTTTAATGCTAGGAATATGACAAACTTAAAATTAATATCATTTAAAATATTATGTGTTTTGGATTAGAGAATATGTGAACACTCGACGGGTGTATTACAGTATTATCAAATATAAAGGTTTTTTTTATGAGCATTGATCTATTTTGGGGCTCAAGGCTCACCCTGCTCTTTTGTGATTATGCTTTTAACGCCATTACTTTACGCCTACCCAACTCGAGGACGTTATAGGACCGATTTAAGTCCATCTGCACATTGCAAGCTCCATGCCAGACTATACTGGCATGGAAGATGGTTTTGCACATCGACCTCGCGATCCAAACGCCAAAGCTTTAACCAAAAGCCGATAAAGAAAAAAAGGAAAGTGGATAATTAATAATTTAATATTAAAAAAAATTGCTAACGACAATAGTGACATCTTCTGTAAATCGACTTTACTATGCATTTATTTTGTTTTTGTCATGTTAGTGTGTTGCTGTGTCAATTTATGTGTTTTTATTATTTATAGTGTTTTCACTAAATGTTGTTTATGTTTTTATCTTATCATTATTATTATTATTGTTATTCCTATTATCAGTGTTTTTGACAGTCTGTTTTCCTCTGTTATTTTTACCTGCAGGGTTGAATTTTTTTTTATAGTACATTTTTTTATTGCAACTTCCATAAATTTTGATTGGAATATTAATTTTAGTAATTTCCAGTATGTTGAATTTTCATGTATTAGTCACAACAGAGATTTGCATATTTTATTACACTTGTCTTCTTGCAACGAACTTTGTAGTGTCATTTTTATTTTTATATTACCATTTTTTTATTCAGATAATTTTAACAGTTTATTTTTATATTATTTTATTTCATCGTCTGTGTATTGTCGCCTATTGCTTTGTCGCATATTTTTTTATGGCATGTAATGGTTGAATTCGACTACGGAGTTTGTTGCAATGAATTTCTTATGCCCGGTTGCACAGAAAAATAACTAACAGCCTGTTAGTTGTGCGCCAGTTAAATGTTTTATATGAAATCCTGTTTTCGCAATCAGAAAAAACTCAATGCAAATTTGATTAAATATGTTTTATTCCATGTAAATATTAAGCTTGCGTATAAATATTTAAATGGCCAATTTTGATTGGATAACTTTAAACTAATCATTAAATATTTCTATTCCTTGAAAGCGCACAACTAATCGGCCGTTACTCATTTTTCTGTGTAACCGGGCATTAGTGTAGTTGTAATTATGTTAGGTTAGGTAAGAGTGGCTGCTATCGCACACTTAGGCCAATAATGGCACATTGTGATACCACATGGATCCAATCTCACCTTACTCCCGCTGAAACCTTCCAGAGTTACTTATGCAGCGTAAAATATCTCGCACTCCACAGTCCGCGAGTTCAGAAAGGCTGTCCATATCGTACACACCCAAGTACATATGTCTTTTGTATGGCAGTGCTGGACACGAGCTAAGTAAGTGATCTTAAGTCTCTTCCTCCTCTTCGTCCATACAACTTCTACAAAAGTCATTCGTCTCTAGAACCAGTCTTCTTGCATATTCCCCAAAAAGGCAGTATTCTGTCAGTATCCCTACGACCAATCCTTACTCTCGTTTTCCCAGGAATACTAGTGCCTTGGAGCGCCACAGGGCCAGTTTTGGAGAGTGTTGGTCCACCTCTCATCTGTCAAGGCGATTGTTTTTTTATTAAGTGCCGATTTTAGCGCTTCTATAAGCGTCCCCAGACCTGCCCTTTCCGGCTGCATCTGGAGAGTCATACCGTCCCTAGCTAGTACGTTTGCTTTGCAGTTTGACGTGACGTCCAAGTGCCCAAGGACCCAGATTGGTTGAATACTGAAATAATCGCTCATCTCATGAAGAGTTGATCGAAAATCCAGCGGCAGCCGTACCTTCAGGGAAACCACCTCTAGTGAATTGAGTACCGTTTGACTGTCCACATAAATCGTGATATCCTTCACGGATACCACTTTATGCTTCAACCATGTCACGGCTCTCCCTATCGCCACCACTTCAACCAAGTACACGTTGCAGTAGTCAGGGAAACGACCAGAAATATTAACATTGAGCTTCTCACAGAAGACATCGGCTTCTACTTACCGTCTAGCTTGGAGCCGTTAATAAAAAGTTTCAGTGCCTCGTTTTCCATGATTCTCTCGAAGGACAACGTTGGTTTAATATAATCTAGATTCACCAGTTCTTCCCTTAGTGATCTAACTATCTATTCACCAAAAAGTTCGATTGGAATAAGGTGGAACAGAACATAACCTCTAAAGCGCGTGTAGGTGTTGTCCTAAGTGCCCCGCTTATAAGCATACAGTCCGTTTTTTGCACTTTCTACAGCATCTTTATGTAAGTTACCTTTTCCAGATAAGCCAGTCTAATGCCGTTCACGGTAGGAGGGCTAACCGGAATTTTATATTTCTTAATAAATATTACCAGCTTTATCTTGGAAGGGTTGGTCCCTAATCCACATTTGCCGGCACATTTCGTAACGACCAGGAGTGCATTCTGCATAAGATCCCTAATCGTATACAGATATTTGCCTGACACAGCTATTGCTACATCATCAGCATACGCTACAACCTCTGTCCCCTCTCTCTCCAGTTCCAACAGTCATCCATTTATCACTACAGTACAAAGAAAGGGGAAGATTACACCTCCCTGTGGGGTTCCTCTAACCACCCGTCTTCTAATGGTGAACTAGCCCAGTTCGGAGGAAATAATCCTGCTTACCAGCATCTGTTTTATCAACCTACTTGCAGGGTAGTCCTTCAAAAAATACAATCCTTCCATGATCGCCTCCGTTTTTACATTATTAAGGCACCCTCAATGTCGAGAAATGCTACCACACAAAACTCTTGCGAGTAAATTGACTTCTCAATCATGTGTACTACATGGTGCAGAGCTGTGTCCACCCACTTGCTCTTACAGTACGCATGCTGCGACAGTGCCCAATTTCTTGGCTCAACTTTTGTTCGAATAAGTACATCTATCAATCTTTCCAAGGCTTTCAACAGAAAGGATGATAGAGTTATAGGCCTTAGATCCTTTGGATAAGCCTGTGAGCTCTTTCCCGATTTCGGGATAAAAACCACTCTGACCGCTGTTCATTGTAAACCGTTCAGCGCCCACAGGATTCGTTCCCTGTCCATGATGCCCTCCATCTCTATTGAAGGTGTTACTCGATGAGCTCTAGGCTCCATCGAGCCATCAACGCTTCCTGGAAAATGGGTCTCAATGAGAAGCTCCAATGATTCCGCACTTGAAGCTGTCCATGACCCGTCTGGTCTAATTAAATAACTAGGACTGGTTGGGTTAGTAGCTAGAATTTTCCTAAGGCGAGAAATGTCAGAGACCTCCTCCATTGTACAACAGAAGAGTCTCCAAGACCCCCTTTGTGCCCTCTTCAACCTTTTTGTTGTTGTTTTCCTAGCCTTATTAAAGGGTGTCCTACACGCCTTCCGATAGGTTCCCAACTCCATGGTCCACCATGTCGGTTTCTGCCTGCCCCTATGTTGTATCTGGGGCACGCAGTATTAAATGAAAGATTGCATGCCTTTGTGACAATATAAACCATGCGATCTAATTCATCTACTGTTCATCTACTACTCGTTAATGTCTGTGCTTCCTCCCCAGATTGTGTGATGCGCATTTGCATCACATCCATGTATTACATATACCTTTCTCTGACCTGCTTCCCAAATCAGTTACCCCAGGTTATCCGGTGGAACCTCCTTCTCGCGATCCATATAGGCTGAGACTAGCCATACTTTTTCACAGCCAACCTCAACACCCACCGCTGTAACGTCCTGGGTACTAAATTGTGGAAGAAGAAAAACTTTCAAATTATTATTTTTCGCTAAAATACACGTTCTGATCTTTTCAGAGTTGCTTGAGTATAATAATTTATACCCTTTCAATCTGAAGCCACAGATCCTGTTATTGTTAATCCAAGGTTCTTGGATTAATACCAAGTCCTCATCTGGCTTAGTCAGTCTGAGCACGAGAGCTGACGAGGCAGCCTTCGTGTGATGTAGGGTTATTTGTACAATACTGACCATTGTAATCTACCTTAGTATCACCTCTCCCTGCACCCGCTGCATCAGGATAGTGTCATCTGGCTCATTGCTTTGGTCACCAGCGCCCTCTCGTCGTATGTCCAATGGGTTTACCCATCGGACTCCAGAGAGAGGAGGCTACCTCTCCTCACCAAACTCTTCTCGTCCGAAATATTGGAATGGCTACCCTGATAGTCCTCGGCCCACTTGATCGTCTCCTGCTGGTTCCGTTCGCCGTCGCCCCCTGGCTGGTCTTCCGTGCCCTTATCGACCTCATCTTTCTTATAAACTTTTAGAGTGATCTACCCGAAACCGAAGTTGAACACTACCTTCGATCTAGCAAGGGAAGCCAGGGATTCCTTATTGATCAGCATGATTGCCAATCTAAAGCACCCCTTAGCCTCCTTCTGCTTCACAATCCTCCATTCTTTCATTGCAAGATTGGGGTTAGTGGCCCGAATGAGCTCAATGACCTCTTCTGGCTTATCCGGCTCGGTTGGTAACCAGCGCGCGCCCTCGGCCTGCTCGGGATTTCTCCTCTGCTCACTGCCTCAAGCCCGGCCACACTTCGCCTACCTTCGCCACTGCCCTTTTATAGAGATCGCCATTGGTGTCATCCCGCATCTCTTCAGGACGGGGGGATCCCAGATTTTCTCTCAGTTTCCTCAAGAATATGGAGTTTAGTGCATTGTATACACTACCCTCCACTTCTTTGACGTGATGCTCCCATCTTCCTGTTCTCTATCAATGAAGGCTAGCATCAACACGTGCTCCTTCAGGATTCCACTGAATAACTTCAGTTTCTTCCCGCTTACTGCCGCCCGTTTTAAGCTACTCCTGAGATCTCTATCTTTTAGACACAATGACCTTCTCTGAGCTATCGCAGCCGACAGTTTTCTTAGTCCATGCTACAGATTCCTTCTGCTCTACTGTAGCCCCTCAGGGGTCGCAGCCAGTTTCTCCTGAATTCTAAACGACGACCGTCTCTCCCTGTACCGTCGCTTCGCTGCGGGGATCTCTTTAAATCCCCCACTCTTCTATTTGGAGGTTTTGATTCCTCCTAGCTTCGATGCCATGGAGCCGCTTATCCCTGCTTCAGATGAGGAAGCCTCACCTTTCTGGTTAGAGTTACTCTTCTTTTTCATACTTTCCGGTTTTTGGTGGGTACCAGTCCCCTCGTTTTTTTAAATCTTCCATTCTTTCCCACGATTATCGGAGAAATACAGGTCAACCTGCGCAGAGATCCGTATGCGCAGGTAAGGTTAAATACAACTGCGGAGGTCGCCAGATATCCATAGGGCTTCGTTCACGACTGGGCTTTGTTAAATGGGTCCCCAGTCTAGTTGATCATCAGCACGGGTTGCATAACACCTTAACCAAGCCCATTAGCTCACACAGCACCCCGCCCTCGCACTCCTGCCCTGTCCCATATTCACTCACTCATTCAACCATTCATTTGGATATCCCTAATCAATGGGACCCATTTCATTCAGGCGATTCCCGTGTATAGGGTTCTTCACTCACTACCTGGAGACCCGGGAGCGCAGGGAGACGTTATGCTTGGTTCACCGTGGTTTGTGGTCGTTGGTTTTATGGCACCATCAGTTCGCTTTTCACTATTGGGTATCATAGGCACTCAGAATTTAATGAACAGAGGTTAACCACTCCCCCGTTCTCTAAGACTCTCCTCCCAGTAGATCTGCAGTTGGGGACGGCTTATTTAATTCACCGCTAACCTACCCCTATCGATAGGCCGATCACTATCCACCACGGGTCCCCACCCGATAGCTGCAGCCCGCCACGGGTGTAATTACGTTAGTTTCTATAAATTTTTTTTTTATTATTGTAATATTTTGGCGACGTCTTTCGTTGTTGTTTTATATATTGTTGTATATAATTATGGCTAGTTCTTTAAAGAGATTTGATTTTGTATATCAAAACATTAGACTCATGAGAAAAAATTGAGATAGGCTAGTTGCATACTTGGATTCCGCGTGTGTAAAGCCTATGTTGATTGGCCTTTCGGAAATCTGGGTCCATGAGGAACTTCGGTCTGGAGAATTATAATCTGTTTGCCAGGTGTAATGAAAATTACAGATCTAGTGGTCTGGCAATTTACGCTTGGAGCGTTTTGAATTGTACACATATTAAGCTCGTCTTTAACACTTTTGATGGTATAGGCATTTCCATTATGTTAGGGCCAAAACTAGTATATGTACCTTCTGCATCTACAGATTAAACTCCTTCAACATTTCCAATTTCATAGCGGAATTCAACATGTTTTTCGCTGATTTAATAGACTCTAACATAATAATTATGGGCGACTTTAATATAGATGTGTTATTTAAAAATAATGATGTCGACCAACATTTACTAGATGTGCTGTCAAACAAATGGCCTTGATTTTCTTGTGTCTGCACCTACCAGGATTTTTAAATCTTCAGCAACCTGTATCGATAACGTACTCTGTAGGTTTGATCAGAGGTACTTCCGAAGTCAACCATGTAAATATCAGATCATTGTAACTTGTTTCTTTGGTGCTCCCAATTCTAGACCAGTCTTAAAAAACTCTGTTGAGATTGTCCGCATTAACTATTGCCAACTGCAAGAACTGCAAGAACTAATTCATCGCCAGCATTATATGGTGTTTCGAATGTATCATTTAAGAAGGTGGCTTGCTATCTTGTGGATGTCTTAAGTTTCATCATGAATTTAAGTGTAAATTCAGGAATTTTTCCGTTAGCTCTAAAGCGAGCTGGAGTTATCCCAATTAAAAAAAAAAATGATAAATCTAGTTTAGATAACTACCGACCAATATCGCTTCAAAGTACGATGGTGCATTTTCAGAATAAAAATAATTTTTTGTCTCCGCTCCAGTTCAGGTTTAGGAAAAATAAGAACACGGAACAAGCTATTTTAACAGGTCTGGAATTAATAAATGGGAGCATTGATTCAGGGCTAAAGTCATCTGGTCTGTTTGTCGATATGACTACTTTGATAGAGTAGACCATGCGATTCTCTTAATTACTCCCAATAAAAACTTTAAATTTTATGAGAACTTCTAGTTCAATTGGTTTAGATTACGATCATACTTAAAATAGAGAAATGTTACAACTTTGACGAACGTGGAAAAACTAAGTTAATCACTCAAATTAAGATATTTTTTCTTCACTCACATTAGGGTTAAGGAAACTTTATTCTTGTGGCTGATATAGCTGGTTTTGTAGTTACGTATCTGATCGATCACAAGTAGTCCGTGTTGGGAAGCGGAGAACACCCAATTACTCGGAGATCCTCGGGGATCGATGTTGCAAACCCCCCCCCCCCCCCCCCCTTATTCCTTTTGCAGGCTTCCTCACCGCTTTTACTGACGACTTTCCGTTTGTGTACAGGTTAACATATCAGGGATCGAATACGATTTAGATCTACTGGCGGAATGGCTTAAAGCTCACAACTTACTTTTTAGTGAGAAAACTGAAATAGTAAATTTTAGGGACAGCCAGGAACTACCTGATGCTCTTTCTTCCCATGTTTTTGGCTGTAAGAAAGCTCAGACTTGTATATCGACTGGCTGTTTTAAGACTAGTGTAGTAAATGAAAATAGATATTTAGGTATTTTGATTGATGCAAATTGGAAGGCCCACATTGAAGGCTTAACACATAAACTATTATTAGAAGCGAAGAAGATGTATGTGTTACGCCTCTTTTGTCCGTCATACCTACGGAGGTTAATTTACTATGCCCTGCTTTCGTTTATGACACCGATCTTCACGTATGTTTTGGTTGTTTGATCCGCTTGGACGCCTCCTCGGTGATAAATGAAATTTCTGGGCCAAGGTCAATTAACATTCATAGCAGTTATGTTTGTTGGTTTGTAATTTATACCTCTACAAACGCCGTGGCCAATAATGTGCCTGGTGGTTGCTACTATTGCTTCACTATAGATGAGTGGTTATTATGTACCTTTCGGCTGCCTCGATTTTTGGGCGGTCCTTAGTCTTCGTGGTGAACATCGGTGTTGTGGTTGATTATTGAAGCGTAGTAAATTGTTGTGATTCCCATTACATACTAAACATCGCACATGATAATTCAATAATCATGTAATTTCAAGAGAGAGGAAGCCCCCAAGTTTTTAATTGCATGTATACTTTCGGTAGCAATTTAATTGTAGCTGTTTGTTCCTATTGCATCGCAAGGAAGTTCGATGTTCAGAATGGTGATGACATGAGTAGTCGCCAGTTGTCTTCCACGCATCTTGGTAGTTTTCTCCCGTTGGCTCAAGGTGATCTATGAGTCTTCCTGCACTCCCAAGCACCGTAGTTTTTAATTGATGTGTGTGTCTTCATTGATCTGCTTATTACTGCATGATCCGCTTATATATATCGCAGAAGGCTGCCCATTTGAGAGATTTTCCATAAAATTGTGGGTGTCAATTTCAATTTATTTTAATTTAATTGAAGTCTCTTCCCTTGGTTTCGTGTCGCTCACAATTATTGCTATTTTGACTCTCAGCATCTCGCTACTCTGAATAACCTCTGCGTAATCATCCCTGATGAAATACGACACCGTTGTTTTCTCAATACTATAGTGGCATTCACCAAGTGTGCAGTTATCTGATTTGTGCGACCCGAAAACAAAAAAAAAATTAAAAAAATTTAATCCAAAATAAACTAAACAAAAATAGAAATCAAATTGTAATTAACATTAAAAATTTTAAAATTAATTCTTCAGGAGAAGAATCTTCGCATTTGTTCAGGGTGTAATGGACAGCCATCTTCCTTATTTGATGATGGCAAATCTGTTGCATTCGCAGGTGTTTGTGTGTGCAGCAGACTAAGAGCTGCAGTGGACGTTCTTGAGTCCGACGTTTCTCCTGACGTTGCTGCTTGTTTTTTTTTCTGGCACATTGGTTAATGGCATTTTTTTTAACCCTCCATTTTTGCATTAACCCTCCATTCTAGCTGTTCGAATACCGAAAGTAGTTACCGAAAGTAGTGAAATTTTTTGAGCTATTGGCCAAAAACTGAAAATAACTTATAAGGCCGCAGAAGACCAAAAAATTATTGTGAAAATTCTAATCCATAAATTTTCCGAATTGAACCTGTATGCGATACATATTTTACAATTGTTGATTAAGAAATAGCCGAGTTTAAAATATATTTATATCGTGTAGAATGTACAGATACCATTTTTCATAAGATTGGTTATGAAATGGCCAAGTTTAGTCCAGATCCTAGAATTCTGTCCAAAACTTACTTTAAAATTCCTGATCAATACTATTATCCAAATTTCATCGTAATTCGTTAAAAAATTGCGGAAAGATGGAATATTGATAAAATTAAAGATTTCATTTACCGAGTTCTTTTACTTCGGAGATCAATCAATTTGTCATTTTAAGGATCACTTTTAATATTTTATTTTGTTTAGTGAAAAAAGAGATACATAATGAATAAAACAATTTCGCTGGTAATTATATAATAAAATTGATTATCTTTAGTGATAGTGCTACCCACTCGCGGCGAGTAGCATAATCTCTTAATTTCTGCTGTCAAATTTCCGCTATCTTATACAGCATAAGATCTCCCACACGCGGCATATTCAACAGACTTGGCCCCATCCGACTTCTAAAGGGTGATTTTTTTGTGGTTAGGATTTTCATGCATTAGTATTTGACAGATCACGCGGGATTTCAGACAAGGTGTCAAAGAGAAAGATGCTCAGTATGCTTTGACATTTCATAATGAATAGACTTACTAACGAGCAACGCTTGCAAATAATTGAATTATATTACAAAAATCAGTGTTCGGTTCGAAAAGTGTTTCGCGATTTACGTCCGATTTATGGTCTACATAATCGACCAAGTGAGCAAACAATTAATGCGATTGTGACCAAGTTTCGCACTCAGTTTACTTTATTGGACATTAAACCAACCACACGAATGCGTACAGTGCGTACAGAAGAGAATATTGCGTCTGTTTCTGAGAGTGTTGCTGAAGACCGTGAAATGTCGATTCGTCGCCGTTCGCAGCAATTGGGTTTGTGTTATTCGACGACATGGAAGATTTTACGCAAAGATCTTGGTGTAAAACCGTATAAAATACAGCTCCTGCAAGAACTGAAGCCGAACGATCTGCCACAACGTCGAATTTTCAGTGAATGGGCCCTAGAAAAGTTGGCAGAAAATCCGCTTTTTTATCGACAAATTTTGTTCAGCGATGAGGCTCATTTCTGGTTGAATGGCTACGTAAATAAGCAAAATTGCCGCATTTGGAGTGAAAAGCAACCAGAAGCCGTTCAAGAACTGCCCATGCATCCCGAAAAATGCACTGTTTGGTGTGGTTTGTACGCTGGTGGAATCATTGGACCGTATTTTTTCAAAGATGCTGTTGGACGCAACGTTACGGTGAATGGCGATCGCTATCGTTCGATGCTAACAAACTTTTTGTTGCCAAAAATGGAAGAACTGAACTTAGTTGACATGTGGTTTCAACAAGATGGCGCTACATGCCACACAGCTCGCGATTCTATGGCCATTTTGAGGGAAAACTTCGGAGAACAATTCATCTCAAGAAATGGCCCGGTAAGTTGGCCACCAAGATCATGCGATTTGACGCCTTTAGACTATTTTTTGTGGGGCTACGTCAAGTCTAAAGTCTACAGAAATAAGCCAGCAACTATTCCAGTTTTAGAAGATAACATTTCCGAAGAAATTCGGGCTATTCCGGCCGAAATGCTCGAAAAAGTTGCCCAAAATTGGACTTTCCGAATGGACCACCTAAGACGCAGCCGCGGTCAACATTTAAATGAAATTATCTTCAAAAAGTAAATGTCATGGACCAATCTAACGTTTCAAATAAAGAACCGATGAGATTTTGCAAATTTTATGCGTTTTTTTTTTAAAAAAAGTTCTCAAGCTCTTAAAAAATCACCCTTTATTTGTTCCGGTCATTGCAGCATGCCTTAGAGAATAAACAGTTCAGAACGCTGGATGATATGCGTAAATACGTCGATGACTTTATCACGCCGAGGCCTGCAAGTTTCTTTCGCGACCGATGGGGCAAAGTCATAAAAAACGATGGACAATATTTCTAAGATTAAATTCGTTGTTATCTATTTTTGTATATAAGATATATCTGCTGAAAAATCTGAAAAATTAATTCATACTCATACACCTAATAAATGTATATCAACGTAATGTTTGTTAACGTTAATATTAATGTTTGATGACATGTTCAAACATAGGATTGAACAATTGATTGTCCAACTTGTTTGAATATACTGACTCGTTTTGTAATTATTTTATAAGAAAGACTAGATTCTTCATAAACATGTTACATCCATCTTTCATTTCCTCCAAGTAATATTTTCCATTATAAGGAATTTTTTTTTTTTTTTTTTTTTTTTTATAACAACTTTATTGATATGGCTACTACAATCTTAAACATTATTAATTCATTAGTAAGGTTGACATTAGTACTTATGAGATAAGCATAAACTTGTGTGGGTCTGCTGGACCAGTGTCCAGTTCCCTTGGTTTATAATTTTCATACGGTTAGCTCATGTGGTTTGATTCGTTTGAGCCGCCTTACTTCGTCTGTACTGTCCAGTAGTTGTACGGCCTCAAGATTGGTGTGGGTAAGAAGTCTCTTTTCATGTTTTATGGCACATTCCCGGATAACGTCGTCTATCAATTGTATTTCTAAATCATTGTGGATTTCCTTGTTAGTCACAAATCGGTAGGCGTTGGTGACCATTCGAAGAAATTTATTTTGGCTTCGTTGTATAATGTCTCTATTGGATTTATGTGTACAACCCCATAGCTGCGCACCATACATCTATATTGGTTTGAAGATAGTCTGGTATACCAGTCTTTTGCAATACAGGTTCATTTTGGAATGATGTCCAATTAACCAGTACATTTGACGTTGTTTCAATCGTATCTGTTCAGCTTTTTGTCTCACGTGATGTTTCCAGTTGAGCCTTGAATCTAAATGCAGACCAAGGTATTTTGCCGATTCAGCCTGCGGCACTTGCACCCCATTGAGGTATATATGAAGAGAGATATTTTTATGTCGAAGCGTAAATGTCACATAGGTTGATTTGAGCTCATTCAGTGCGATTTTCCAGTCAATTGTCCATTTAGTAACGTTGTCCATTGCTCGTTGAAGATTTTCCACTGCTCTTGGTTGAGATTCGTCTACTGACATAATTACAGTGTCGTCAGCGAACGTGCCGATGAATGTTTTATTCGTCGTAGGTATGTCCGCAGTATAAAGAAGATAGAGGAGGGGACCCAATACGCTTCCCTGCGGAACTCCCGCAATCGCTGGATAAAAGTCCGAACTTGTTTCTTCATGAATGACTCTGAATTGGCGATCAGAGAGGTATGATTCAAGCAGCTTGCAATAGTTTTGTGGTAGCATTTTGCTCATCTTGAATGTCAATCCCTCATGCCAAACCCTATCAAAGGCCTGGGATACATCTAAAAATACGGCGGGACAATATTTCTTTTCTTCTAACGCTTGCTCTATTACCGCAGTTATTCGATGGACTTGATCTATTGTGGAGTGGTTATTCCTGAATCCAAATTGAAAATCAAGAACGTTTACCATTGGCTTTAGACGTTTTAGTAGCAGTTTCTCGAACAGCTTTGATAAGGCCGGAAGCAGTGAGATTGGTCTGTATGATGATACTTCTTCATCTGGTTTACCTGGTTTCTTTAGCATAATTATTTGGGCCATTTTGAAGCATTTGGGTACATACTTCAATCTCATGCAGGCATTAAATAAGTATGTGATCAAGATGATTGCTTTGCGTGGAAGTTCCTTGAATAGACCCGGTGATATTTCATCAATTCCTGGTGCTTTTTTATGATTAAGATTTTTGTCGATTTCTTCAGCAATTTCCATTGGCGTAACCCCTTTAAAGTCCTGATTTGGTTGATAAACAGGTGTTACATCAATGTTGGATTGAATGTCATGGGGTTGGAATACTGCTGCTAGGTGTTGAGCAAAGAGTTCCGCTTTTTCTTTGTCTTGTCGAACCCAACTGCCTTAAGCATTCCTTAAAGGTGGTACTCGAACTACAGGTCGTTTAAATCTTCTGGTTGCTTTCCATAACGAGTAGTCCTTATCCATTTCTGGACCTACCTAGCCCGCTTAAGTAGTTATCGAGGCAATTCTGTTTGAAATTTTTGATTAGCCTATTGACTTTGTTTCTTATTCGATTAAAAGTTGTCTTATCAGCGGGATTTCTGGTGAGATGCCATATTCTCCTCGCCCTTCTTCTTGCCTTGATTTTTTCCCTGATTTCAGCCGGGTATTTGACTTCAATCTCCGCTTTGTCCTTTAATTCAGGAGTAGCTAATCTGGCAGCCATTCGAGTGTATTCAATGAAATTGTTTGTTTGTTGTTCCAATTCTTCGTTGCTTTTAATGCTAACTTTTAATTCAACTAGCTCTTCCAATTTTTCTCTGAAGATGTCCCAATCCGTGAATCTATTAGTAAGGTTTTGCTTTTTCTGTTTCTTTATTACTATAGCGCTTACTGACAACAGTACAGGAATGTGGTCAGATGTTAGGTCGTTAATTCCTTCGACTCTAGTGTAACTTAGAGGAATACCTTTTATGATGAAGAAATCCAGTAGATCTGGTATTTTTCCTGTATCCGTTGGCCAATACGTTGGCCCCCCTGGGGACAGATATTCGCATTTGTTTTCATGAATAGCATTGAACAAGGTGTTTCCTTTCCCAGGAGAAATAAGCCTGGAACCCCAAGCTGTATGTTTTATATTGTAGTCCCCACCAATAATAAATCTTGGACCGAGCTTATTGAAGACGTTATTAAATTGTAACTTCGTTGGTGTATGCCGTGGAGGACAGAACGCTGCTGCAATATTTAGATCTGCGCCATTATATTGGATTGAGATAACAGTTGCTTGCAAATAGTTGTCACGAATATCCTCTTGTTGATTATGTTTGATATTATTTTTAATTAGTACAGCTGAACCACCTCTGGCTCTTTCACTAGGATGGGTTGTCCACTAGGAATTAAAACCCCTTATTCTGATAAAGCTTTTGTTGGAGAAGTGCGTCTCTGAAATCAGCGCAATATCAATGTTGTTTGTATGGAGAAATATTTCCAGTTCTTGGGCTCGTTGGTTGAGCCCATTAGCGTTCCAAGCTACAATGCGCAGGAACGAGTTAATCATTTGTGAGTATGTTGACTTTTTCGCTTGGTGGATAGATACAGATTTCCAGTTTTGCCACCCTCTCTGCTAAATGACCAAGTGACTGTTGAATTTGGCTAAGCATTTTAATAATTTCAATGTTATTAGACTCTTTGGTGATTTGCGCATAGGGTAATCCAACCTATGATCCATCACGTGGATGGTGTGATTGCTGTTTGTGGTTTAGCAACTTTGGTTTGTAATCGCTGCACTGCGCTTGTTCTAAATTCTAAGGAATTTAACCACAGCACGTTCTTCTATATTTTCAGTTTTTCAAAATACTAGTTCATTAAATCACTCGCATAAATTAAATGAAACAATTGATTTGCATGATTTTTTTATTTGTCCGTAGAATAATTAGAGGAATAAAAAAAGTTTTAATACCGTTATTTATTTATCATATAGATTTACCAAACTTATTGAACACCCGCTCCCCCCCCCCCCCCTTCCCACCACAATCATTTTTTTACAATGTACTCGGAAATATGTATTTAGAAGTAAAAAACTCTAGTGGTTGATGGCTGAACATTATTTACTATAACAGATAATATGGTAGCTACTAACAAAGAGAATGTAATGAAATAAAGATTAATCAGACAGAGGAAAAAATTTCATCAAAAAATGAATGAGTTATTCAATTTAAATGGGTTATTCTATTATTTTATTTTATTTGTATTTAATATTATCAAACTCAAGACTATTGATAGAAAACGACAAAAATTACGGTAAATAAAGATGTGTAAGTATGTTTTTAACACATTTAGATTGCATAATACCAGAGCCATCTATGATTTTGAAGAGCCGTAATATTAAAAAGAGAGCTTTCAGTAGAGGGGAAGCTTTTATTGAATTACTATAAGAAACCGTAGTAATTGGAAATTTTTTGAACATGAATTTATGAATAAAAAATTAAACAAATCATCTAAATTTTAATTTTATATTTTTAATAAAGTATTCAAAGAACACATATTTGAAAATCAGCCATCATAATGTAGTATTTATTTGGTAAATTTAAACTAAAGCGGAGCATAAATTTATTCATTTTCTATAAAAATGAGCTTTCCGTTTAGTTGTGTAGGTTTATAAAGTAAGATAATAAAGGGTGGTGCCGCGGATTCCTCTTACATCCAATTTAAAATTTAGTTTTATAAAAATGTAACTTATTTGGTAAATTCTGGTCACATGCACCTCAGAATTTTTGAGATGAACGATGCACTTAATAGCAATCTAAACATTCTCCATTTATAACAAAATTAAAGAGAAAACGTGAGCTGAAACGAAATTTTATGAATCACCATGTAGAAACAATAATATTATTCATATAATAAAATTTTTACATCAAAATCTATTATTATTTTGATTAATTAATAATATCTGAATATAAAAATAATAATAATAATAATATTAATGATAATTTGTGTGTTTTAAAAGTAGTTAATAAGTGAAAAATGTTACATATTGCATATTTGTATTAATTTGTGTGTTGTGCGCTTGCAATGGTGTAGGATATGTACATAACAATTTTCGTTTATATGTATGTATTTTGATACCGTTGTTTGAATGCATCATGCATTGTAATGCAAATTTTCAATGTATATGTAGGACTTTTTGATTGCAAAGGATGGAAAGATAAGTGTTTTTCATTTTTCATTGTTTTACATACTAAATTACATAACACATAACTTTTTCCCTAAATAAATTTTACTTTTAAGTACACATATAAATACATATTTATAACCCATGAAGGTGTAGAGTAGAATTATTCTCATGTTATGGGTTGTTATCCGACCGAATATAGTTTGCGCGAGAAAGGGTTTTTTTCAATTCTGCTGTTTTTGGTAGACTAGCTAACAATTTTTGTTGTTGTTTTTGGAAGAGAGTATGCATGTTTGGTGATCGACGAGAATTTTTCGTTTGTTTTCTGCTTTTGGTAATTTTAAATACTATCTTTCGTTTTGTCAATGCCTTCTAAACTACTGGCCGCTTACACCAAATGATGACGACACGCTAAGTCGACGTTGTTGTTGCTTTCTCTAGTTGCTTTGTTAGTGTAAATATCTTAAAATTACTATTGCGCAGTCTCGGTTTAGACTTAAATTGACGTCATGTGCGAAAAATGAGAGTAGTAAAAGGCCAGTAGTTTAGAAGGCATTGGTTTTGTGTACTTATTTACTCGTAGTCATATATTATATTTTACATGGATATTAGTATTGGAGGTGTTTGGCGCGCGGGAAATGCATTTCAATAACCACCGAAAATGTGGTTTTGCGATATATAACTCGAAGCCGATCGCAATTATATTCTATAGAATGTAATTGTGTTTGGTTCTGATATAGCATGTTATACGTATATGCGTTTAGCTGTGTCCTATGTATGGGTGTGCGAAGGAACATATGAGATAATAATTATTATTTATTTTACATCATTGTTACATAATTATATATTTGTTGTATACATATTTACGTTTTGTGCTTGTGTGTGCAGATGTTTTACAATACGCGTGTGTAATTCCGTGTGCTAGATTTTTTGTTGTTTTAATCAGCCAAGCTACACACGATTTCAGCTTCTGGTTTCAAATTAAGTCGTGATGGATTTTGTTGTTGGTTTCTAATTTTTAAAATTTAATGTCGCAGTAAAAACGGATTTTGTGGGTAAAAAGGGAAAGAAAGGAAGGTGAAGCCGGTCTTACGAAACCGTGTGTAGCATGGCTGAATGGAAAATTAACGCATGCTTTTCGACTGCGAACGCTATTATATCTTGTCTGTATAGTGTTAATTGTTTTTCGGTTCATGATGGTAATGTTTTATTTTGTTTCGCATGGTATTGCTGATGTTCATAACCTTGCATGTAGCATGTAGCACGTTTTATGTGGATTTGTTCAGTTTCGTCGGCTTGTTATGTGAATCTTGCTTGGGTGATGATGAGATTGCGATGGGCATCTCTATTTCCTGTATTTACATTTTTAGCGATTTGGCAGGGGGTACACTTCTTCTCTATAATGTGGAGAACTGAGGGGGGGGGGGGTTAACGAGTGATGCAATATGTGTGATCAATTTACACAGTGGCAGCGGGAATATAGTATAGTTGTTAATTATTGCTAAATGTTGTGGATGTTTTTGTTAAAGTTTATCGTCAATTTAGCTGGGCGGAATTAGAATTTTAGGGTAAGATAATTACGGTAAATTTATGAAAAATTTCCACTAATTAAAAAGAGTCATCTATTATTTAACTCATTAACTATAATTTTATATAATAAAATAATCTGGAGGTTCAGATATAGATGGAAGTGGAAGCTGAGTCTTTTAAGCCTCATAACAAATAAGGCTATTTACTTTGGTTTAGAATAATATTTAATCATTGTTAATACTAATGAAATTTCAAAATAATTATAGTTTAGATTAATCACATTACAGTTCATATACAATATTTATAATAAACATTATTATACAAATAAAATGGAAGTCAACTAACTTAATCTTATTTTTAATCTCTATTATCTAATATGAATGTTGAATAATTATATTATTAGTATTCCAGGTTGTGTACTATATCTACAAATCTCCTCCAGGTTGATGTTGAGTTGTAGCAAACGACCACTATTATATTAATGCTAGTTTTTAAATTAAATTAAATTTAGAATTAAGTTTATAATATGTTATTGTATGATAGAAAGTATACTTATACTTGGTAAAGTAGTTAAGCTAATTTATGATGCGTGCTGATTAAAAATCAAGCAAATATTCGGGTGTGATAATGTTTTAAAAATGGATTGGAATAATAAAATTAATTTAATCCGGATTTAGGAAAGGATTCCGGAATTAATAGTATCTATGCATCTCAATTTACTAACAAATTTAAATTGTAGGACATTGGTGTTTTGGAAGCAGTTTTGTTGGCTACACTTTCGAATATTGTAAAGTGAAATGGTAGTCATTAATCTTAAGTTAATTTACAGGAAATATTTCGGAAGGCGACCGGGTTAATAACTATTTAAATTTAGTATTTAGTTATAATAAGTTATTATAAGTTAGACAGAAGTAAATATAAGGATTTTAGATTAGTTTTATTATCAATATAATTGACAGTTTAGTTGTGAGTTTATAACTTGTGGATTGTATATCGAACTATCCATTAAATTTTTTTTTTTTTTTTTTTTTTTTTTTTTTTTTTTTTTTCAAAATTAATTTACTACAAGTTTCCACTGGTTTTTTCAGGGAAATATAATTTCCTGAACAGTCAAGTTTTTTTTTGAGTAAATTTTTTGAATGGATAGTGAGATTTTATTTTATTTATTTTATTTTATTTTTATACAATATTGTATTATATTTTAATTATATCATATTTTAATTTTAATTTTATTATATTTCCAACTTTAACTTCAATATTGAAAAGCAACTGTGCATGTGTAGCTTTTTTTTTCTTCTCATTTTGCGCGTTATAATCATGTTTTAGTATCTTGTTTTTATGTTTCTTAATAACTTGAACCGTGAAGTGTAAGTAATAAGGTTGCATATATTAAATAAATTAAGTAGTCAGTAATAAGCATACAGTTTGTTTTCAGGTTTAAAAATTAATATGTGTTTACTGAGTTATTTTAACGGCCAGTTTGCAGTGAATTTATTAAATGCTAATGGTTTTAGAGAAATTATTAATAATTTAATATTAATTGTTAATATAATTCAATTTATTATTAATATAATTCAAATAACTATGAATTCAGGAAATTTTATTGTAAGTTATGCAGTTGTAGAGGATTAATAAATATTTATATTATTTAGGAAACCGGTAGGGTAGATTAATTAAGAATTAATTTCAGGAATCTTTAGATGTTATGAAGTAATATTTCTTTGAAATATTAATTGCTGGTTGTGTAGATTAGAATTGTGCTTTCATTATGTCTTAATTATTGGCTTCACCTAGGTATTTGGAACCGGTCTGATCTAATTAATCAATTTTGTTTAGATAGCTGAAAAGTATTAATGTAGAATTATATTACAGGAAATTTCCAGATGCACGTGAAATAATATTATTTTTTCTCAGGTTGCTGATTTAGTGAGGCAATTGTTGAAGATCAAAGCAATACCATCGTTATCCATTAAACCTATTAAGCCTTTATCCTTCCTAGTAGATTAGAAGTAGATTAGAATTGTGTTGTGCCGTACGATCGCTAGGTGTCTGCAACCGGATCGTTCCGTCCCCAAAAAAACAAAAAAAAAAAAAAACCTTTCCTATCCTTCCTATTGTTATGTGTAAACAGGCTGTAGGAATAGGCCCGGCGTTATCCGGGACTCTTGGCTAGCACTTGGTTCTACAGTCCAATCAATCAATCAATCAATCAATCAAAATCTATTATTATTTTGTATACAAAAAATCAACGTTGTCATGGTTTTCTTAATTAAATATTATTACAAAACAGAACAAAACGTAAAAAACTTCAATTTTATTCGATTGCAAAACCGAGTTTTCTGTAATTTCAAAATCCGTTTACAGATGTCTCTGTAATAAATTTACTTGAAATTACAGAAAATTGTAAAATAATTAAATAACTATTTGCGAAAATAAACCATTATTATTGTAAGCTAAGCGCGAAATCTTTAATATAATAATTTAACATAATTAATAAAACTCAAAACAATTATAATTTTTCTTTATAAAACGGTCGGCATAAATAAATCTTTTCATCGCAAAATATTTATCATCGTAGTTGCTGCGCACTGAAAAACAATTATAGAAAAATGTCACATTTTTCCAAATTTTTTCTTTTCTTATTTCAATTCGCTCGTTTTCGGTTATTTTCAGTTCCAGGAGATTTCAATAATCTATTGAACCAGGCAGTATACATAATAAATTGTTAAATTTTAGTTAACAAACGTTTAGGTTTTAATATTTAGCTTTAATTTATACTTAGCGACATCTTTTGATTGGTTTTTTATTGCGAAAAGCTCTATAATATAATGTTTTTATTTTATGAAGCTCCAGTTTGTTTATACTACAGGATGAAACAATGTAGGCTGCAAATTTGTTGCGATGAAAAATCAAATTTTTAACAAATAACGAAAAAAGAGTGTTCGAAGTTTGTTCATCAACAATGTTATAATAGAATCCAGAGCACAATAAACCCCATATTACATAGCTACTCAAAAAGCATTTTTTAACCAACGTTTGTTTTGGGAAAGAAATGCTGAAATTTTTGATGGAACACTCTATATTAATTTCTTACATACACATATAAACAAATTCTTATTTCTACAATAAAAAAAAAAAATTTTGTGGTAGACTAATTTAAATATTTTTGCGTTAATTCGACATAATATGACTCAATTTTAAAATATGCTTTTCCTGAATATTGAACTAACCATTCAAATTAAAAATTGAAACGAAACATTAATGTTTTTATATACAAAAAAGCTTCTAAAAAAATATTAAAATACACTGATTGGTATGAAAACGAACAAAAAGCTTCCCCTCTATGGAAAGCTCATGGAAAAAAATGGCGGAATTTTACGGCTCTTATATTAAGGAGGCTCTGATAATACCCATGCATTCTTTGATGAACATTTTCCTCTGTTTCGTTACTCTTTATAATATTAGATAATCTTTGCTACAAATAATCGATTTATCCTAAAAATAAGAAATTCAATCGCATCGTCTCTTAATTGATAATGGATTATAAATAACAAATTTAACATGAGTTTGACACTAACTATAAACTAATAAATCTTTTGGTCTAAATCACATATATTTTATAAACTAAATTAAACCAGCAGATTACATCTAATTAAAATAATTTAATTTTATATTTTTTTGTTACAGTTTGCATAGCTGGATTTCATGAAAAAAGATTACTACACGATTTGCTAGATAGTTATAATGTATTAGAACGGCCAGTTGTCAACGAATCCGACCCATTACAACTTAGTTTTGGCCTAACATTGATGCAAATAATCGATGTGGTAAGTACACTTTTTGTTACAATAATTTATCGAAGTACATTAGTACCTTAAAGGGTGTTTTGTAGAAAAAAAAAATTAATTTATTTTCCATTCATTTTCGGGTCGAACGAAATTTGTTACAAAAAAGACATTTAGTACAAAGTAAATAAGATACAGGATCGAATTCTCCGTTTCCTATATCGAAAATTCAGAAAATACCATTTTTCGATTTTTTTGCCTCTCACATCACATCGGTTACATCACATACGCACTCTCAAATGAAAAGCTTTTATAAAAAAAATCAGTGCGTATGTGGGTGCGTGTGTGTGTGTTAGTAAAGATACATAGGGTTTGGTACCATTGATTTTATGTTAAAGAGGCAATGAATGATTTATATTTTGGATTTTAATCTTTGATTTATTTTCAACTACTGATAAAGCTTTGCCGTTTTCGGATTTAAATAATTTTTTTTGTTTATTTATTTATCGTTCAAGTGGAAATATCGTGTTTTTAGGATATGTGTGTGTTTAATACATTATGTATATGTATGTAAATAGCGGGCACCCCCCAAAAAAATTTTCATTGGCTTACAAAATCTTTTTTGTAGTAGACAGTTAATTGAAATGTTTGTTTATACACGATATCAATCTATTTTGAGTATTGATTGTATGTTATCACGAAATTTGTAGGTTATTTTGATAAATTTCCTATTTTCCTTTCGTATTTAATACATCCCGATATACATATAATGGTATCCGGTAAACGTAATGCTTATTTGAACGAAACAAATGCAAAATTGGCCAAAAATGGTAGAAAATTGTTTTTGATTTTTTATAAAACTCAAATCTTTTAAGTTCAACGGAGAAAATAATAATATTTTTTCACCCATTTTCCGAAATAAATTTTATTCATGATATGTCACAATAATTTTAATAAAAGCTTGTTAGTATCGTTGATGCCGTATTTGGTATTTTACCTATACATACGATTTTTTTTTATTACAACAAACGAATGTTACGTAATGCAATATTTATATAGTTTGCAATTATAGATTAGAAAAATCTCATACAATGAAAGCTTTTGCCTTTTCATTTAATTGAAAAACTATTTTCTTTATTTTAACACTTTTTTTTTTCGTTATCCCTCCCAGAGGACAAATTAGCTTCCCGTTTTCATATTGTAATATTTTTTTTTTACATTTAGTATATTATCAATTTTCCTAGTACACACATACACATTTATATACCTGGTTTTATACATATCGCCAGAGAGAAAAACATAAACCAGGTAAATTTGATAGAAAGAAATTAAAATTATAATCATAATAACAATGCTACAACAACAACCAATGTACATACATATAATATAGTAATGTGGAAAATTATACAACTAATATAAAAAAGTAAATTAGAAAGAAATAAAATGTAAAAATATCCTTAAGGAATTTAATTTTGGTTTTGTTTCTAAATTAGACGAGATGTAAATTATTTAAAATGACCTAAAGTTAAAAAAAATGAAAATTAATTTTTCTGTTTTTTCCCCGTAAATGAAATTTTACCTTTTATACCGTGAATGAATTTTTATATATTACAATATACTCGTCTAAAGTAACATCTAACCTAACGTTGTCTAATACCCAGATAATATTTGCCCTTTTTTTAAATAAAAGAGTCACCATACCACGAGTATGGAAGTTCATGCACCATACGGATTGTTCAAAGCCATATTGGAATTTTGTCGTTTGTGGTAACTATCAGGATGACGAAAGACCCAAAATTGAACGAAATATAATTCAAGGTAACGTATAGTTAATGGGCCCAGATATTAAATAATAAAAATGGAACGGTGATTATGTTGTACCACTTCCGGTAAACAAATGTCCACCACATTTCGCAAGAATCTCACAATTTATTTGAAAAGTCTTAGTATGAAATTTTATGCCAAGTAATCAATCCGTGTGGATTGTAAAGCTGCTGAATTTTTGAGAAATAAAGATTTTTTTATGAACACTTATCATTTCCGGTAAAATTTAAAAAATTATATGAATTGAGTTTGATGCGTGTGAAGTTAGACCTAACTAGAGTAGTTAATAGGAATAATAATAGGAATAGTTTAGCACAAACTTCACACGCCTGTACATGCTTTTGAAGTTAAAACTAAATTGGTCCTAAACTATAAAAAAAAATGAGAATGTATTGGTAAAATAAAAATTAAAATGGCATTTAGGCGAATTTTTAAAATATTTGAATACATTTTTTTTAGTGGTGAACTATTTTGGGATAAGTTTTCTAACACATCACTAACATAAACCGGAAGACTTATATTAATAAATTTAATATCTCGAGAATTATTAGGTTTAACACCTAGTTCTGTATGATTTTCTGAAAGGTTCAGATTACAACTTTCAAACTAGTAAACCATTTAAAAAGCTAATGGGACTCACGTGGTCCAATAAATACGTAAGAATTTAGAATTTTCTACAGAAATTGAATAGTTTGAGATTTAATATGTTTGTCGTCATTGTCGCCAAATTAGATATTTTGTTGGCTGGTGTCAACCATTATTATTACAAATAGAATTTAGAATCTTTTCCTTCTTAGTATTTCTTCTTACATGAATTCGGAGTCTTCTCGTAATATTTGTCGGAGGTTAAAAGATCCTGTGTAAACTAACACTTTCGGTAGACCGATTTCAAACAAAAATAATTGTAATTTAATTATTTATAGTGAAAACTTATGTCTGACATTTCACCATTTGATTAGCCAATTCTTCAGGGGCTCAATCATTAAGTTACGACAGACACACTTTCGGATTTGTAAAAATGTCGAGGCATACATTTTTTATTATTACTGTGTTTTATTTTAAAGGAAAATTACATTAACCGATGGTTTTATGTTTGGTAAAACATTTAAGGTACTGGTTTTTGACGGACATTCTACGTGCATTTTAACGTAAACTGTTATACAGAAAAATCTCGATTTTCAGGCCTAATTTGGGACTGGGGAGTCCGTTAAATCCGCTTATCCGTTAAATCCGAATGTTTTTTATATTTAATCAATTCGATCGAATTTAATCTGGGACGGAACTCAGGCATTTCTTAACCGATTATGTTGGGATTGGGTATGCTTGATACTAATGGGATTCTTAAACGATTCTGAGAAGAAGTTCTGGAATATGGCCACCTGGGACGGAACTCGATCAATTCTTAACCGATTATAAAGGGATTGGGTATGTTGGATGGAACATCCAGGCCACCTGGAAAGGGGTGTGCTGGATGGAAATGAGATTCTTAAATAATTTTGGTAAGGAATTCTGGAATTTGGCCACCTGGGACAGAACTCCATCAATTTATAACCGATAATGATGGAATTGGGTATGCTGGATGGAAATAGGATTCCTTAATGACTTTGGGTGGGAATTCTGGAATATGGCTACCGGGGACGGAACTCGATCAATTCTTAACCGATTATGATGGGATTAGGTATGTTTAATGAGAATGGGATTCCTAAATGATTTTGGGAAGAATTTCTGTAATATGGCCACCTCAGACGGAACGTGATCAATTCTTAACAGATTATGATTAGATTGGGTTTGCTGGATGCAAATGGGATTCCTAAATGACGTTGGGTAGGAATTCTGGAATATGGCTACCGGGGACAAAATCAACTCTTAACCGATTATGATAGGATTGGGTTTGTTTAATGGAAATCGGATTCATAAACGATTTTGGGAAGAAGTTGTGGAATATGGCCACCTGGGAACTCGATCAATTCTTAACCGATTATAAAGGGATTGGGTATGATGGATGGAAATGATATTCTTAAATGATTTTTGGAATGTGGCCACCTGGAAAAGAGTGTGCTTGACGCAAATGGGATTCTTAAATGATTTTGGTAAGGAATTCTGGAATTTGGTCACCTGGGACAGAACTCCATCATTTTATCGTACAAGGGGCGAAAAAAGTTAAAAACAGTGGTTAAAACTTCGGCACTTGGACCGGGAGGTACTGGGTTCGAATCCCACCAGAGGCAGGATGTAAAGCGAATTTTCATCATCGATTACGATCGATTACGATGATAAACACAACTTAGACCCTCTGTTGGAGTGCAGAATTTAGTGCCGACCCACCTTCCATGTCAGTGTGCGGGTTAACATTGAGCTTGCAACGTGCAGGTGGTATAATGTAAATGTATGAGTATAGATGAATGGGTGGGTGAGTGCTTGAATGAAAAGGGGAGTATTAATTGACCTTAAAAGGACATTAAATCCATTGGATGATTAATAAAAAAAAAAAAAAATCATAACCGATAATGATGGGATTGGGTATGCTGGATGGAAATAGGATTCCTAAATGACTTTGGGTAGAAATTCTGGAATATGGCTACCGAGGACGGAACTCGATCAATTCATACCCGATTATGATAGGATTAGGTATGCTGGATGGAAAAGGGATTTTTAAACGATTTTAGGAAGACATTTTGGAATATGGCTACTTGGTATGGAACTCGACCAATTCTTAACCAATTATGATGGGATTGGGTATGCCGGATGCAAATGAGATTAATAAATGACGTTGGGTAGGAATTCTGGATTATAGCTACCGGGGACAAAATCAATTCTTAACCGATTATGATGAGATTGGGTTTGTTTAATGGAAGTGGGATTCATAACCAGTTTTGGGAAAAAGTTGTGGAATATTGCCATCTGGGACGGAACTGATCAACTTTTAACCGATTATGATGGGATTGGGTATATGCTGGATGCAAATGGGATTCCTAAATGACTTTGGGTAGAAATCCTGGAATATGGCTACCGGAGACAGAACTCGATCAATTCATACCCTATTATGATAGGATTAGGTATGCTGGATGGAACAGGGATTATTAAATGATTTTAGGAAGATATTTTGGAATATGGCTACCTGGTATGGAACTCGACCAATTCTTAACCAATTATGATGGGCTTCGTTATGTTGGATGGAAATGGGATTCTTAAACGATATTGGGAAGAAGTTCTGGAATATGGCTAGCTTGGGGCTGGGATGGAACTTGATCAAGAATTGATCAACCAATTATGAAGGGATTGGCTATTTTGGATAGAAATGAAATTATTTAATGATACTGCAAAGAAGTTTTAAAATATTTCCACCTGGGACTGAACTCGATCAATTCTTGACCGATTATGATGGGATAGGGTATGCTGAATGGAAATGTGATTCTTAAATGTTTATGAGAAGAAATACTGCAATATTGCCATCAGTAGGTATACTATGAGAGTTCCAGCGCAAAATCCCATGTATTTTTATATGGAGGTTGAAATTTGCAAATTTTGGCTCACGTAGTATGAAAAGTTCTTTATAGATGGCAGCACTAAAAAAACTTTTTCGACAAAGCTCGAAATTTTAAGTTGCAATGATTTTTTCGTTAGATGGCAGCACTATTTTATGTAAGTTTCCGTACTTTTCGCTAGATGGCAGCACTTCAAAAGATATTTGGTTTGTGTTTAGGATAAACTTTGGAAAACTTTTGGTTTTAAATTTCTAATTGATTTATTACTTTTTAAATTATTTCACCCAAAAGTGTTCGAAAGAGGCGCGGGGTGCGACGTCCGACGTGCGATTTACAATATTTAATTTACTAACTGTAACAAATATTAAATTTAAATGATAGTAAATGATTGTTGTTGTTACTGTGTTCGCAAAATATTTAAAGATTAATAAAATTGCATTTTATTTTTTATGTAGGTTAAAGATAAGAAAAGGTAAGTTTCAATTTCTTTCACGAAAAATCATGAGAAGTATAGAATTGTTATTATTATTATATTTTATTTGTATGTACATATGTCGAAATGCATAATATTACTAGATGCGCGCGCACATATAGGAAAATTAAAATTAAACGTAAACATAGTGATATCTGTGACGGAATAAAATGTTATCATTATATTTATTTATTTATTTATAAAATTGTTTACAGTTTATATAATAACTAGACAAATGTAAGAAAATATTCATTAGCCTCTTGGTGTACAATTACTAAGGTTGTGGTATAAGAAAATATTTTAAGGTGATAATTAAAAATTGTATGTGAAGTGAAAAGAATTATTTTGATAAACAAAAAATCAAATCATTCCATCTGTAGTGCTTACAATTAAAAGTGTGTTATAATATTTTATAAAGGTACATCTCATTAAACTTAATAGTGAAATTAAGTGTTAATTCAAAATTAGCAATTAATAATAAATAATTCGGTCAATAAATTTAATAGTGTTAATTAAAAATTGTGTGGAAATGGCAAATATTAAACAAATAGTGTGCAAAACTAAATCGGCTCTCATTAGTGCTACTGACAATCCTGAGGTGTTACAAGATGCTGTTAATCTATGTAATAAAAATTTAAAATATCTTCGAAACAAGCTGCGAAATTGTATCGGTTTAGGAGAAAAAAATAAAACTCAAAATGCTGTTGGTTTATTAACAGGATTTCGAAGTCAAATGAAAATGATGCAGAAAATAAAAAATGGTCAAGTTCAAAAATATCCATCGAGGCGAATAAAATGTACTTATATTCAAACTGCTTTTCAAAACCGAATTAAAACTTTAGCCATGATCAACTTAACTCACACTGATTCAATTAATTTCTTAAATGATTGTCAATCAACTTTTAAGCTTCACATCAAAAAGGTTTTAAAGAATGAAACTGCTTTAAAAGTAAATGGAATATTTTGCGGCGAGTTTAAAATTTGTAATGGTGCTGAAGATAATTTTGAGTTTAAATACATGAATACTAAAAATGATGTGCTCTACAGAGATACCAACATTGATGAATGGTTTACAAAAAATATAAAAGAAACTATATTAAAAGATCTCGAGGATTTTCAACATAAGCAAAGCGGTTGGACTATATCAGCAGTCGTGAACTTAATAATGAATATCAACAAATATACAGCACAATTGGGGTCGACATATATTCCACTACCAAAGAAAATTGCAGCAAAAGGAGCCTGTATCAACGTTCAAAATGATGACAATGCTTGTTTTGCATGGGCAGTTCTATCAGCGTTATTTCCAGTTGAAAAGGATCCACAGCGCACAACAAAATATCCACACTATTCGGAGAAATTCAACTTAACTGGAATTCAGTTCCCAATGACAATTAATCAAATCGCACGCTTTGAAAAGCAAAACAATGTTTCAATCAATGTGTATATTTTGAAACTGTTAAAGACATCGGACTATATTACATTACCAACATATTTAACTAAAAATAAGAGAGATGCACATGTGAATTTACTCTTAATTCAAAATATTTATAGCCAAGATGGTCAAGAAGAAAATGACATAGAAGCAGAATTGAGTGAGCATGAACCGATTAAATATCATTACATATGGATAAAAAGTCTTTCTCGGCTGTTATCAACACAAGTGGGAAACAGGAATGGACAAATAGAATTTTGTGATCGATGTCTACACTATTTTCATTCAAGGGAAATGCTTCTAAAACATAGTGAGAATTGCTTAAAACAAAACAATTGCAAAATTAGGTTGCCTACAAATGAGCAAAAACAGCTTCAGTTTAAAAATTTTAAAAATAAAATAATAGTTCCATTTATTATTTACGCGGATTTAGAATGTATATTAATAAAAGTTGATGTTGGTAATAATTATCAAATGCATGAGCCACATAGCATCGGATATTATGTGAAATGTTCATATGATGATAATCTATCTATGTACAAATCATATCGCGGGAAAGATTGCGTTTCGTGG
Organism: Nephrotoma appendiculata; assembly: GCA_947310385.1. Classification (NCBI taxonomy): domain Eukaryota; kingdom Metazoa; phylum Arthropoda; class Insecta; order Diptera; family Tipulidae; genus Nephrotoma; species Nephrotoma appendiculata. The sequence goes on along the minus strand of OX371224.1, from coordinate 152,833,212 downwards.
TTTAGTAAAGAATTAGCCTGTTTGGCTGAAACTTTAGATAATATTATAACTAATCCTGTGGTTGTGAATGATCTAACAACAGAAGAAATTATTTCATTTAAAACAGTCTCAAGATGTCACATATGCGAAAAGCCTTTTGGAAGTGAAGAGATTAGAGTGCGCGATCACTGTCATTTCACCGGTAAGTTTAGAGGAGCCGCACATAATAAATGTAATATTAATTATAAAAATGAGGGTCACACGGTACCAATTGTTTTTCATAACTTAAGTGGTTATGATTCTCATTTTATTATAGAAAGTATAGCATCCGATATGCCAGGTAGAATAAATTTATTGCCGATCAATAAGGAGAAATACATATCGTTTACAAAACATTTGAATTTCCATTTAACAAAATTTCGATTTATAGATTCCTTTAGATTTATGGATAAAAGTTTAGATGAACTATCATCATATTTGAGCACTTTCCCCAATTTAAATTCAGAATTTTCAGAAATTTCAGAAGAAAAATTTTCATTATTAACTAAAAAGGGTATTTACCCATATGACTATTTCGATAGCTCTCAAAAATTTTTAGAAGAAAAACTCCCACCGCTTGAACTTTTCTATAATAAACTTAATGATAGTAATATTAGCGAAAAACAATATATACATGCTCAGAATGTTTACAATAAATTCAACTTATGTAATCTGGGTGAATATTCGGATTTATATCTCAAAACAGATGTATTATTGTTGGTCGATGTTTTCGAACAGTTTCGAGACAGTTCCTATAAAACGTATGGATTAGACCCTGCGCACTATTTTACACTCCCTGGGTATACTTGGGATGCAATGCTAAGGTATACAAATATATCTTTAGAGCTACTTACCGATATAGATATGGTAATGTTTGTAGAGCGCGGAATTAGAGGTGGTTTAAGTCAGTGTACAAAACGTTATGCTAAAGCTAATAATAAATATATCAAACAATATGACTCAACTAAAGAATCCACATATTTAATGTATTATGATATTAATAATCAATATGGTTGGGCAATGTCTCAATATTTACCTTTGGGGGGTTTCAAGTGGTTTGAAAATTTTCAAGATTTTGATGTCAATGAAATTTCTGATGAATCTAACAAGGGGTATATATTAGAAGTTGATATAGAGTATCCTAGCAAATTACATGATATTCACAATGACTTACCATTTTGTCCAGAACACAGATGTGGTCCAGGTTCGAAAGAAGAAAAATTAATGGCCACGCTACATAATAAGACGAAATATGTCATATACTATAGAAAATTAAAGCAAGCTATCCGTTATGGTTTAAAAATAACAAAAATTCATAAGATTCTTGAGTTTGATCAATCAGCATGGTTAAAGTCATATATAGATTTAAATTCATCATTACGAGCACTTGCAAAGAATAACTTTGAAAAAAACCTTTTCAAACTAATGAACAACGCTGTATTTGGGAAAACTATGGAAAATGTTCGAAAACATAGCATTGTAAAGTTAGTGACTAAGTGGTTTGGAAGGTATGGTGCGGAAGCTTTAATTTCGAAGCCGGAATTCAAATCTTCAACAATTTTTAACGAAAATCTAGTTGCTATTGAATTAAACAAATCAGAAATATTTTTTAATAAACCAATATATGTTGGAATGTGTGTTTTAGACATAGCTAAAACCTCACTTTATGACTTTCATTATGACTACATGATCCCACAATTTGGTCAAAATGGTAAAATTTGCTATACTGATACAGATAGTCTCATTTATGAGGTAGCCTGTCCGGATATTTATGAAGTAATTAAGAGAGATTGTCATAAACGTTTTGATACAAGTGACTACTCAGACAATAATATCTGGGGGATACCTTCAATAAATAAAAAAGTGCCTGGTATTATGAAAGATGAGAATAATGGTATAATCATGACTGAGTTTGTAGGATTGAGAGCAAAAATGTATGCGTACAGGGTTCAGGGGGGAGAAAATCATCAAAGTATAGAAAATAAGAAACTTAAAGGCATAAAGAATCAAGTTGTGAAATGTAGAATTACCTTTGATGATTATGTAGACTGTTTAAATAACGAAAAAATTAAAGTAATTTCGCAAAATTTAATTCAATCTAAAAAGCATAATGTAAGTTCTATTACTCAAACCAAAACTGCAATTAATCCCAACGATGATAAGCGATTTCTAATTAAAGGGGATTATGAAACCTTAGCTTGGGGCCATTATAAAATAATGGAAATTGATTGAACTGGAAACAATAATGTTCTTTATTGTATTAATGTATTATATATTTTATTTTTAAATAAATGTAAAAACAAATTATTTTAAACAATATCTGTTTTATTTATCCAAGAGTTGTGAGATGAATTAGATCCAAGCCATTTGACGTAAACCTTACTTACATTTTTCCTCAAGATTTTTTCTACAAGGTAATGTATTAGGATTTTTAGTTTTTTGTAGCTCTTTCTCAAAAATCCGATCTGCACTTATTACAACTTGCAAAATAAAAAATGAGCAAGTAAAAAAAAAATTGAATACTTACATACATGAAATTATTTGCTTGCTGTGACTACTGAATTGAGAGTTTGTGTTGTATAAATTAATATTACTTTTAAAAATTCAGATTTTTTAAGTTTTATTTTTTTGTTTTAACATTTTCTTAATCCTACTACTAACTCTATTTCTAATTGTTTTTAACATTGCCGGAGATTCCTCGAAATAATCAACAATCTTGCCAGTTTGTTTTACTTTGTAGAAAGTATTCATTATCTTAAAATCGTCAAAACTCTTTTCAATTGGAACTTCGGCATAGTATTGAAATTTTCCGACATCTAAATGAGACTTTCCCGCTTTTGTTAAATATTCTCTATTTATAGCAATTGTAGGATCATATTTTACACCATCAATTTCTGTCCAAATATGTAAATGAGTGGCGAGTTTATCATCATACATCATCTTTCCGCATATGATTTTGATATCAAATTTTTGTAAATGTTCAAAAAGCAATAAGCTTGCCGGCAGGCACACAGCGTACATTTGTTCCTTTACAAACTCTTGAGAGACTATGCCTGAAATGAGGCGTGCAATTAAATGTTTATCAGCTGACATCCTGATGTAAACTACTGATTGCAAAAAATGAATTATTGAAGTAATACTTTTTGTTTGTTCTAAAATATTGGGTTTTGACCTTACCCCTTTTATGCAGCCGTTCAGCACAAACTGTTAACCATAAATCAGCAGACACTCCTTGCGATGTTCTAATATAGCTTTTCTTGTCTAGATAATTTTTAAATTTTTCTGTAAGAATGTTTTTCAAAAAAAAAATTATATCAAACTTGGTGCTTAATTCATTAATTAGATTATAGTCTAATTAACTTTATTGCTGTAATGTATTTTATCAAGAGTTTTATATATAACTGAATAAAAAAAAATATTTTTTTTAGTATGTAGTATTAAAAGTGTATGTCTTTTATTTACTGATCGTAGCTTTTCGGATAGATAACATTAGAAAATTTCAAAACGGTTTTTGCGCTTGCATATATAAACAATGCGGTCTTTGATAATATCAAGATGGATGCTGAAAAACATTGTGCATTGGTGCATTCATATTTATATTCCACAATGTAATTAATCGACTGAGTGTGAGTACGCTTTAGCGTGAATATAAAAACTCGCACTTCGCGACCTTTTCAGTTTATAGTAAATTATAAACGTTTTTAAGTAAATTTTTCACATTATGCATTAAAAAATATAAATTTTTCAAGTCGTATGTCTTTGATTTACAAAGGAAATTCATAAATTAAAAAAATTTTAAAGGTTTAAAAATGTTTTAAAAACTTTTCAAAAGTTTTTAAAAGTTTTAAATAGTTTTAGAGTTTTAAAAAAGAGTTTTAAAAAGTTTTAAAAAAGTTGTAAAAAATTTAAAAAAGTTCTAAAAAGTTTTAAAGGTTTAAAAAAGTTTTAAAAACTTTTTAAAAGTTTTAAAATTTTTTAGAAGTTTTAAAAAAGTTGTAAAAAAGTTTTTAAAAAATTTAAAAAGTTTTAAAGGTTTAGAAAAGTTTCAAAAACTTTTTAAAAGTTTCAAAAAGTTTTAAAAAGTTTTAGAGTTTTAAAAAAGAGTTTTGAAAAGTTCTAAAAGTTTTAAAAAAATTTAAAAAAGTTTTAAAAAGTTTTAAAAAAATTTAAAAAAGTTTTAAAAAGCTTTAAATGTTTAAAAAAGTTTTAAAAACTTTTTAAAAGTTTTAAAAAGGTTTAAAAAGTTTTATAGTTTTTAAAAGTTTAAAAATTTATTTATTATTATAGCTTCATAAGTAAAATTTACGTAAACGTCTATGATTTATATAGAAAATGCGGTAAAACGTACTCGCGCGTTTTCGAGTTTGATTTTTTTAGTTTGGCGAAAAATACGTAGACACAACCGTTTATGACTTAAAAAATTAATCATGTTACATATGCTAATTACCTTATTTTTAATTGCATCATGAGAAAAATGACGTAAACGTTTATGACTGATAAAGAAAATGGCATGTTTAATCGCATCATAAGAAAAATTGACGTAATCGTCTATGATTTATATAGAAAATGCGGTGAATATCGAATCCGCGCGGAGCGCGGATTCAATATTCACTCTAAAGCGTAACCGCGCGAAGCGCGGTTACGCTTTAGCGCATTTTCTATATAAATCATAGACGATTACGTCAATTTTTCTTATGATGCGATTAAACATGCCATTTTCTTTATCAGTCATAAACGTTTACGTCATTTTTCTCATGATGCAATTAAAAATAAGGTAATTAGCATATGTAACATGATTAATTTTTTAAGTCATAAACGGTTGTGTCTACGTATTTTTCGCCAAACTAAAAAAATCAAACTCGAAAACGCGCGAGTACGTTTTACCGCATTTTCTATATAAATCATAGACGTTTACGTAAATTTTACTTATGAAGCTATAATAATAAATAAATTTTTAAACTTTTAAAAACTATAAAACTTTTTAAACCTTTTTAAAACTTTTAAAAAGTTTTTAAAACTTTTTTAAACATTTAAAGCTTTTTAAAACTTTTTTAAATTTTTTTAAAACTTTTTAAAACTTTTTTAAATTTTTTTAAAACTTTTAGAACTTTTCAAAACTCTTTTTTAAAACTCTAAAACTTTTTAAAACTTTTTGAAACTTTTAAAAAGTTTTTGAAACTTTTCTAAACCTTTAAAACTTTTTAAATTTTTTAAAAACTTTTTTACAACTTTTTTAAAACTTCTAAAAAATTTTAAAACTTTTAAAAAGTTTTTAAAACTTTTTTAAACCTTTAAAACTTTTTAGAACTTTTTTAAATTTTTTACAACTTTTTTAAAACTTTTTAAAACTCTTTTTTAAAACTCTAAAACTATTTAAAACTTTTAAAAACTTTTGAAAAGTTTTTAAAACATTTTTAAACCTTTAAAATTTTTTTAATTTATGAATTTCCTTTGTAAATCAAAGACATACGACTTGAAAAATTTATATTTTTTAATGCATAATGTGAAAAATTTACTTAAAAACGTTTATAATTTACTATAAACTGAAAAGGTCGCGAAGTGCGAGTTTTTATATTCACGCTAAAGCGTACTCACACTCAGTCGATTAATTACATTGTGGAATATAAATATGAATGCACCAATGCACAATGTTTTTCAGCATCCATCTTGATATTATCAAAGACCGCATTGTTTATATATGCAAGCGCAAAAACCGTTTTGAAATTTTCTAATGTTATCTATCCGAAAAGCTACGATCAGTAAATAAAAGACATACACTTTTAATACTACATACTAAAAAAAATATTTTTTTTTATTCAGTTATATATAAAACTCTTGATAAAATACATTACAGCAATAAAGTTAATTAGACTATAATCTAATTAATGAATTAAGCACCAAGTTTGATATAATTTTTTTTTTGAAAAACATTCTTACAGAAAAATTTAAAAATTATCTAGACAAGAAAAGCTATATTAGAACATCGCAAGGAGTGTCTGCTGATTTATGGTTAACAGTTTGTGCTGAACGGCTGCATAAAAGGGGTAAGGTCAAAACCCAATATTTTAGAACAAACAAAAAGTATTACTTCAATAATTCATTTTTTGCAATCAGTAGTTTACATCAGGATGTCAGCTGATAAACATTTAATTGCACGCCTCATTTCAGGCATAGTCTCTCAAGAGTTTGTAAAGGAACAAATGTACGCTGTGTGCCTGCCGGCAAGCTTATTGCTTTTTGAACATTTACAAAAATTTGATATCAAAATCATATGCGGAAAGATGATGTATGATGATAAACTCGCCACTCATTTACATATTTGGACAGAAATTGATGGTGTAAAATATGATCCTACAATTGCTATAAATAGAGAATATTTAACAAAAGCGGGAAAGTCTCATTTAGATGTCGGAAAATTTCAATACTATGCCGAAGTTCCAATTGAAAAGAGTTTTGACGATTTTAAGATAATGAATACTTTCTACAAAGTAAAACAAACTGGCAAGATTGTTGATTATTTCGAGGAATCTCCGGCAATGTTAAAAACAATTAGAAATAGAGTTAGTAGTAGGATTAAGAAAATGTTAAAACAAAAAAATAAAACTTAAAAAATCTGAATTTTTAAAAGTAATATTAATTTATACAACACAAACTCTCAATTCAGTAGTCACAGCAAGCAAATAATTTCATGTATGTAAGTATTCAATTTTTTTTTTACTTGCTCATTTTTTATTTTGCAAGTTGTAATAAGTGCAGATCGGATTTTTGAGAAAGAGCTACAAAAAACTAAAAATCCTAATACATTACCTTGTAGAAAAAATCTTGAGGAAAAATGTAAGTAAGGTTTACGTCAAATGGCTTGGATCTAATTCATCTCACAACTCTTGGATAAATAAAACAGATATTGTTTAAAATAATTTGTTTTTACATTTATTTAAAAATAAAATATATAATACATTAATACAATAAAGAACATTATTGTTTCCAGTTCAATCAATTTCCATTATTTTATAATGGCCCCAAGCTAAGGTTTCATAATCCCCTTTAATTAGAAATCGCTTATCATCGTTGGGATTAATTGCAGTTTTGGTTTGAGTAATAGAACTTACATTATGCTTTTTAGATTGAATTAAATTTTGCGAAATTACTTTAATTTTTTCGTTATTTAAACAGTCTACATAATCATCAAAGGTAATTCTACATTTCACAACTTGATTCTTTATGCCTTTAAGTTTCTTATTTTCTATACTTTGATGATTTTCTCCCCCCTGAACCCTGTACGCATACATTTTTGCTCTCAATCCTACAAACTCAGTCATGATTATACCATTATTCTCATCTTTCATAATACCAGGCACTTTTTTATTTATTGAAGGTATCCCCCAGATATTATTGTCTGAGTAGTCACTTGTATCAAAACGTTTATGACAATCTCTCTTAATTACTTCATAAATATCCGGACAGGCTACCTCATAAATGAGACTATCTGTATCAGTATAGCAAATTTTACCATTTTGACCAAATTGTGGGATCATGTAGTCATAATGAAAGTCATAAAGTGAGGTTTTAGCTATGTCTAAAACACACATTCCAACATATATTGGTTTATTAAAAAATATTTCTGATTTGTTTAATTCAATAGCAACTAGATTTTCGTTAAAAATTGTTGAAGATTTGAATTCCGGCTTCGAAATTAAAGCTTCCGCACCATACCTTCCAAACCACTTAGTCACTAACTTTACAATGCTATGTTTTCGAACATTTTCCATAGTTTTCCCAAATACAGCGTTGTTCATTAGTTTGAAAAGGTTTTTTTCAAAGTTATTCTTTGCAAGTGCTCGTAATGATGAATTTAAATCTATATATGACTTTAACCATGCTGATTGATCAAACTCAAGAATCTTATGAATTTTTGTTATTTTTAAACCATAACGGATAGCTTGCTTTAATTTTCTATAGTATATGACATATTTCGTCTTATTATGTAGCGTGGCCATTAATTTTTCTTCTTTCGAACCTGGACCACATCTGTGTTCTGGACAAAATGGTAAGTCATTGTGAATATCATGTAATTTGCTAGGATACTCTATATCAACTTCTAATATATACCCCTTGTTAGATTCATCAGAAATTTCATTGACATCAAAATCTTGAAAATTTTCAAACCACTTGAAACCCCCCAAAGGTAAATATTGAGACATTGCCCAACCATATTGATTATTAATATCATAATACATTAAATATGTGGATTCTTTAGTTGAGTCATATTGTTTGATATATTTATTATTAGCTTTAGCATAACGTTTTGTACACTGACTTAAACCACCTCTAATTCCGCGCTCTACAAACATTACCATATCTATATCGGTAAGTAGCTCTAAAGATATATTTGTATACCTTAGCATTGCATCCCAAGTATACCCAGGGAGTGTAAAATAGTGCGCAGGGTCTAATCCATACGTTTTATAGGAACTGTCTCGAAACTGTTCGAAAACATCGACCAACAATAATACATCTGTTTTGAGATATAAATCCGAATATTCACCCAGATTACATAAGTTGAATTTATTGTAAACATTCTGAGCATGTATATATTGTTTTTCGCTAATATTACTATCATTAAGTTTATTATAGAAAAGTTCAAGCGGTGGGAGTTTTTCTTCTAAAAATTTTTGAGAGCTATCGAAATAGTCATATGGGTAAATACCCTTTTTAGTTAATAATGAAAATTTTTCTTCTGAAATTTCTGAAAATTCTGAATTTAAATTGGGGAAAGTGCTCAAATATGATGATAGTTCATCTAAACTTTTATCCATAAATCTAAAGGAATCTATAAATCGAAATTTTGTTAAATGGAAATTCAAATGTTTTGTAAACGATATGTATTTCTCCTTATTGATCGGCAATAAATTTATTCTACCTGGCATATCGGATGCTATACTTTCTATAATAAAATGAGAATCATAACCACTTAAGTTATGAAAAACAATTGGTACCGTGTGACCCTCATTTTTATAATTAATATTACATTTATTATGTGCGGCTCCTCTAAACTTACCGGTGAAATGACAGTGATCGCGCACTCTAATCTCTTCACTTCCAAAAGGCTTTTCGCATATGTGACATCTTGAGACTGTTTTAAATGAAATAATTTCTTCTGTTGTTAGATCATTCACAACTACAGGATTAGTTATAATATTATCTAAAGTTTCAGCCAAACAGGCTAATTCTTTACTAAACCACGAAACGCAATCTTTCCCGCGATATGATTTGTACATAGATAGATTATCATCATATGAACATTTCACATAATATCCGATGCTATGTGGCTCATGCATTTGATAATTATTACCAACATCAACTTTTATTAATATACATTCTAAATCCGCGTAAATAATAAATGGAACTATTATTTTATTTTTAAAATTTTTAAACTGAAGCTGTTTTTGCTCATTTGTAGGCAACCTAATTTTGCAATTGTTTTGTTTTAAGCAATTCTCACTATGTTTTAGAAGCATTTCCCTTGAATGAAAATAGTGTAGACATCGATCACAAAATTCTATTTGTCCATTCCTGTTTCCCACTTGTGTTGATAACAGCCGAGAAAGACTTTTTATCCATATGTAATGATATTTAATCGGTTCATGCTCACTCAATTCTGCTTCTATGTCATTTTCTTCTTGACCATCTTGGCTATAAATATTTTGAATTAAGAGTAAATTCACATGTGCATCTCTCTTATTTTTAGTTAAATATGTTGGTAATGTAATATAGTCCGATGTCTTTAACAGTTTCAAAATATACACATTGATTGAAACATTGTTTTGCTTTTCAAAGCGTGCGATTTGATTAATTGTCATTGGGAACTGAATTCCAGTTAAGTTGAATTTCTCCGAATAGTGTGGATATTTTGTTGTGCGCTGTGGATCCTTTTCAACTGGAAATAACGCTGATAGAACTGCCCATGCAAAACAAGCATTGTCATCATTTTGAACGTTGATACAGGCTCCTTTTGCTGCAATTTTCTTTGGTAGTGGAATATATGTCGACCCCAATTGTGCTGTATATTTGTTGATATTCATTATTAAGTTCACGACTGCTGATATAGTCCAACCGCTTTGCTTATGTTGAAAATCCTCGAGATCTTTTAATATAGTTTCTTTTATATTTTTTGTAAACCATTCATCAATGTTGGTATCTCTGTAGAGCACATCATTTTTAGTATTCATGTATTTAAACTCAAAATTATCTTCAGCACCATTACAAATTTTAAACTCGCCGCAAAATATTCCATTTACTTTTAAAGCAGTTTCATTCTTTAAAACCTTTTTGATGTGAAGCTTAAAAGTTGATTGACAATCATTTAAGAAATTAATTGAATCAGTGTGAGTTAAGTTGATCATGGCTAAAGTTTTAATTCGGTTTTGAAAAGCAGTTTGAATATAAGTACATTTTATTCGCCTCGATGGATATTTTTGAACTTGACCATTTTTTATTTTCTGCATCATTTTCATTTGACTTCGAAATCCTGTTAATAAACCAACAGCATTTTGAGTTTTATTTTTTTCTCCTAAACCGATACAATTTCGCAGCTTGTTTCGAAGATATTTTAAATTTTTATTACATAGATTAACAGCATCTTGTAACACCTCAGGATTGTCAGTAGCACTAATGAGAGCCGATTTAGTTTTGCACACTATTTGTTTAATATTTGCCATTTCCACACAATTTTTAATTAACACTATTAAATTTATTGACCGAATTATTTATTATTAATTGCTAATTTTGAATTAACACTTAATTTCACTATTAAGTTTAATGAGATGTACCTTTATAAAATATTATAACACACTTTTAATTGTAAGCACTACAGATGGAATGATTTGATTTTTTGTTTATCAAAATAATTCTTTTCACTTCACATACAATTTTTAATTATCACCTTAAAATATTTTCTTATACCACAACCTTAGTAATTGTACACCAAGAGGCTAATGAATATTTTCTTACATTTGTCTAGTTATTATATAAACTGTAAACAATTTTATAAATAAATAAATAAATATAATGATAACATTTTATTCCGTCACAGATATCACTATGTTTACGTTTAATTTTAATTTTCCTATATGTGCGCGCGCATCTAGTAATATTATGCATTTCGACATATGTACATACAAATAAAATATAATAATAATAACAATTCTGTACTTCTCATGATTTTTCGTGAAAGAAATTGAAACTTACCTTTTCTTATCTTTAACCTACATAAAAAATAAAATGCAATTTTATTAATCTTTAAATATTTTGCGAACACAGTAACAACAACAATCATTTACTATCATTTAAATTTAATATTTGTTACAGTTAGTAAATTAAATATTGTAAATCGCACGTCGGACGTCGCACCCCGCGCCTCTTTCGAACACTTTTGGGTGAAATAATTTAAAAAGTAATAAATCAATTAGAAATTTAAAACCAAAAGTTTTCCAAAGTTTATCCTAAACACAAACCAAATATCTTTTGAAGTGCTGCCATCTAGCGAAAAGTACGGAAACTTACATAAAATAGTGCTGCCATCTAACGAAAAAATCATTGCAACTTAAAATTTCGAGCTTTGTCGAAAAAGTTTTTTTAGTGCTGCCATCTATAAAGAACTTTTCATACTACGTGAGCCAAAATTTGCAAATTTCAACCTCCATATAAAAATACATGGGATTTTGCGCTGGAACTCTCATAGTATACCTACTGCCATCTCGGACGGTACTCGATCAATTCTTAACCGATTATGATGTGATTGGGTACGTTGGATGGAAATGGGATTCTTAATTGATTTTTGGAAAAGTTCTGAAATATGGCCACCTGAAATGAAATTCGATAATTTCTCAACCGATTATGGTGAAGTTGAATATGGTGGATAGAAATAAGATTCTTCAATAACTTTTGGAAGTTCTGAAATATGACCACCTGGGAGGGAATTCTGTAATTTAAACTAGGATAGACAGAAGTCGGTAATAAGCAGGTGTCTTTCTGGAAGCAATCCGCTCGTGATGTTTAAATGTTTCTTATAAGGCTGTATGCTTTAATATATATCACCAGTACGTGACCTACTCATGTAATTAGTGGGTTGAGATGCAGTCTAACTACCTGCTCTCACAAAAATCACGTTATGAACCCTACACAAAGGGTTCGGATAAATTTATAGTATTCTTATCAACAACGACCTCGAAAACTGTTCACGTGAACATGAAATATGATGTCTTCTAAGACCTTGAGATTTCTAGACCCTTTCGAACCAAGCGGAAGTTTATACTTTTGAGGTACTTGCAAGAGAAAAGCATAAATGGTCTGCGAGTTAGTTCCATAAAAAAAACCAATAATTACACTCTCCACTACAGCAATAATCAGAAAAGATGACAATTATGATTTGGTATATCATCTTCTGGCGAGTACAGCAGTTTATAATTTTATAACCCCATATTTATTCAACGTGCCGAATTCCATCATTACCAGTTAAGCAATAGCCTTGTCCCGTTTAAGGCGACCACATTAACAAACTTTTTTTTAGAAATCATTAATAAATCTCATTTCCGTTAAACTAGGTAATAATCAGGCGAATTCTCAATATAATTAATTTCTTAAGAAAATCACAAATTCTTACTATAGCGCAGGTCATTAAAGTATTTATTTGACCACGTGAATCCCATTAGCTTTTTAAATGGTTTACAGGTTCGGAAGTTCTAATCTTAACCTTTCAGAAAATCATACAGAACTAGGTCAGGCGAATTGTCAAGATAATTAATTGCTTAAGAAAATATTATTTTCTTTGGACGGAAAAGATTATTTATTTTTACTATGAAAATTCGAAAAATGTTTTTTTTCAAAGAATAATTTCAATTGTTAAACTTTAAAGAATAATTTCAATTGGAAAACTATTCAAATATTTCATTATTTCGCCTAAATGTCATCTTTATTTAATTTTACCAATAAATTGGTAAAAATTGTATTATTGTATAAAATTTAATTTCCAAACTTTTTGCTTTTAATCGTTTTTAAGTAAATATTATATACGTTTTGAAATATGTAGACATAAAAAACGGAAAAACTCCAATGGGGGCTCCTCCATTACTGAGACCTCCTAATTTATAAAGAAAACCTAAGTATGACGTTCGGTACCGATCAATCATATCACCATCAAACACCGGCCTGGCCCTGGGTCCTGTTGATGTCAACATTTTATTCAATTAATCAACGAGAGGTTACCAAGATCGTAGCTAGAGAGACTGCAGTCACAAAATTACAAAAATATTAAAAATACGTTGAACTTACGTATAATCTCAATGCCTTAGCGAATTATTATGTTAAATGCGCAAAATTTTATTATATTTAACGCATACATGCGATGTCCTTGTGAAGTTTTAGGTTTTCTGTGAATATGAGACTGACTGTACTCTATGAGAGTGTAGTGGTCTTTGGTGTATCAATTGAGGGGTTTTAGTGCCCCAATAGCGGCTGTTGTGTTTATAACTAAGCCAGCCAAGTCGAAATGTTTTTCGACGCTCTTAATAGTTTTTGGCAAAATAGTGGTCGTCTAGACCGGGGTGTAAAACTCGAGCACAACAATCTCACCGCAGTTCATTGTTATTTTTATTCAGCTCTTGTGTCAATTGAATTTTGTGTGAGTAAAAAGACAAACCTTTTTAACAAACATGATGGAGTCATGTTCCAGTCCTACTCGTGTTGTTCCAGTTTTTACTATATCTCCCAGTGTATGCAAACTTTCAAAATTATTCATTATAAGCTGAATAGTTGTTGTGTTTAATAATTTCAACACGTTGTTGCTCCTTAATAAATTGTTATCGACCATTCTCCACTGTTTATTAGTTCCCATAAAAATAATGGGAGAAAATTGGCGTCAAAACTGCTTCTAAATGGTATTATTTTCCCACAGCAAAAAAAAAATCCCAAACGCCAGAATACACTTTCGGGAATAATAAATTCCCAACTGCTAGAAAAACGTCACTGATTCCTAGTTCCCCATTCCCGGGGAAAACTAGAATAGGGTCACTGTGGGAGGGAGACTGTGTGAGTGTGAGGCCAAAGTTAATACTTTGGATTAACAAATGGGTAGCGAAATATAATAATTCGCTAAAGCATTATGTTTATATTTTGAATAAATGTTCAAAGTATTTACAATACAATGTTTCTGTAGTTTGGTGAGATGAGGGCCACTTGGTAATCTCACCTCGACGTAAATGTAAAACCAATATCTGACCATTCAGAATAACCCAATAGTTAAAGTACAATTATATTTATTTTTCAATGCTGAAATTCTTGTACTTTCAAAAGAATCCAAATTTTCTTAGAGAAAAGAGCAGAGTTTTCTTACAGAAAGTAAAATGATCGTAATAAAGGAGTAGGTTGAGCTTACAGAAAAAATTGATTATCTCTCAGGAACGAGTAAACGGTTATGAAATTTACGCGGAAGTCCATATCAAAATTCCATGTATTCGATCATTAATACAATCAAAAGGCTGGGAAAAAATTGTCCTTTCTCTTGTGCAAAACGCACAGCTTTCTGTCAGAAAATCAACAAGGAATCCGTGTTCCATGTGTGCTATTCGTATTGTTGTACGGATTGTCGCACGAATTTTTTTTTGGAGAAAGATCATTGTGCAAAAATAACGAGATCGAAAATTTTCACGATTCCATCCAAACGAGCCAATTAATCAAATCGATCATTTTCTGGGTTATTTGGTGTTCTATGGTACCACTCAAACAAATAGAAGAGGCCTTCACACTCCAGGATGATGTTCTATGCAATCGACTCTCTAGTTATTCTGTGTTAACTTCACCGATCATACCCTAGGAGTATTTTTCAAAACACGGGATGGAACACAAAATCGTTCAACGCGAGCATTTACAGGCTAATGCTTTAAAACCTGATGGATACTGCTGATACTTTTGAACGGTAGGAATCGCATCACCGAGGCAAATCTACAGTTTGAAAAATTTAATCTGCTCGGTCAATTCGGCCACCATCCCAGACCGGGCAGTCTCCTGAATGCTCCTTCAGGCCTTTCTGATCATGCTTTGCGTTTTTTAATTTTATGTGGAATTTACAAAATGCAACTGGAATCTCATGAATGAATTTTTCAATTCATGTACTGGTCAACTTGCTCTAACTTCAATGAAGTAGATGAATCTTCACATCATGAATCTTCATATCACAATTTTTTTAGGGATGAATAATTTCATTCCATCCTTATATAAAAAGACAGAAATTAGTAAAAATACATGGTTTAATGGAATACCCTAGTCAGCAGTTTCCATCAACAAAAAGCGGTCCATTTGAACTACATAAATAACCCTTCAGATTTCAAAAAGCTAGAAACAGAGCAAACACCACAGTAACTAGGATCAAACTATAACAATTATGATTGCAAGCTTCGT
Organism: Nephrotoma appendiculata; assembly: GCA_947310385.1. NCBI lineage: Eukaryota > Metazoa > Arthropoda > Insecta > Diptera > Tipulidae > Nephrotoma > Nephrotoma appendiculata. Next base: position 152,817,741 of record OX371224.1, on the reverse strand, counting down.
GATAATGTGAGAAATATTTACGATTCTGGTTTCAATACTCGATCCTTTGGTCCGTTGCTGATCTGGTTAAAAGGAATTTTGCTGTCAAAACTTTATCTGTACTTTCCTAGTTATATAATAATGCATAGTATAAAACTGCTATTAAAGCAATTATCCACTTTCTTACTATCACCTTTTACCGCAGCTTACACTTTTCTGATAACTATACAAAGCCATTCGATCCTCCCTAAAGTTGACATAATTCCCGGACGGTCGTCAATAATCTAAGAGAACTTAACCTAACCATAGTAATGGGACTTTATTGCAGCAATTGTACTAACACATTGCAAAATTGGAAAACGACGGATATTCAACGGGTACCAAAAAGGTGTTAAATCATCTCTTAAGAACTACCTGTTGGAACTTATCGTCGACTTCTATTTTACAGGCTTTTTACAGGCACACGCTCTACTTTCCGAATGTCAATGCGAATGTTGGGAAACCCTGGTACACTCATGGCTTAACTGGAAACAGCGGTATTGGACATTTTAGAGAATCTATCGTTGTGTCTTTGGATAATTCCAAGGCATTTGATGAAAATTGACATTAATTCTTAATAAGTACACGAGATTCACCGAATTTACATGCCTCTCTTGTCCCCTTCGCTGTTCGTACTTTACATAAATGATCTACGTGTACATGCATTCTTCAAATTTCCGTGTGATGTTTGGGGTTCATTAGATGATGCAACTTCTACTTTAATCCATCGAAGTTCTCAAGATTTTACAAGGATTACATTAGACTTATTATGTAGTTTAACTCTTTCGTCTGGGGTGGAGCTCCTAAATGTCAGTTGGAATGTCTTGATAGAATCCATAATAGAGCTATTCGTATGATAAACGATTTGTTTATTACAACCACTCTTGAAACTTTAGAGCACAGATGTAATGTTCGTGCTCTAACTGTATTTTACAAATCTTATTATGGTAGATGTTCTTCCGAAACTAACTCTCTATTTCCCGAGACCTTTAATTCACTCTTTACTTGCGTCTTTACTTGCGTCGTTTTACTTTCGTTTACGTAGAGAAATAAAGTACAGTAATCATGAAAAATGTTGACCTCGAGATTTTTCCAAATTTACAATTCGCTATATCGCCGAATTAAAAAAGTAGTTTTTAACAATCCTTGTGTGTGTGGTGCTGTGCAGACTAAATGTCTGTGTCCTCTCTACAGCCCAAAGGGGTGAAACTTTATACTTGAAATTGCTTTAATGAAAACACTTGTAAAATTTCCTGAGTGACAATATTTATTTATTTTTAGGATATCGATTTCGAAAATAATTTTTTCTTCTGTTCCTTTTTACAACTTTCCTTTATAGAGTTGTAAAAAGGAACCGAAAAAGAAGTTTATTTTCGAAATCGATATTCCTAAAAATAAATAAATATTGTCACTCAGGAAATTTTACAAGTGTTTTCATTGAAGCAATTTAATTCAATTTTATAAGTGACAAAAGTTAACAGTAAGGTTTTTTCGTTTTTTAGAAATGTGTTGAAAAGTGTAAACCATTTACAAAAAAGAAAAAAACGAAATCAGAAAGATTGTAAATTAAATTTAAGCAAAATTTGTTAGATTAGACGAGTTTTGAGAAAAATTAGTACTACTTCTAAATAAAACGTGCAACAATATTTGAAAAACGATTAAAAACAAAATCTCTTGTTTGAAGTGACCTCTTCCGGTGCACCGAATTCGACAAAAATCACTGGACTCTTCCAATTTGTGGAAATTTTTTTAGGTAATACATTTCGCTTCGATCAGTCAATCCGTCTGGGCTGTAGAGAGGATAGAGGAGAGCAAGGAGTCTACACGGAACTACACACACATACACATACTCACAAAAAACCTTTTGGAAACCCACCCTTTTTTCGGACTTCAGCGAATACTAAACTTTATTTTACTGTATACGGAAAAGAAAATAAAAAAACTTCAAAACCAAAATTTACCCTGGGCGGAAAGCCATAACTGTTGAAATTGGACTAGAAAATCAGCGGTAACCTGGAACCACAGCAGTGGTAAAAGTACACCACTCTGTGGTGGACAACCTTTGGTATACATTTACAGAGACTGCAGAACTCATTTAACTCAACCTCGGCAATGCGAGATTTGTGCATCGATTCAATCCAGTTGGGTAATGGTGCTGTCGATACCAAACGATGATACACGAATTAATAATTGTAGCAAAAGTTGTGCGGTTGTAAATGCTCCCGTAGTATCCAGAAAGGTATTAATGAGAAAATTTCTGTTATTCAGGTATCTGTGGTGGTATTTTCCACTGCTGTATTGTGTTGTAATGGGGCGTTTAGTATTTGAACGCTCTAATCCGACTCGAATTGATAATGTACGAAAGATTAACGTATAAACCCCGATGCGGATAAGGTGCACTATTTGATGGCTGCCGTACGTAATATTAATATGCAACTCTGATACAGCAAATTCTGATTGTAGTTGCTTATTTGATGAAGGAATAAAGAAATCATGTGGTAAGCGCAGGAATTGGCCATAGACCAATTCAGCCAAAGAAGTTTTAAAATCTTCTCGTAGTACTGTTCTTATCCCTAAAAGTAGCGTAGGTAACGCTTTTGTCCACTGTATATTAGAAATGCACATCAGAGATGCTTTAAGCGTATGATGAAAACGTTCAATGATCCCATTACGGGCTGGATGGTACGCTGTAGGTGTTCTCTTGTGTTCAAAACCAATAAATTTCGCTATGTCTGAGATCAGTTGAGACTTGAATTGTGCGCCTCTATCTGTGGTAATAGCCAATGGAAGACCAAAACGACAAATCTATTTGCTGTAAATGACTCAAGCTACTGTGTCTGATTTAATATCAGGTACTGGACACACTTCAGACTAGCGTGTATAACGATCAATTATGGTTACACAAAATTTGGAACCTTCAGAATCTGCTAACGAACCAATAATGTCAACATGTTGATCAAAACGATTTGCTGCCAGTTGGCAATTCCCTGTCGGAGAACTAACATATCTCGTAATTTTTGATTTCTGACAAGGTAGACAACATTTTGAAAATGCTCGGATATCTCTGTTCATATCAGACCAAAAATATTGCCGTTTGATCATTTTGACTGTGAATCCATAATAATCGATAAAAAATTTGATAATGAAATCGATCAGGAACGTATGGTCGCATTTTGCCAGTTGAACTTTTGCGCACGTGATAGTCTTATCAGAACTAAACAAAGGTATGTTAACAAATTTGAGATTTGGTTTGGATAATAGTTGTTTAAGTTCAACATCACCAGGTTGACTTTCCGCAATTTTCTCAAATATTAACTTTGATGGTAAACGAATTTCCTCAACACGCGATACGGCATCAGCAACAATGTTTTCTCGGCCAGAAATGTGACGGATTTCGGTAGTGAATTGTGAAATAAGATCTAAATGCCGTCTCTTTCGGGGCGATGCCTTGACCAAATTCTGTTGGAAGGCATAAACGAGCGGTTTATGATCGGTGTAAATCCGAAATCGGTGTAAATCCCTCCAACAAATACTTAAAATGCTTTACTGCTGAGTGCGGCAAGAAGTTCACGGTCGTAGGCGCTGTACTTACGCTGTGCGTCATTTCATTTGCTCGCTTCTTCTGACCAGGTAATCATCGTTTTTACGTTTGGTACCGATAAAATAACTATTCAAAATTTGCTGACATTCCGCATCATTGGGAATAACAGGTCGGTAAAAATTGACCATACCCATGAATCTTCGAAGATCTTTCACCGTGATAGGTTTTGGAAAATTGATGATGGCATCAACTTTCTCTTAGGAAGGTTTGATACCCTTAGAGTCGATTGCATGACCGAGGAACACTACTTCGGGTGAAACGAAAACACATTTACTGACATTAATAACAAACCCAGCGTCTTGAAGACGCCTGAATAATACTTCTAGATGCTTCAAATGCTGTTCTTTGGATTATATCAATATAGCGTCCAGATAAGGAAACGCGAACGATAACCGCGACAAATTGAATCAATACAACGTTGAAACGTTTGAGCAGCATTCTTAAACCCAAAACTCATATACGCACGAACTCGAAAAGTTCGAATGCAGTACAGATTGGAATATTCGACTGACTTTGGAATATTCGATTCTTCAACCGGAATTTGGGAAAAAGCCTTAATCAAATCAACTTTCGAAAAAATTGGCATCCATCTAGTTGTGAATTAAACTCTCGTAAATTAGGTACAGGATAACGATCTGGCTTAGTTAATTTATTGAGTGCACGGTAATCGCCACACGGACGATACTGACCATCACCTTTCTTTACCAAGTGAAGTGGACTTGACCACTCACTACACGATGATCTACATATACCTTGATGAATTAGATTCTCGAATTCCTGCTTTTGCAATACGAAGCTTGTCGAGTGCTAGTCTATACGCGCTTTCACTGCGCACAGAAGACCTACAGTGACAATAGCATGAGTAACATTGAGTTTGAATTCGTTCAGCTGATGTGATTTTCTAGTAATCTCTTTGAATTTCTGCAGAAGTTTGACGATGTCTTGATTAGGACCGTTTGGTGAAATTGGACTGATCGCACAAGCATTTGTGTTGTCTTCAAAAACAGACCAAGCATTCACTCTCAACGATGTTACCGTGTCAATGAGTTTTCGATTTTTGAGGTCAACTAACAACCCATAATCGGGCAACAAATCAGCTCCAATAATTGGTTTACTATAACGTTTTGCTATAATAAACTTCCAAGAAAAATTGTGTCGTAGGCCCAAGTTAAGATTAAGAATTTGTGTACCGAATTTATTGATATCGGTACCGTTTGCTGCATACAGTTTATATGTCGTGGCACGACAATTTGTACGACAAGAGGGTGGAATCACCGATACATCGGCGCCGGTGTCAACTAGAAATTGAACAGTATCGCTAGTCACGATACGCGATACTTTCTTAGTTGTTTGCATCGTTAGAGGCTTTGAAATTGTCGTAGAACTTGCAATACGGTTTGCAAATATGAGCCTTATGCCTATATCGATCGTGGTAATAACAGACTTGATCGTCGTTTGAATTACGGCCTTTAAATTCCTGGTGACTTGGACAACGATTTCGGGAACGACTACGACTGCGCGATTGAAAGAATTTATCAAACGTTTTTGTCAATGCGTCAACCTGAGTAGCTAATTCACTATCACCCTGCGATGACACGCTACTTACACCAAAATTCTTATCTACCTCGTAAATATTATCAGCAGCCTTAGCCAAAATATTCTGGGTATGCCGTGTGGTAATCGTTCCAACCATATTTCTTGGAAGCCATTATCCTTCATTTGATCACCATCCAGATTTCTCATTTCCCGAAGTAACTGTGTTGGTTTTTTATCACCTAATTGTAATCCGCTCAGCAATTCATCTAGTTTACTTCTAGCTGATTCAGCTCTACGATCAATAATTACTTTTTTTAAATCAACGTACTTATTTCACTTAGCTGGATTAATAATTTTATCGCGAACTTGCTTCACATTATCAGGATCGAGAGCAGACAATAAATCACTGTAAATATTCGAATCTACCGAGATATTTGCAATATTGAATTGAGCTGCTAGTTGGAAGAACCAGATCTTGGGATCATCTTGATTAAATGGTGGTGGTTTAACTGATAGATGTTGCACTGTCGGAATTTTACCGGCGTTCGGTATGACTTTTGAAATCTCATCATCACTCATTTTGCGATAGAGATGTGACAAGAGAAAAAAAAACGTTTAATCACTCACCTGATCTCGCTTACTTCAATCAAATGTCGATGAAAATTATTTACAATATTTGACACACTTCCAAAACTTTACATTAATAAAACAATTTGGTTGATTTCCCTCGTGGTACTTAGTAAATCGGTATCCTCGGTGTAGAGTTTCCTTAATTGGATGATTTGCACGACCAGACTGAACAATTGTATCGGTTAAATTGTTGTTGCTTTCCAATAATCGGTGGTCACACTGTGGTGGTATTTAAATTAAATTCGTCGGAGAAACTACGCCATGAGGTTCTATGAGCAGACCTAAGACTTTTTTGTAGACTTTCTGCACAACCAGAAAATTAGTGAACCAGGTAATTAGTGAACAAGTATTTATCAAAATTTCATTAGACAACTAGTTTATTAGGGAATCATAGCCAGTACCGATCGAATTAGACTAGGCAAACGAAGGAAACTCATTAGTTCTCTAGAGTAAAGTTATCAGTTTATAAATTTTGTATTTCTATAAGGACCACAGTTAAGGTCTCATAAAATTGAGGTTTAAAGAGATACACCTATGATCCTTACGTGATCAGAATATACCACACCGACAGTCCATCGTGGTTCAATTCAGCTGAGGCAACCCAATTATTTGGATTCGTCATCAAGCTATATCAGAATGAATTTAGATCATTCGACATCGACATAACTACCCCTTGCAGTCAACGCTTACTGAAACAATGGCGATTAAAGACCGGCGAAGCGCTATTGGATTTGTCGATTATGTAAAGCGAATCAATGTAGCGATTTCACGTACTCAAGCATTACTTGTAATCTTCGGTAATTCCTACTTGTTGTGCATCGACCAAAATTGGCGGTAGTTATTTTGAGAACAACACTTATGCTGAATATAGTTTACCTGAAATTTTTAAAAAATGAAACAACTGTTGATTAATGGAAATTTCCGGCTTTTTATTAAAAATTTAATTTTCATAAATTCGGATTATTCTGTATTCTCAATTTTATCGGGTGACTATAAAAAGAAAAAAAATGTGTATATAGGTTCCACAAATTGTTTAGTAGTACTTTCAATTATTCTCACCACTTTCTTGTGCTCTAGCTTCAGTTTCTTTCTACAGTACTAGTGAGAGCTTTTACGAACGAACTGAGAGGGAATCAATTACTTATTTCAAATAGATGTAGATATGGTGACAAAGGTTGCGTTCCCATTACAACAGGTCCCAATTTATAGTCAATTTTAGCATCGAGTCTAGCACTACGAATTAGAATCACAATCCAGCATTCAGCTTGCTTTGATTACATGCTTAATTTATCAACCAACATACTTATGATTACGGATCGATGGATTCTGCAAAATGTTCCAAAAATCAATCACGCCCGTTTACGTTTTCAACAAATTCATCTAAACAACCGATTATAAAGAAATCGTTGATGATTTCTGTTTGAAATTTGTGGTTTCATCCGAGAACCCTCGAAATGGTTTATAAATAAATGCACGATTGTGAAGTTTGTCCCAAAAAATCCCGTGTACATATACAAAACCAATTGGAAATTTTTAATCCAGTACAGTATTAGAATTTACACTGTTAAAATAAAATATTTGCGAAATTTCTAGACTATAATAGAAAGAGACGGAAATATGCGCAACATTTTTTCATATTCGATTTATCTATTTTGCAAAGATGAAAGAAAAAGTGAAAAATAATCGAGAAAAAATAAAACACATTATAAGCTCTCGCAAATCTAATCGATTTTATTGGTTTGAGTAGTTTTAATTTAGCTAAATTCTGAATATCCTAGAGTTTGTCGGAAAATTTCACTATGTCCAAATGTTAACTTCAGATTAACACAATCAAATAAATATAGAGCCATTTCCATATCTAGGGGAAAGGTATTGTTTTTCGCTCTCGCTAATCAAATCGATTTTGAGATAAATTCTAAATGTGGTAGAGTTGGTCGAAAAATTCCATTACAAAAATTCCATCCAATAAAATTGATTAGATTTCCGAGAGCAAAAAATGACACCTATCCCCTATATATGGAAATGACTCTACATTTATTTGATTGTGTCAACGTGAAGCTGACATTTGGACATAGTGAAATTTTCCGACAAACTCCAGGATATTCAGAATTTAGCTAAATTAAAACTACTCAAACCAATAAAATCGATTAGATTTGCAGGAGCGAAAATTGACACCTATCCCCTAGATATGGAAATAGCTCTACATTTATTTGATTGTGTCAACCTGAAGCTGACATTTGGACATACTGAAATTTTCTGACAAATTCTAGGATATTCAGAATTTATCTAAACAAATTTTATTCAATACAATAAAACCGTCTTCATTTTCCACAACTAAAAATTATATCTTATTCTCGGTATCGTTTGGAAATTGAACCTAATTAATTTGTTTATGTCAACAAAGGCTCTTATTTTTACATAGGTGATTTTTCTGACAAAGTTTACGATAACCAGAATTTATTTTAACAAGAATTACGCAAGCTAATAAAATCGGAAACTATAGGTTCATTTCATTGGGTTATCTTATAGTCATTTTCCGACAAACTCCACAATTTTTGTAATATATTTAAACTAAAACTATTCATACCTAACGAAACGACTCCATTTACCAGAACAAAATTCAGAAATATCCTGTTTTTTGGAAATGTCCTTTAGCTCACTCGATTGCCTTCTCTGTCTGGATATCCTCTTATCGAGAAATTTGGAGAGTACTGCGCTTTTTATACCAGGAATTTAGATATATTGAAATAAATTATCTTCTGCAAACTGCTTACAAATGAAGAAAAATGGAAATGATTTTCCGGGGTATTATGAAGAATGTAAAATAACTTTTTTGAGTTTCTTTTCTGGTTTTCACTCAAAATTCTTATAAGAATTTTTTTAACAGTGTTTATACTAATACAGGTTTATTTTTGTTATTTGGGACATACTTCACTGCCATATAAATGCTCTAAGAATTTCGTGATTGAATAACTTTAATAAATGTTTTAGTGCATTAAGCCGTCCTCGATTAATGATGTGGCCAAATACCGTAAAATGCGAGAATACATTGTCTGAATGGCATTCAAATAAAGTGGTTTATACAAAAACATTTCGATAATCGTCTCATTTGTTGTCGATATACTAACCCTTCCGTTGGCGATTTAAACTTTCCAAAGCCGAACCCCCCCCCCCCCCCCCCAGTTAAGGACTATTATTTCTGATGCCAAATATCCTCATAACACAATTAAATCATTTTTGTCGGATGGTTGCATGACTAAAAGGCAAAAATATAAATACGGCATTGAATCCTGATAGGTACCTCTCATACAAATATTTTACAAGTTTGTAAACGCTATTGATCATTTCAATTTTGAAATCGAATTCCTGATATAACGTTTTTGGATATTTCACACTAACCGTATTCTTCAAGAGTTCCATAGCTTTCATTAATAGGGGTATAGGCTACTTCAGTTTTCTTTCAATGTGGCTAATACAACCGATTTGAAAGCTCTCCCGGTATAGCTTCACTCATATGGTTTAGATTTTGCGATTAACAGCAATAAGGATGGTGTAGCCAAAATCAAAGTGATATTAAATTGAGAGAGCCAATTGAGAGGAAATTTTAGATGTATACTGCGAAGTTTTATAATCGATTTTAATTTTTTGAAAACTACTAGCGCTATCTATTATCTACCATTTAAAAAATTTTACCACTCCTATTTTGATGTAAAATTTCAAATATTCGAATTGAAAGAAATTCTTATAAAAATTGAGTTATGTTGCTTCTGTATAGGTATATTCTGTGGTAATAGCTGTGGCGTAGCGTACGAAATTCAATTCTTTTTACATTTATCATCTATATTCTATTCTTGTAACTAACTTTTCGTGTTTACGAATTTTATATTTTACTTTAGGTTTTCGAAATAGTGTTTGTGATTGTATCGTATATAGGTCTATTTTCAGCACTATCGAATTAAATACACAACCGTAGGAATACAATATAAATAATACAACTTCAGTCGTTGCGACCTGATGAGAAGGCTGATTTTTTCAAATCAGTAATCTCATCCATTCGAAACTGATTGTTGTGATTCTTACACATTTTCCATAAATCAAAGTTCAAATTTATCCGCGAACCAGCGTTAATGGAAAGAAAAGTATGGGGTGGTTGGGAAGTTGATTGTGTATAAGTGTCGATGTCGATTATCATAATCGTTGTCATTCAGATTGACGCTAAATGGAACAATTTCCTACGGTGGTGTATTCGAGAGTACTGAAAATAGACCAATTATAATTTAAAAATAAACTTAACTAAAATTAACAATTTTTTATGTATCCTCCAATGATTAGCAATGGCATTTATTTAGGTTTTTCGTATTTTACATTTACATAATCTGTAAACGTCATGGATGTTTTGATTTATTTCGCTTTATTTATCGGACCATGAGATTTTTTATTACATTTAGTGATAGTGCAAGCCGTTGTATCAAAAAGCGTCTTCGGGATGATTTTTATTCAACTTTCATTCCAATATGTAAATTGTAGTAAATAATATAATCTTAATTAAATTATAAACCGCTTTTATTTAATCCCAGCAACCATTTCAATTAATACATTTCACAGCATAAACCAATCAAAACTTTTTAAACTACAAAATCAACAACAAATTCAACAAAACTTATTGGTTGTAAATCTAACGATGCAATTATCAAGTTACGAGTATTAAAAGTTTCTTATAGAGTTTTCTGGTTCAAAATAAATTGCATCTCGTCTATTTATAGCAACTACATTCTAAAATTTAAAGTTCCAATTTCTCAAAATAACAACTTCAACTTTGTTCTACAAATCTCGTTTCGAAATTTTTGTTTTTTGCTGTTGTCAGTTCTAGTTCTTGGTCGGTTTCTAAAAATAGTTTGTTTTTCTGCTTGTTTGTGTGTTCAAAGCATTAGTTATGGAGTGGTATTCTTAAAATAAAATTCAACTTGAAAAATATTTAAGCAAATGGAAAATGTCGTATGATATTGAGGTTAAAATACACACAAGAACAATATTTTCTTAAACTTTCCAAAAAAGAAAATTATTACATTCCAAAAATACTTGTTGTGCTCTGGCCAAACATGATTTGCTTGCAAAACGTATTTTCACAGTCATGTAACCGCGGCTAAATGGTATTATTTCAGTGACTAGTTCGCTAATACTGTAAAATGCTTTTAATTTAGAAAGGCGGAAAAGAGAGAATAACTGTGATCACAATTATACATATAACGTTTTTGAAATGATATATTTACGAGTAAGAGGGGTTTGAACGCCAGGAATCGATTACAGTCCCGAAAAACAAAGTGGATTTTTTGAACTGCAAAGAACCCAAAATTAAACCGAGGACCGTGTGGTTACTTTATAGACAAAATTGGTCATTTGACTGCAGAATATCCACGTTTTGGAAGACTTTGGGGCGTCACATTTGTCTGTAAAAAAACTGATGAGGCTGTAGACTGTATCTCATCAGTTATTTTTACCCTAAAGTGACTATTGAATAACCATCATTTACAAGTTTTTATTACGTCATCTTTGTTTTTATCCATATGTAAAATTGAAGGTGTTTTTACGGTCAAATCACCTGAAAAATTATTAATTTTGTAAACCTATTATACCATTTACGACTGTAATTTTTCGTCCAACAAATCTAGTTCTTCACCGACAATCAATCGGATTTTTTATCATAAACTGTTCACATTCGACGGTTGTTTAACTACGATGTAAACAGTTAAAATAAAGTCACTTTATTGACTTATGTAGTGCCATTAACTGGCGTTTGCTGATAACTAAATCTTGCTGCGACTTGATCAAGTACGGTTTTATTTTTATATTACAGTGAATGACGCAAATGATTCGTTTCCCTCCTCACAAGCAATTAAAAGATTTTGGGGTATATTTCAATAAATATTATATTTCACCGTCTACATTATACTTAATCTTATAATTAAAATATATTTATATAAAAACAAAATTTTATAATATTTCAATTACACATAAAATATAAATTTATCAAAAAAAATAAAAAAAAAATTTCCAAAAAATTCTATGAATTTTAGAATTGAAAATTAGAGTTACTAAATATTAACATATTAAAGTACATATTTTTTATTTTAGTTTTTTGTTTTGACAGTTAATACGTTTTAAACACGTTTGAACTGCGAGTTTTACGGCCTCGAATGGCTCCAAAATGTCCTTTTGATAATTATGTGTTTGTTTAATTAACTCCATAATATTTAAGTTTTCCGCAAAAACCAATTTGGTTTTATCTGAAATACATAACCAGTTCAATTGTGATTAAATAATTTATATAATAACTTATGTATAATGGAACACCAGCCAAGAACTTCAAACACGAATGGAGAATAAAAATATGAAGTAACAAAACACATGTACCACGAAGCAGAATAATTATTATCGATGTTTTATTGTAAGAATTTATATTTTGAATTTTACTGGTAACTGGAAAATGTTAGTCCCACTTAAAATTAGCCCTTATTTATTATTTGAAAACAATTTTTTAAAAGAACAGTCAATCAAGCCGTTTGTATGCTCAAATGTGGTCAAAATAAGTAATCGAACTCAACACGATTTTAACTCATCTAAAAAAACATGCCAATCGAGAATTCAGCTATATAGTTAAATAGATAAGATAATTATTTTTTGAGCAAGCGAACAAAATTATTTTGAATGGTTTGGTTTTGAGAAACAGAAAACTAGTATAAAGACCAGGTCTTAGTTTTTATTTGTCAAAATAATTTAATTTGTATTTCGTATACTACTTGATCTTGAAATTAAATAAAAATTCAGTGTTAATCTCAAATCTTCGTTACAAAAAGTATTTAATTTTGAATTTTTTGGTTTGGTTAAGAATTTTGGTCTCATTTGGTTTTGAAATAGGATAACTGACCATCATTCGGTTACAAACACAATTAATTTATATTTACTAATTGTAGGTTAATGACTTTAACTTATGCATTGTGATTTGAAAATTTCCAGTTACGATAAAAAATTCAAAATATTTAATTTGTAAAGTAAAGTTTCAATAACACATGCACCGTGGTTTATAAACATACGATGTGATGGTACTTATTGTTCAGGATTATTTGTGGTCTTGCGATTTAAAGTCCTGAGAGTTACACTAAATTTGAAGTCTACCTATTGAAATGCAAAATCAACTCGCTTATAAAATACATTCATAGCAGTAAGTATGCAAAAATTGCCAGTAATACCGATAAAATATTTAAATCATTTAATACGTGAATTTACTATTACCACTTAGGAGGTGGAGCCAATTAAATTAAATGGTTCAATTTAATTTGTAAGAAGTTGACTATGGTTCGCAAAAAGTATTATTTCTAATGCAGAATCTGTTTAAAATAAATAGTTGATAAAATATGTTATATGATACTTACGTTCCGCAAGTGACGTTTGACCAGACCAAGAATATTTTGAAATAACATCCGTTGTGAAGATGTGCATAAAAATGTTTCTTACGGTTTTGTTTATTTTAATTGAATTGAAATTGGCCAAATACAATATCTATAAAAATATTCAAAAATTAACACTTATTCAAAAATGATACTATGTATTTAAATATTACCAATTGCTCTATGTATTCCTTCTGTGACAATTTATTATTAAATATAATGACCTGCTCGATTTCTTCTAAGAAGAATTTTGGAATTATGATTGACTTGTCTTTAGTAATGGAATCGGTTTTTTTTTGGCATCGCATTGACTAGAAGATGCAAGCACTCCTGCATCTATTTAATTTGCTGGTCAATCGAGGTAAACTTTAAAAGCATTTGGTTTTTTTCAATTCTATTGATGGAATCTGTATGTACTTTTAAAGTTGATTTTATTTTGTGGAGTTGATGATCTCTATTGGCATACTGGTTGTCATCGACAAAACAGTTTTGGCTGAATGAAGACTGGTGTCGCAGCTGATGAATTAATTTGAATTGGCGTTAACGGTGGCGGAATATTTCCAAAATCATGACTAACCACTATATTAGTATCAACCTTGTCTAGCCGTACGGTATTTAGATCGTTTTCTTTATTTTGTTGACTATCGATGTTACTTAAAGGTGGGGGGCACTAACATTTTCATTTTATTTGTTGTTTTCCGCTTTTTTTGCAGCATCAAAATTGATAAACGAAGTGATTTCAAAACTATCTCCAGAAATAGTATTGTTTATACATTGTTGGTTGTTATTTTCTGAGACCGAATAATTCGTTATTCAAATTTGGCATATTTTTTTTAAATTTTTTCGATCTTTTGTTTGATAATTCCTCTGCTTCAGAGTTAGAAAATTTTTCGAAGGTTCTCTCTGCTTTTTTGGCAGTTAGAATATCCTCTATCCTCGTCTTAAGCAAAGTGCAATAATACGTTGACCAATCAGCTTCAATATCCAATAATTTTTTTAACGCTTTTTTATAATTTGGCGGCCAATAAACGATGTCTCCGATAATCCATTTAGATAACACAATCGAAACTTCTTTGGCTTCGTTGTTACTGGAGGTTTCAACTATCGAGTACATGATCTAGATAAGATTTGATTGTTTCAAAAATACAACAATTAGTAAAAATAATATAAAATGATTTGATGAAATCTTATAAACTTCTTATTCAAATTTTTTATTTTTTATTAATGTACTAGTGCAACTTTATTTAATTTATGTATTATTGTAATAGCCGAATTACGCACGAAGATCAACCATATTTTCCTATCATATTTCACAAAAACAACAGTTTTTACAAAATTTACATTGTTGAATGAAGAATAGGAAAATACGCATATGTGTTGGAGGAAATTTGACTTTTCATTCCGAAAAGTTTTTTTACAACTACGAGGGCAAATCAAAAAGTCTTGCAATATCATATGAAAAAAAAGAGTGAGTGAGACAGCAATATTTTTATTTTTTGACATAATCTCCTTTAAGGTTTATACATTTGTCACATCGATCAATTAACTTACCTAAACCCTCTAAAAAAAAGATTTCTTTTGCTCCATAAAATATTCATTTACAACAGACTGTACTTCATAGTCACTGGAAAATTTCCGGCCCCTTAGTGTTTTTTTCAAATTGGGAAACAGAAAGTAGTCACTGGGTGCCAAGTCTGGACTGAGCGGTGGATGCGGAATTTCCACGAAGCCGCAGTCCTTTAATGCAGCTTGAGCAATATTAGCCTTGTGCACTGGTGCATTTTCGTGAAGAAGCAAGATTTTTTCCTAACTTTCCTTGGCCGTTTTTCCCGGATCGCTTTTTTCAATTTTCGCAAAACCTCTGCGTAATATATGCCTGTGATTGTGGTTTTCGGTGGCATATAATCGATTATCAAAATTCTTTCAGCATCCCAAAAAATTGTTGCCAAAACCTTACCAGCAGATGGTTGAGTTTTGAATTTCTTTGGTGGTGGTTCACTACGTTTAATCCATAGCATCGATTCTTGTTTGGCTTCCGGATCCCAGTGATGAAGCCATGTTTCATCGCCTGTTATTATGTTATCCAAGAAATTTTCTGGATCTTCTTTGTACATATCTAAAATCGCCTTTGAAGTTTAAACACGTATTTTTGTTTGTTCTGCATTCAACAAACGGGGAACCCTTCGCGCACTTACTTTCGACATGTGAAGGTGGTCATGTAATATAGTATATGTGGTACCGTATGGAAGAGAAAGTCTCCACGCTAACCGCGGAACAGAAATACGCCGGTCCTCCAATACAATAGATTCGGCCAAAATTACGTTCTCATGCTAATAGCATCACATGGTGATTTTAATCTTCCAAATATAACTTGGAACTTGGACCCAGAACTAAACTGTATTTTACCTTGCAATATAACAACAGATGCGGAATCTTTATTTGTGGACGCCATGCTTGGTTATAATTTGAACCAAATAAACACAATTGCTAATAATCGTGATAGATTATTGGATCTTGTCTTCAGCAACGACATTGACACCTTTAAAATTTCTGAATTCCTATTACCTTTTGTCATAAATGATGTTAATCACAAATCTTTGGATATTGTATTTGATTTAACTAAAATGGCGAGATCAGAACACCTACAACCAATGAAATACAACTTTAAAAAAACTAACCGTGTGGGGCTACAAAGTTACCTGGAATCCATTAACTGGCAAATAACTCTCAATTCCAATGATATAAACGAAAATGTGGACAAATTTAATGACATCATGCTTCAAGGCTTCGAAATGTATGTACCTATGTGCTGTAAACCACAAAATGCTCACCCTCATTGGTTTGATGATAGACTAGTTAACTTAAAAAATCGGAAGTCGAAAGCGTATGCCAAAATAATATGCCCTGCTAATATGACCTACAACAATACCTGCTCTTCAAACGCCAAAGATATAGCTAACATGTTCGCGTCGTTTTTTCAATCAGTCTATAGACCAAGCGTTACTAGTGGATTGTACGAACAACCCAGCAACAACAACACATCAATAACTCCTCCTATTATTTTTGAGGACAACATTTTATCGGCTTTAAGGGGGTTTGGAGATAGTTGCGGTCTTGACGATATACCCTCTTCTATTCTGAAGGAGTACGCTGAAATTTTAACAATTCCATTATGTTATCTATTCAATCATTCCTTAAACACCGGCGTGTTTCCTGAAAAATGGAAAATTTCAAAAATTACTCCAATTTTTAAATCGGGTAAACGTGAGGATATCTCATGCTACAGAGGAATATCAACTACATCATCAATTCCAAAATTATTTGAGTTAGTACTATGCAACAGCTTTAAATCCACAATTACACGTCATATATCAATAAACCAGCATGGGTTTATGCCTGGCCGATCCACATCGACTAATCTATAGTTGAATTCACCAGTAAACTAATTAACGAGATAGAAAAACACCGTCAAGTTGATGTAGCGTACACGGATTTTAGTAAAGCATTTGATTCTATCTGTCATCATAAAGCACTCCAGAGTTTATTCAATTTTGGGTTTTCTCTCGATTACATAAATTGGTTTAAATCATATCTATCAAACCGGTGCCAATTTGTGATAATGGGAAATGAAAAATCAAACGTTATTAAAGTTACATCTGGTGTTCCCCAAGGATCACACGGGCCCTGGATTTTTATTGTTTTCATAGACCGAATAACCGATATAATCAAAAACTCAGACGTGCTCATATTTGCAGATGATGTGAACATTTTTCGTACTATTAATGGATGGTTAGATACGGAGAAACTTCAAGAAGACTTAGATAGATTAAGTGAGTGGTGTGATCAGAACTCACTATACTTAAATATTAAGAAATGCAAAATCATGTCTTTCCATCATAAAAGAAATCCGATAATTACTTCATACAAAGTCAACAACGAAGTACTGCAAAGAGTCAATGAGGTTATAGACTTAGGTGTTACATTTGTCGAAAACGCCAGTTTCAATAGGCATATTGAAAATTGTATTGCGAAAGCGAATGCCATGTTCGGATTTGTTAAAAGATGGACAGGTGAATTTAAGGATATTCAAACCTTATGTTCACTCTATTTCGCTTATGTTCGATCTCAACTGGAATACGCTGTAACGGTGTGGAATCCATACTATGCTGTACACATAAAAAGAATTGAAAGCATTCAAAAGAAGTTCCTGATTTTTTTGTTAAAGAAAAGTGACTGGGATTACGACCACAACTTACCATTCCATGAAAATGTGGCTCGCTTACCTCCATACACAACAAGATGCACAGATTACAAAATATGCACGCTTGAAAATAGACGACTTCTCTTGGGAGCAGCTTTTATTGGTAACGTTTTGCTTGGTCACGTAGATTCAGCTTACATCTTGGAAAACATATCAATTCACGTGCCATGCAGAACATTTCGAAACCATACATTTTTAGCACTTGAACACCATTCCACCAACTATGGAGAAAACAACCCAATTAATAGAATGTCTAAATCTTTCAACTTAATCGACGACCTATTTGACTTCAACTTATCAAAGGACAACTTTAAAAATATCCTTAAAGACTTTTTTCTAAATTTTTAATTGTTTAAACCAAAATTTGGTTTATATTTTTTTTTTTTTTATTCTGTTTTAAAGTTTTTTGTTGTTTTAATATAATTTTAACTATAACTGTAAATAATCTGAAATCATACATGTATATTACAAAATAGATTTCTTTAAATAAATAAATAAAATCTGCTGGCCGATTCGAGCGGTTGTCGTCTTCTAATGACTCCCGACCACTTTTGAATAATTTTACCCACCTTGTTACTGTGGCATATGATGGTGCAGATTCGCCGTAAACTTTTGATATATAGTTGAATATATAAATTGCATTTCGTCCATCTTTACAGAAAAATTTAATAACGGCGCGATATTCAATTTCATTCATTTTAAGAAAAATGCAAAACACGTGTTACTAAATTAACAAAAACAAACGAACTGTAAAATTTACATCGAAATGTTCTTCTAGAAGTTTCATCACGACAAAAAATGGTTTTGAAATATATATTGTTGTCTCACTCACTCTTTTTTTTCATATGATATTGCAAGACTTTTTGATATACCCTCGTA
Organism: Nephrotoma appendiculata; assembly: GCA_947310385.1. Classification (NCBI taxonomy): domain Eukaryota; kingdom Metazoa; phylum Arthropoda; class Insecta; order Diptera; family Tipulidae; genus Nephrotoma; species Nephrotoma appendiculata. The sequence continues at coordinate 152,799,371 of OX371224.1, read as the reverse complement.
AGTTTAAATTCCATTTTTCGAAATCTAAAAGACATTCATATATGTCAAATTTACTTGATGCAATAGACAACTCGTACAAATTTCTGCGATTCTTTGCTTCCTTTCCCCAAATAAAAAAATCTTCTCCTATTTTTTCAATGAAGTTAAATTTTATAATAATTTGGTTGCTTGTTAATAGCCAACAATTTTTTTCGTCATTTTTTAAATCAAAATTTTGGAAGCATACCTTAGTAAATATGATTTTGCCGTTTCTTAAAGTTTTGCCTTTGAAAATTGGATATGTTTTGTTATCTTCAAGGTTTGTGTTCTTCATACAACTTTGCGTTTCCCAATTCAAATAATCTATTACATATCTGGGCTAAAGGTTCGCCAGGTTTCTTTAACATAGCTTTTACAATTTGCATGAAACTCTCAAATGGGAATGCTGAAAAGTTATCTAACTGCCCAAATTGTATAACGTCCTGAACTAAATGTGTTAAGCAATGCATATTATATGTTAAATGGTGGGATCCGTAAATAAGCGCCGTGCCTTGAACAAATTTGAATAAGATTTTTTCCGCAATGGCCGCTTCACTTTTATAATATACTTTATGGCACAACAACAGAAGCCCAACATGTAGAAGAATAAAATGGTTATATTTTTCAGTTGATAAAATTTGTTTTAGGGCAATTGGGCCAGTATACAGTACAAATACTCTGAATTCCGTTGCTTTAAAATAAGGCACTTCATTCAATACTCTAATTTTTCTCTGAAAATCAGACGGTTGAGTGGTAGAAATTATACGTAATTTATTTGAAATTTGCATCACTTCTGCACTCGATTACCGTGATTTAGAGTCCCCACCGATCCACATTTGTATCATTTTTTTACTACGCCAAGGCATACTAAATGTAAATATTCCAAAGGAAAAGTCTTGACCGTGTCGATATCAAGTTCTTCAAGATTGAATTGAATTTATGGTGTTCTTCCTGTATTCTGTGTCTAAAAGTTTCATTGGTTCTCAGATCTGGATTTTCGCTAACTGGAAAAGTCATTCGGTTTTGAATAAATTCGCCCACTTCGGTGCACTTTAGGCAACCAAAATATCCTGTATGAGATTTCGTTCCTAGTAAACTGGATCTAGCAGGGGCGTCACAAATTAAAGATCGAATGCTAATAGATATTTTAGAACCATTATACAAATATCCAGTAGATAGAAAGTTTTTTAACTCGTCGACCAGTGGCCTTAAATACTGATTAAAATAATTTGGTTTATTTAATCCGTGGTAGATTTCCACGACAAAGATTTTTCTGTAGTTCACATTATAAATTCGTGCAAAAATTGGCCAAAAGCAGCTTTGATTGCTTCTGGAAATTGGAATGCCATCTATATTAATGTCTATATCAATTAATGTCGGAGGATTTTTTACGTAGTTTAAGACAGATTCCAAGCCGGTTTTGAACCCAATATGGACATATTGGCCAGGAAAACAACTCATGACTTCTCTCGTTTTTGGTGTTTGAAGAAGGGTACGACTATCTAGCGGTACGTTATGCCCTAAATTATGTTTTAAAAAATATAACAATTCGTTAAGCGCATTGGCTTTGATTTTATACTTCGGTGCCCAGTTACGGAGAAATTCACGTAAACTGGAAGAATACACGCAAGAACCGTCCATATTCTCGTCGTCTATGTCCGACAAAGTTTCAACATGTTCACTAACGTTTTCCATTTCCGGGATATTCACAAAATATTCATTTAATTTAGTATCAATAGATAACGTTTGATTTTGGATTTCTAACGTATTAGATTTCTCAACAGGAATTTGAAATAGTCTTCTTTTTATTGATTGTTTAGAGAGCTCTCGAATTGTTTTATATTTTGGCATTTTAGAAAAGTCGATGATGTTAATTAGTTATGATTTTCTAATGTTTATTGGTTTTATTAAAAATTTATTTTCTATTGCACGTAGATAGACCAAGTATGTTATTAAATAGAAACAGAACAAATAATCTACTTAATTAGACTAATTTATTGTAATATTTATTAAAATCTTAAATAAGGTAAGATAAGGTTATTCTTTTCAATTGGATTGTCTTTTGCGCACTATTTAACAATTTTTTTTTCTTCTATATATAACACTAATAAGCATTTCTGTTTAAAACTCAAAATTGAACTGACGCGGATGTTTTCCAATAACTTACTAATAAGTATCACAATATTTTTCAACAATATTTTTCGTCTAATCGGAACTTTTCGGTTTTTTTAAACCAACGAATAACAGATGGTAAACCAATAAAAAGTTGACAAAGCAATATCGTCCTTAACATTTACTTGTTCTGGTACTTTCGATCTTGTTCGTTTTCCATTGTTTCAATTTAACTGAAATATTACAGGTTGAAAACAACAAAAAAACCATTCCTATTCGTATTCGTATACATCTTAAAAGAGGCGATCGTTTTTATGTGTGATTTATGGTAACCGGAAAATTACAGATAAAGGACCAATAACAAACTTGCTAAAAATTGATCGTTTACTGTATTTGATATAAGACAATGTAATTTGCAAATTTTTTATAAGTCTAACATCTGTTTTTTTTGGTTAATATGAACCTGAAAAAAACGATCGCCTATTTTAAGCTATCTACGAATACGAGAATGTATGGTGGTTTTGTTGTTTTCAATCTGTTATTTTCAGGTTAAATAAAAACGAACATTTCTTCATAATTGGTTTTTTTGATTCGTTTTTTTATTCGTATTTTTAATTGATAAAATACAGACGTAAAAGATTAAAATACTGTAAATAGAAAGGTATATTTTTGATTGTACATTTATGCACGCTTATCTGCTTGTTTTGACTGAGCGATTAGAGTAAAAACCAATAAAAACTGAGTTTGTGATCGAGGTTCAACCGATGTATAATATATTTAAATTTTAGCGAAATCCATTCAGATCAATTTAAGTTTTAACCGAACAAAAATTTGATGAGCACGTGGAATATTTAGCATTTTTTCGGTCAATTCAGTTTTTTTAGTTTTTTGTTGCTATTTTTTATAACTGACATTATTCAGTTATTAAACTATATCCAAGTTTATGGTCATAAATTGTTTTTCGGGAGTGAGTCCGGATCTCAAAACAAATCATTTTAGTGGTTTTTCAGTGCCTTCATTTATTTTATTTCGAGTGCCAGGTAGTGATTCGCATGAGCTTCGATTTCGGGAAAAATATTAGGCGTGGACCTTTGTGAAGATATCCTAACAGTCTGGCTCAAAAAAATATATTATCTGTACATACTAGAACAAGAAAAAAAAGGGTTGGTTGTAAAAGCGGCTGGACATGGGCCATTCTGGTTATGAGGAGCCCGTTACAACCACCTGAAACTATTTACCTGTAACAACTACAACCATAACTATTCGAAAATCGTAGTGGGACCGGTGGTCAATAGTCAAAATCTCAACCTGCACCAATATGTAGTAGTGGTTCTTAAAGCGTCTGAATATAGGTCATTCACGGTATGAGGATCCGATTGCAACCTCCTGAAACATTTTATTCGAAAAAACTACAATCAAAACTGTTCGAATCTCAAGTGAGAGCAACAACCAAAAACTTAACTTCTGTAATAATAACTCTTTATAAACGGATCGTTCAATCGTATTTTATACATTATTGTTCCTAAAAATAATCTTTTCACGAATAATTTGAAAATAATAAGAATTGTTTCTAGGTAGTTTGTATTATACATCATACAATGACTCGCTTAACTTTGAAAATTTACCTGCCACAAATTATAGTTTTTGTGTTGCCACTGTGTTTTTTTGGGGTTCAAATTTGGGCCAACTTCACATACATACTTGTTTCTGGTGAGGCTTGAATTCTTTTTGCTTTCTTTTACTTAGTAACATGTATTGTAATCATGAAAATTTTTGACTTCGAGATTTTTATACAATTAGACCATTCGCTATTTCACCGAAGTCGAAAAAGTAGTTTATACAAAATCTCTATGTTATACAAAATCTCTATGCATACCTCTCTTCAGCTCAGAAGGATTAACTAATCGGGATTAAATTTCATACTTAAGCGTTTCCATTGGGAGGCCCAAGTGATTTTTGGGCGACATCGGCTAACCGGAAATGATAGCTTCCATATTAGGTTTTTCGTTTTTGACAATATTTTGAAAAGTATATACGTAAATGTTCGAAAAAAATCGGAAAAATCTGTTTTATTGCTTCGAAATTTAACAAATGAGAATTTTATATTCTCGAAATGGTGAACCATCACCCCACAGAGTATTTGTTATGGATTAGTGCAAATTGAAAATTTGAATAGTAACGGCTTTACCAACCTTCACGTGCTCGTGGGAGCTATTTGTGCCTCTTTGATGGGGAATAAATTATAATATGGGGATGTAGGGGAAGGACATCACACATTTTGTAAAATTTTAAAAATTAAAATTTCAGACATTTACCGATTTTGGACTTTAACCGTAATATATCTACGAAAAACGATTAAAAGCAAAAATATAGTAAATGGAAATGGCGAGTTTTTATAAAAATCCTAGAGGTTGATGCCGATTGCGACTAGACACGGTACTACGCGGATTCACAATTTGTAATCAAATTTCCTACTTAAACTTTGTGCTTTAATTGGGAGATCATTGCGAAATTTGGTTGATGTCTGCGTGTACCGGAAGATATTTTTTAAATTTTTGCGGTCATGTTGAATAGTTTACCGTTTACAATACTATTAAAGTTAGCCGATAGTTTCCAGCCGACAGTAAAAAAAAAATCGATAAAGAAGATAGTGTCTTTGATATCGCAGTCGAAAATATAATATGAAATGTCAAATATTAATGCTTCAGCCGATATTTTTCAGCTGAAACTATTTTTTTATTCCAAAAATATTTGTTTTGTAGAACAGAAAAAAATTCAACTGAAACTGTTAAATATAAAACAATAAACTATAATTGTAATAGCATTATTAATTGTTGAGAAGATTCATTTTCCTATAGGGAAACTTATATATGAATATATCATTCAATCAAAATTCGAAAGATTCTAAAAATTGACCGTTTAAAGGGTCATCGCTGGAAAGAGATTCAAATGAAAGGTTTTAATAATGGTCACACCTGGACCAGTCTGGACCGGCCTTAAACGGCCAATTTTTAGAAATTTTCAAACAAATTCAAAGTTGTTCACAAGAATTGTTCAATGGAAGGGAATTAAACAAAACGATTAATCCAGATGAGGCTGTTGCATATATGGTGCAGCTTTTCAAGCAGCAATTTTACATGACAGTCAAGCCGACCCCATGCTAGATTTGCTCCTACTCGATGTCACACCTTTGTATTTTGGCTTGGATAATAAAAAATTTGCAATTGTTGTTAAACGTAATACAAGTATTCCTTTAAAACAAACTAAAATCTTCAGACCTGCTGAAGACAACCACACTATTGTACCGATCAGAATCTTCGAAGATGAACGATCTTTGGTAATTGACAATGATTTTCTTGGAAGATTTAAGCTTTCCGGACTCGCATCAAAACCAAAAGGTGTAATCATTGGTAGGATTTACGTTGGTGTATCATTCGAAATTAATGAAGACGGTATCTTGATTGTGACTGCTTTGGAGAAATCTACTAAAAACAGAAACCATACTGCAATCACCAATGATCAACACATGCTTAGCAAAAAAGATATCGCGCGTTTGATCTATGATGCTCAGAAATTCCGTAGTGAGGATGAAAAAAACTTAAAACTATCTCAGCCAAAAATGCACTTGAACGTTACTGTTTGAAAATGAAAGCAATAGCAACCGAATGGTTGGAACCGAGCAATCAAATGATTTGACCAATATAAAGAACAATAGTAGCACGAGCTGAAACAATAGGAACTCAAAACAATTTGTAATTTTTAAAAACAGACAAAACCATGTAGACAAAACCATGGAGCCAAAGCCATGAAGACAATGCCATGCAGACAAAACCATGTAGACAAATCCGCGTATACAAAGATAGGTAGATAAAACCACGTAGATAAAACCATGTAGACAAAACCACATAGACAGAACCATGTAGATAAAACAACGTAGGTAAATCAGCGTAGACAATTTCACATAGGCAAATTCACGTAAATAAAACCATGTAGACAAAACCACAGAGACAAAACTACGTAGACAAAAAAACATGTAGACAAAACCACGTAGACTAACCCGTGTAGACAAAACCGCGTAGACAAATCCGTGTTGGCAAAGACACGTAGACAAAACCACGTAAACAAAACCATGTGGACAACATCACATAGAAAAAACTATGCAGACAAAACCACGTAGACAAAACCAGGTAAATAAAACCATGCAAACAAAACCACGTAAACAAAACCGTGTAGACAAAACGACATAAACAAAACCAAGTAGACAAAGGCACGTATAGAAAAATTGGCGTAAACAAAACCACGTGGACAAATTCGCGTAGACAAAACCACATTGACAAAATCATGTAGACAATACCATGTATACAAAACCGCGTAGACAACCATGTAGAGAAAACCACGTAGATAAACCCCTGTAGACAAAACCACGTAAACAAAACCATGTGGAAAAACCACAAAGAAAAAACTATGTAGACAAAACCACTTAGACAAAACAACGTAAACATAACAATGTAGACAAAAATACGTAAACAAAACCATGTACACAAATACGCGTAGACAAATCCGCGTAGGCATATCCACGTATTTAAAACCATGTAGACAAAACCAAATATACAAAAACATGTCTACAAATCCGCATAGACAAAACCAAGTAGGTAAACCTGGATAGACAAAACCACGTAGACAAATCCATGTAGCAAACCAATAAGACAAAACCTCATTTGCAAAGCCGCGTAAAGAAAGCCACGTAGACAAATCCGCGTAGACAAAACCACGTCGACAAAAAAACCATAGACAAATAAATGTAGAGAAATCCGCATAAACAAATCCGTGTAGCTACAGCGTAGACAAAACCATGTAGATAAATCCGCGTAGGCAGAACCATGTAGACAAAACCACGTATACAATAACATGTGTACAAATCCGCATAGACAAAACTACGTATACATATGTGGGTAGACAAAACCACGTAGACAAATCCACGTAGTCAAATCCGCGTGGAGTAATCCGCGTAGACAAATCCGCGTGGTTAAAACCATGTTGACAAAACCACGTAGACAAAACCACGTAGACAAAACCGCGTAGACAAAACCACATAGAACACATAAACAAATCCAAGTAGACAAAACCATGTAGACAATATACCACGTAAACAAAACCGTGTAGACAAAACCAGGTAAACAAAACCACGTATTCAAAACCATGTAGACAAAACCACGCATACAAAACCATGTAGACAAAATCACTTAGACAAAACCGCTTAGACAAAACCATGTAGCCAAATCTGCGTAGACAAAACTCCGTGGGCAAATCCACGTAGACAAAACCATGTAGACAAAACCACGTAGAGAAAACCATGTAGACAAAACCACAAAGACAAAACCATGTAGACAAAACCACGTAGACAAAACCACTTGTTTACGTGTTTACGGAAAAAATGTCTGGCCAATTTTCATGTTGGGAGTTTGGTAAAACTCCTCACATGAAAATTGCACTCGCACACTTTTTAACGGTCAATTTTTACAAATGATCAAATCTCCCCCTATCTCACAAAACCTAGCAACTCGTTTTTACAAGTTTGAGGGAAATTATGGTTTTGCATTTCATATCTTTTCTGGGTGTAATATTAAATTTTTTTACAAAAATTTTTTGTATTCTTATTTAAAAAACATTTCATTTTCAAATGTTATCATTCATTTTCCATAAAACCTACTAATAGAAAAATTATTTGTTGTTAAAGTCGATGAAAACAATTTTCCATACAAAAATTTATATCAATTTCACACAACACTTAGTAACTTTCAAGTTACTTTGTTCTGTCTAAAATAGGGTGAAAATTTTCCATAGAAAAAAATTAAGAAATTCGAATCAAATCATAGTAACTCTGTCTTGCTTGGTTCTGTAGAATATTGAAATACTTTTCCATGTAAATCACTAGTTAATATTCGATTAGCAAACTCCATGAAATAAAACAAAAATTTTGAACGAAAAATTACAGGCCATTTTATTAATTCATTTTAGCCACTTATAATATAATTTTATAAAAAATTGTATAAGATAATTATAATCACATTATGTATCATTATGAAATAAGAACAAAAAATTCATCACATTTTTTTTTTAAGAAATAATAAAATATTCATCACATTTAACTTAAAATAGAAAATAAAAATACAAAATTGATCACTTAAGTAACTAATGTAACATAAAAAGAGCAAAAGAATAGCTACTCTGCTACATACATATTATTATAAAAACTAAAGTAGAATATAAACAATTACTCGTAAAAATTGCATAAATCACGCGCACTTTCATTTGTTTTTAACTCATCCCAAAAAATTATTTTCTGGACTGGCATTTGAGATAGTAGTTGATCTGAAATTGTTTTCATTTTCGTTGCATTCATTCCAGTTGGTTCCGTTCTTTTATCAGGAAGTTTAATCTCTTTTAGTTTTGTAATATGATCAAATACATGAAAAGTTTCACATTCATGTTTATATTTATAAAATAAATTTTTTGATCCTCGCCGGAACTCGACCACTTTTATGTCCTTTAAAAAAGGTAGTTCATTTTTTGTGTCCTTTTCTCGCAGATGTTTTTAAAGTTGTAAAAGTCGGTTTCGGTAAGAAGTCGGCAAACGTTTTTTCCGTCAGCCTTTTTTATTAAATCCACCAAGTCGTTCATATCACTTCTTGTGTGTTTTTCCACTTTTTGCCGATATTTTCATATACCGAATTCGATCTCATGTAGGAATGCCCTGGCTCAAAATAATTTATTGTGATAGTTTCTGGGCTCCAATTCTGATTTACCACTGTCATCAATGCCGAATAGAGAATCCAATTTTTATTTTGGGCGGAATAGTTGTCAGCCCAAAAAATACATCTCGTCTCGATTGTTGAATAATATTTAAGAAAGAAGACGCAACATCTGAAGCAGACCGACCCGTTATGGCTTCATGCCAAAGGACACACAGATTAGATTGATCGTGTTGATGAAGTGGCGCAAACGTTTCGTTGAACACCACTAAGCGACTAACAAAATAGGAGTTCTTCGATTTCATTTTCGGTATAATGATTACCTTTTGCATATCCACTGTAAATAAATTAACGGTTTGGGGCTACTCATATGTCTTATCGATTTTGTAATATTTTCGTGCTTGTATGTAATTTAATTTATGGTTAACAAATTGTTGGCAAATCACACAGTCATCAGAATGATTGGCTAATGCAGAAGTCATCATCGGAATCGGTGGTACATCATGTGAACATCTAGCTGCTTCTACATCTGTCAATTCCTTTTGTTGTTGTTTGTGTTCAGCACACACAGGGCATTCGTCCTGTGATGGCTTATCAAAACCGATGTTTTCCGTTTTGAAAATTTTTGAATATGTTACGTAAGAAGCAGCATTTCCAAATTTGGTAATAAAATCATTCCATATAAATTTGACTGTTATTTCCGATGACAGATATCTACGATTCGGTGCGTGCTCCAACTTATAATGTGAGACTTGTGGATGAAATGATAAAATGTGGTCCTGAATTTGATTGTGAATTAAAGTTGATTTTTCTACCTTAATTCTGTTTATCACATCACCACAATGGTCAGTTAATGGCACCAATCCTGAATCTACATTTCTTCGTTTAAAAAATTCTGTGATTAATCCATCAGTTTTCCTACCGATGGTGTGAAGGAACATAGTCTTACACACAATTTGTTTCGACGAATTTTGTGCGTTGAGTGGAAGATGGTATACGTAGGTGTACTTACGTTTTGTGGATGCCGAGTGGTAATGTTTTTTGTTTTGTAAAATAAATGCCTCAAAAAACAACTGACGCTGGGCAAAGTTCATTTTACTGAACTAGTCAAATATAGCTTGCCGTCGAAAATTCTGAAATGTCAGCCCACATTTTTTTTGCAACTACATTCATTTAATAGCTTTAGTGCGGCATCAGCTGATTTTTTCTTTTTAGCTTGGTGGACCGCGAGTGGCGAAGGTGTTTCAATGTGGCTTTCCAATGGTACCGGAGGTGGTGGATCGTTATGTTTTACAAATGGCGGTGGCGTTTTAACGTTTTTCACAGGCGGTGGTTTATGAATGGCATCATCAGCTGTCGATTCTTCATCTGTGGAATCATCCATGCAATGTTTATTGGGACAATACATGGTATCCGCCAAAGAGTAGTCAGATGAAAAATCTTCCGACGTGTTTGCTGCTTCTAAATGCCCTGCTGCGTTTCCTGCACGAAGCCTAAAAACATTTTAATAAGATTACAATTTTGAATGGGAAAGACAGGGTCAAACAAACTGGCTACAGTATTTCCCAAATTTGACCGTAAATCGAATATTATAATGTTTTCTTTTGTTGGTAGAATAAAGTTGAGTTTAGCGAGAAGCCAAATTTGGATCTTTACCAATGATCATTATTTTCGTTCGAATAAAAAACGACAATTTCCAATAAAACATAGTAACTTTTGAGAAATTACTATAAAATGAAAACACTAAACATCATATTACAACATAACCTAGTAATTTTTAAAAGATACTATGTTTTGTGCACAATCCACTCTAAGTTTTCTCACATAATCTAGTATCATTTAAAAATTACTAGTTTCTGTAAAATATATATTAATATCTACGTACAGTTTTTGGGCCAGCTCAACCATTATTTTTCCACGCGACTGCATTTTAATGACAAACTACAAATAATGACAGTCAACACACGACTAAACACGCAAAGAACATAGACACGAAGAATAACCATCAATTGGATAAATATAGCTATCTCTTTCATTTTTTATGATTAAATAAATTAAAAAAATATATAGTTGCTAGGTTCTGTGTGGAACTATTTTTGTAAATAGATATTTTGAGTAAAGTTACTAGGTGTTTGTTTTTTGAATAAAGTTGTCGATAATGATCGTAGAGCAATAATTCTCAGAGCGTTAAGGTTCAATCACAATGAAACCGCACCGTTCCGTTTCGTTATTCTGTCAAAGTAGAAAATGTAATATTACGTAGGATTTATATGAGAAAACGGAAAAGCAATTACAATGAAGGGAGCGGCGCGGTGTGTTCGGAAACGATAGCTCAACTTTCTACTTTTTCGGATAATAACCTCAGAAATCATTTGACAACTAAAAGTGTATTATATTTAGTACGTGTATATCGTTTTCAAAATATTAAAAGTAAAAAAATATAAGAAATGGACTTCAACTATGAAGAATTTATGAAAAAATAAAATTTTATCCCGACTTGTACAACAAGACATGTCACTTTTCTGGAACGGCGCGGAAACATTGTGTTTGACAATCCGTAATGACGGATAGATGCGGTACGATTAGCCGCGGTGCGGTGTCATTGTAATTGAACCTTTAGAAACATAATCTTATTCCGGTTTAATAAAACGAATAATCATAAAATCTAGTAAGCCGCAGTTACTAGGTTTTGCGTTTCGACGGGAGAATGTTGTGTATGAAATATATTCAATCGAGTTTTCCCGAACTGCCCACCTGAAAATTGATCTGAATTTTTTTCCATGCGTGACCATTATTAAAACCTTTCATTTGAATCTATTTCCAGCCATGACACTTTAAACGGTCAATTTTTCAAATGGTGAAATTATCAAATTTTGAATGAACGATATATTTATATACAAGTTTCCCTATAAGAAAATGATTTTTCTAAAAAATTAACAATGCTATTAAAATTGTAGGTTATTGTTTTATATTTAACAGTTTCAGTTGAATTTTTTTTGTCGTTGGTAAATATTTTTTGTATAAAAAATACTTTTAGCTGAAAAATGTCGGCTGAAGCATTAATATTTGACATTTCCTATTATATTTTCGTCTGCGATACCAAAGGCAGTAGCTGCATTAGCTGCATTATCGATTTTTTTTTTACTGTTGGAAACTATCTGCTAACTTTAATAGAGTGCATTAACAATGCTCGCTACGGGAGACGTAACGAAATCCCGAATTATCAAAATTTCGGAAATCAAAATCCCAAAAATCAGAAATTTTCAGTACAAATGTGATTGTTATATGAGTTCCAAATACAGATTTGTAAAATTGACATTTGGAACGTAAATAAACAATTTCTCATCCGTTTCAAATTGTTCATAATTTATTCGCATAATTCATTCATTTTTATTGATTTTTGAAAAATGTTCAAATTAAGTTAAACCATCAGGTTGGATCTCAACCGACGTTAAATTATTGGGATAAAAAAAACGTAAAAAAAATGTCGCTTCATGAAAATTGAATGTAAATGTGAGTTTTTGTGGTTCTGAGAAATGACTAATATATAGCTACTTGACCATTTTTTGCCGATTAGGATCGACTCGTTGAAAATGGCCAAATTGAACGAAACTAAACCATTTCTCTACGTATTGAGAAAAAATTGGATTTGTATTTGCAAATAAAGTTTCGATACAAGTTCCCGAAGTGATTTTAAAAATAGTCTAATTAAATAAAGTTAAGCCATTTATATAATCCATTAGATATGAAACTTAGTTTGTATGATGAGAATGCAGTATTCTAATTTAAAAATTAGGTGTTTAAATTAAAAAAATTTACCATTCGGGAAACCTACACAAACCAATGGAGGTGGAAACAGTATAGGTTCGATATATAATCGGTCAATTGAAATTGAGTCATGTCAATTGAGATATACATGAAAGAATCGCTGCTCATATACCGGCAAAAGGTGTAACTAGTGATGCGCGGGGCTCCTTAGAGACTATTTTAGCGGATATTGAAATATAGATCTGATATTTGTAGCGTGCTCAGTATCACGGTAAATTCATTGTTATTTCACAATATTTCAATCTTACATCCAAGTTCATGTAGAACAGTTTCACTGGAGCGATGATTAGAGGCCTTAAAGTGTAAATGGTAGCCAAGAGACTGAAATGCCTTTGAATCATTTTAGTCATGACCAGTTTGAGACTACCTTGTTCTTGTTTCGACATTGAGGAATGCTTTGAAAGGTAATGCGGACATTGGAATAATCCAGGCAGGAAAGTGGCATCCAAGAGTAACCACCCACTTTCTCATTGGAAATAGTCAACCTGCCATCAGGTTTTTATTCCAAATTGGTTATAGTTTAATGATCATGGTGTTATTTCCTATGATGTCCGAAAAACATTTCGCAAAAAACTCGTTTTCATCAACCCCAAAATTTTGCTAAAATTAAGACGTATTTCAGTTAGATGTGACCTAGATAACTCTCCTTATAACGATTTATAATTTCTTGTTGTAGCTCGAACCGAGTCGGACATCTTCCCATATACTGTAAACGATCCAAAATGTTCAATATAGCACAAACCTGCATAAATAGATCCTAAAGTTAGTTACTATAGTTCTGATGAGCTTTACACTTTACAAAAAAATCGAATAATAAAAACTGAATAATTTTTTATTTAGCAAATAATTATTTAGCCCGTTTTGAAACCCTCAACTTTATACCATACTTTGGCACTAATGTTACCGATGCCTCACTATATTCTATATCTTTATTGTCTAAAGCTTCGAAGTTATATTTTGACAGCATACGAATTAATCCCAATTTTGTGATGAGAGTTCCCATTCGAATACCAATACAAATTCTGGGCCCTTCTCCGAATGGCATATAACAGTTTTCGTATAATTTTTTATTTTCCTCCAAAAATCGTTCGGGAATAAATTTTTCTGGGTTTTCAAAGTAATTCGCATCACGTTGCATTCCATATATTGAGATGACAATCGCAGTTCCACTTTTGATCGTGACTTTGCTTTGCGGAATATCATAATCTTTTGTGCAAATGCGATTTAGCATTGGAAGGCCGGGATATTTGCGAAGTGTTTCTTTGAAACATAAATCCAAGTATTTCATTTCTTTTATGCTCTCGTACGTTATTTCTCCGTTATGTTTAGCTAAAGAATCGTCAATCTCGGCCAGCAGTTTCTTGAAGGTTTGAGGATTTTGTGTTAATTCATGTAAACAATATGACATTGTGGCAGAGGAAGTTTCAGTTCCGGCAATAAAAAATACAAACACTTGGCCCGCTAATTGCTCAATAGACATGGACTTTACATTGTTGTCTGCTGATGTTTTAATATCCCAATCACCATCTTCTTGAATTGCACCGGTATTGCGTAGCTGCAGCAACAGTTGCATAAAATCTTTTCGGGACTCATTACTACTTTCACGATAGTTGATCGTTTTTCTAACAATTTCAATCATAAATTCTTGTATATCTGGCGAAAATCCTTTTAATTTAAACATTTCGAGAAGTCTGTAAAAAATATATAAACTTTTAATTAAGTCATTAAACACCCGTGATCTAGTGAATTATATATGAAAACACAAATAATTGGAATTGGGGAAATGTTGACTTCAAATCAATCGACATTGCTTTATATTAACTAATTAACTTAGAGAGTAAACTTTGGGAGAAATGTTAAATAAAATATTAAAAATATCAAGAAATCATTTACTCACTTAGGACATAAAAATGTCGTTGCAACACGAATCGCTTGAATACGATCCGGATTATTCAAACGTTTTGCCATCATGCGAAACGGATGTTCCGGATTATTGATTGTGTCAGTTTCCATTCCAAAAAATACCGACCCAATAACATCGAGAGTATAACGCGAAAATAAATCTTTTACATCTACTATTTCGGTCTTATCAGCTCGGGGTGCAAAATATTCTTCCAATCTAACAGAAACACTTGATATGACTTCATACATGGATTTTAGCTTACCGGAAGTAAATGTAGGAGTCAGTTTCATGCGCAGCGCTTTCCACCTTGCACCTGGAAGTGCAAACAACGTACCTGACATAGGATCAACTTCTTCATTACAGTAGACCCCACGATCGTGGAACGATTGAAAATCAGTTATCAATATCCGTTTCACAAGCTCTGAATCGCGTACTAAAATCGTTGGCCGGAAAAATAAGTAGATACCAATAAACGGTTCTGTTGTACTATTGTACAGGTCACTTATTGTTAGTCCGAATGATCGGGTACGCTTTGCAACCGGTGACAGATTCCCAAACGGTATCACCGGTTCAATAAACGGTATACCAAATCGCTCCCAGTGCGAATACACATATTTTACGTATACAATTATGGCAGAAATGATTAATGTTATAACTAGCCAAAACATGGTAAATTACTGTCACGAATTAATTTTTATAATAATAATAATCCACGAAAACATTTGTAATGAATATTTGATAACGACATTTGAGTTTTTTTTATGACAGGGCAGATAACAAAATGAAAGTATGTAAACATAAGTGGTTGCCTTATCTGTGTTGCGCACTAAGGTTATAATTTTGGAAAAAAATTGAAAGTGAGTTGAAAGTGTCAAGCGAGTTGTTTGAATGAACACCAAGAAATGCTAAATGCAAAGAAATTAACATACGTTTTGAAAGAACTGGCAAATTAATTTGCATTAAAATAAAATCGTTTGCGATTACTGGAGCAAAATTTTTTTAAGTTGTTGTTACCCAAATGTGACCGCATTTCTCTTCTAATACTTAAGACTTAGGAATTATTTTGGAACAACCCTATAAACGTTTTTATTTTGATTCGGATGATATTATTGGACAGCTTACTGGGACATCTATGTGAGTCATAATTTCGAAGATCTAATGATTAAATTTCGCTTGAAGAAACCCACGGTAGCACAGATAGTTGAAAGATTTGGTATTGTTTTAACCCATTTAAACAAAAAATTTCGGAACATCGGTAGTTTACCGAATTTTCTCATTATACTACATTAAAGCTACTTACTGATAATGACTCGTTATCAACGTCCTGCTAGTGTGAATGCAGAGTGAAGTTTACATCATCCGTAAGGTTGATTGTAAGAACCAAAACCAACGCTGGTATATAAGGAAAAAAGATATCTAGGCCTGTTCGACTTGATGGATTGATTGCCATTGACTCACATCAACTCCGCTTATTAGATATTCAAAATATTCTAATAGATAACGACACCTACCTTCATTATTTTCTTTTATCACAATACCTACTGCAAAAGAAAAAAAATTTGTAGGAGCACTAAATATGCTGTTGATCATGATTGTATTTTTCTGAATATACCGATCTTTATCTTTATCTTTATCTTTTCACACAGAAAATGAAACCGAACACGCGTTGTCAACAAATAAGCTGATCACTGTGCTTTTTTTGTAACAAGCTGGGTACCCAGGGGCAAACATAATTCAAGTATGATGAATTTAATGGTGCTGGTCCCATTTCAAAGTTAGTCCCCATTTTTGAGATATCGCTTTTGGCATTTTTCGGCTCTGAGACAAAAATTTGTCAAAATATACACTCATTTTCACGACGATGGTTCAAGAGTCATTAAGATTTTCGTTTTGCTTTCTTCAGTAAAGTTGTTGCGCAAGCCAAGACAAACAACTTTGCCGAACATATATATATCAAATCGTGCCTAAGATTTATACAAAGATTATATGAGTGTAAAGTTTCTAACAAATAACAAAAATAAATATGTATTAAGTACACTGTTAAAATATTTCTTATAAGAATTTTTGAGTGAAATAAAAAAAAACTCAGAAAAACCAAAAGTAAAAATTAAAATGTAAGAATACATGAGTGTGAAGTTTCTAACAAAAAAAATAACAGCAATATGTATACGATTATTAAATCCAATTGTTCTAAAAATATTTCATCGAGATCTAAATAATAATTTTGATCAAACAATTAAATTTTCCATCGCTAAAGTATGTATAAACAAAACTCGTCCACCGTAACGTTTATACCAAACGGATTGGTACCGAAAGATTTTTGAGTAGAAGATATTCGATGTGTTTGTAACATCGCTGAGTTTGTACCAAAATGCCACTATTATCCGATGATTGATATAGGATTAACCTTTCAAATAGAACAGGTTCGATTTCCAAACGGATGGGTGGCGATAGATTTCGTTGAGTAAAACTCGTTCATGGAATTCATTGAGTGATACACGTTGAATGAGCAATAACAGGACATGTTGAACATTTTGTACCAAAATTTCATTATATACTGATGACACCTACGGGTTTACCTTTTCAAATGACATCAGAGACATTCCAAAACGGATGGACGTCGGATGATTTTTGAGTAGAATTTATTCAGTGCAAATATGGAAGCTGAGTGGTATGCTTTTAACAGCCAATAACAAGACATCGCAGAGTTTCTATATACGGATGATTGCTATAGACTTAACCTTTCAAATGCGACATTGCAGACTTTCCAAACCAATTGACAGAGCAGGATTTTTTGAGTAAAACTCATTCATAGAGTTTATTTAGTGGTAGCATTTAATCGGCCAATAACAGAACATCGCAATATTTGTACCAAAATGCCACTTTTATCAGATAATTCTTATAAGTTTAACATTTCGAATATAGAACTGATTTTCTGATGAATTGGTTACGATAGATTTCTTGAGCCTATTACATTTATCGACTTCTATGTCTCTTTCTAGCTTTCACATCACGTGAATGAATTTTATTTCCTGCACTGTGGGCTTCTCGCCTTCTAGTTTCGATTTCCTTATACGCAGTATAATAGTCTAGTGCAACGTCGTTACACCAGCGCAATCAGTTTCTTCCTCTACGATGCCCTCACTTTGTCATTACGATTTGGTAAACTTTGGAAGTAGGTTTGCCACACTGATTGAACAACAGCCAGGTTTGTTCTCAGCTCTCCATTCCCGTCTTTGAACACTGTACTTCTTGGGTGGAAAAAATTTGTGGGATTCTTGGCATTAGCAAAACACTTGAATTGCCTTTTTCCACTAGAAAGCTAATTTTTCGGTGCCTGATCTCATAATCTTCACGCTTCTTTTGCCCGAGATATTGTCGTACCTTTCCTGGCACATAACTTTAGCGATACCTGACTGGTTAAATAGCTACTATTCCTAGGTGTTAACAGAAGGTTATTCGCTATAAGTCTGCCGATGTAGATAGTCCGATCTAGTCAGTTACAGCTCATTGGTATCTCTGCAGCCAAGGTTGATCTTTTAAAGCAACGCCATTCCATCGAACGGTTTTTTGTGTTCCTCTATTGAATGTGAATGACAGTTCACACTTGTAATTGAATATGACAAGCGAATGATCGCTTTCGGTGACTCCACTACTGTATGATCTAACGTCGGATACGTTGGTGGGGTGTGTTTTGGAAATCATGAAGTATGGCGAAAACAATTTATACGTCGGTTATAGTATAAGGCCGCACTTAATTTAAATACATTATTCATGTGAATATACTTTTGGGTTTGAATATTTTATACAAATAATTATAGAAATGAAATTAAAAGCAATAACCAAATATTTCATCAATACTATATGAAATTAATAAAATGGCGGAATATATATAACCTCAAAAAAAAATAAAAAATACTGATAGAATGGAAAATAAATTAAACAATTTTTTTTGTTCACGTTGAATGAATGAACATATTAAAAAAAAACGTAATAAATAATGTAATAAAAATTACAAATATTATTTTATTATTGATAAAAACGTAATAATTTTATTTTTTTTTAATATATTTTCCGTTTTTAAACTCACAGGACGAGAAAAATCAACTGCTTATAACAAATATTTGGTTGAAATTGGTAAGCTTTTAACAGCAGTTTTATTTAAATTAAGCGCATCAGTTATTTATATACAAATTTTTTGCTCTGCTTTTTTAAATTTAATTATAGGAATGGAACGATATGAATTTACGATGGAATACATCAGAATATGGGGGTGTAAAGGATTTGAGAATACCACCGCATAGGATATGGAAACCTGATGTTTTGATGTATAATAGGTGAGAATTTTATGATTTTGTTGCCATCCCAGCTCTGTAAATCAAATTATATCGTGTATTTGTTGTTCTCGTGTTGCAGTGCGGATGAAGGTTTTGATGGAACATATCCAACAAATGTAGTCGTACGTAATAATGGTTCCTGCCTTTATGTGCCACCTGGAATTTTTAAATCAACATGTAAAATTGATATCACATGGTTTCCATTTGATGATCAACGGTGCGAAATGAAATTTGGTAGTTGGACATACGACGGATTTCAGGTACGTTATTATACATTTTAAAATCACATAATCCGATTATGAAAATGCGCGAATTTACAGTTTTTAGTTTTATTCATTATGGTAATATGTATATACGTAAATATTATATAAAGTACCTTTCCATTAATAATTTGGAACAAAAACAAAATAATAATAATCAATACAGCTTTAATCAATTTTGATAAGATGACATTGTTTGAAAAGCTTTTAGGCAAATATGTATGTCGCATATATGGAAGGTATATTGAAATTCTAAATACTAATTTTTTATGACTAAATGGAAAATGTATTACACATAAAATATTTTGCAGTCAAAAATATTTTGACATTTTAATACAGTCAATTTAAATTAGACTGAGCTTTTTTCATATTGTGGCAATTTTAAAAAAAAGAAGATCTAGGTCATCCATACAAAGCATAATGTAATATGTATAATATTTTATTATACTCATATGGAATACTGCGGGGTTTTATGGTTTGATTGACTGATTAACAGAAAATCCAGGGGACCACCGTACACTCCTTTTACACACAAAAAACCGAATCGACTCGGCTACAGTCACATATGTACAGCCGCGATAGTTACACAATGACAGCACACTGCTAGTTTCCTTATTCAGCGATTAATAATATATTCCCTCCCATTCTACCTTATAAATAAAATTATTAGTATAATTACAATTCACTACTATTTGAGAAACGAAAAGAATGCTATAAAAGACAGCGAAAATTTGTCAGCGGAAAATAGGAGCACTATCACAAAGGAGATTGTTGTTGTTTTTTTTACAACAAGCGGAAATTTTATGTTTATCGTTTGGAATTCGCTAATATTTATTAAGATTTAGATTTTTTGCGGTAAAAAATTGGACAGGATTATGGCTACATACATATCACGTACATACCATATTAGAAACGTCTTTCCTCAACTGAACTTTCAAAGATCCGAGTTACCAATTTTTTGACGTAGAACTACGTCCATCAAGTGTGCAATCTAAAAAAAATACGAGCGCGATTTTGATGTCTACATGTCTCATTGGAAAGATCGAGGCTGACTCTAAAATAATAAACAACAATTTATACAAATCTGATAATTACATTTCTAATATGGGAGTAGCGCGTATAAATGATATTAAAGAACAGCAAAACAAAAATTAATTAATTAAAAAACTATTGATTATCGTTAACTTAAACGTTCAAAGTTTAGTTGCTCATCCCTTAGATATTGAAACTGACGAGATATTATCAAATTCTGATTTTCTTGCTCTGAGTGAGACTTTGATGTTTGAAGATCAACCGATTAAAATTAGAGGGTTTGAAATCATACATGAACTCTTCGTTCGAAATTGATAAATAAACAGCGTAAAGCAAGCGGAGTAGCAATTTATAGAAATATCAATAGTGTAGCAGATTGTCAGCCTATTTATTGAGTTTGATATTAATGTTAGAAGACAGATGATCGATTCAGTTGGTGACATTTGTCTAGTGGATGTTATACCCTTGACAGACTAGCGATTAGCTAAATGCGTTTAATCATTTTTTCGAGTTTATCTCTTAATGTGTCAACTTCGAGATTAGCTAAACGGGTTTTGTTATAGGTTTAGTAACTAAACGGGTTTAGTGCACTAATCTCTCAATATTTTGAAGTTTATCGCATAAAAATGGGTTTAGCGAGTGCGCCATCTAACAATGAAGGCTAAAATTTATAAATAGGACAATGCCATTTAGTGTTGTGATACAATGATAGATGCCGCTTACTTTTTGAGTTATTCCTTTCGAGCTCAAATTTTTTTTTGCTTCAATTTAAGTTCAACATACACAAATGTGTATGTCAATAATGACAGGTTGTAATTTCTGCCGTATTTTAATGGATCTTAGTTAAATGGGAATTCTTAAAAAAGAGCATAATAATTTGATAACACATAAATTATATACCATATTAATTATTTGTTTTTGATAACATTAATTATTTTATTATTATTATACATAGTTAGTGTTATTTTTTTGAACAAAACAAAATTAAATGGTATGCATAAATGTGTATACTGGTCTTCAATTTACACATAATTCTATTCTGACACATTCGTTTCTCGTAATCAAAATTTGCATACACAATTGTGTATATTGGCCGGGCAAGGCTATATCCCTTTCGCTGCCAGCCATCATAATTGTGTGGGTAACGAAAACGAATCATGTCAAAAATTGATTTTTGTATTTGATATGGACCAACATACACATTTGTGCATTCCTCCTATCGTAGAGTACGTACAAATAAAAGCTGGGTTTTTTTTAAAACAATCGAGTAGAGTTAGCGATAGCTATTTTCAAATTGGTCCAGTTTAAAATTAAAAATTTAATTTTTTTTAAATTAAATAATTTTGATTTAATATATATCTATGTACATAAAAAAAATCCATCATAAAAGTTGTATAGTTTTCTTGTAATATCGTTGTTCTGTATAGTTCTGTCAATGACATTTGTTTAATACCGATTCCGGACAAACATAGCGCTACCGTATTTTATTATTGAAACAGGGTTTGCTAAGCCTCATAGTGCGTCAAACTAATTGGTTTTGTAGTAGATTAACTAAACGCGTTTAGCTAAACCCTAGTCTGTCAAGGGTATTACTTTGAATGGTTCGTCAAAATGTATACTTAGTTCCATTTACATTCATCCGCATGCTAAAGAGGTCGATTTAAATATGTTCTTTTTTGCGGCATTAATGGAATACACAGAAAGTTCAAAATTAATTGATAACAGTGGATAAAGAGGGTTCAATAATTTTAATGGGTGATTTTAATGTAGATGTTAAACGGAATGAAGGAGCGTTTGAGTTTATGAAGCATCATTTTAGTCTAGATATGGTTCCGACCAATTATCCAAGTATATTGGGAAATATTTACATAGATTTGTCATTCACTAGAAAACTAACTCCAGAACTTGTTTTATCGGTTTGGTACTTTTCGTATCATAGACTAATTCTTCATAAAATAGTGATGTAAAATCAAAAACAATCTTTTTATCGCCAAAAAAATACTATTCTTCATATGAGTAGAGCAGTTCTACGCCTAACAACCCCTGCGGCTATGTCAACGAACAGAGACTAGTGTAATTTTTATTAAACTATAATTAATTTTATTTTATTCACTTTTCACAAAAGGTCGTAGATTTTTTCTCACTTTTACTTTTTTTTCTGCCCACGAAGATATTGTTACGGTGACACCTAGAATAGAATAGAATAAGTTATTAAATAATTGTTCAATTGTATTTTTGTTTTGAGTTAACATTTAGGCGTCATTTGTATACTAACATATTTGCTCAATTGTTGATGCGCATTTAGGATTATTCTAGAAACAAATATTTTGGTATATAAAGGCGTACATTGACGAGGAATGCTGAGTCTTATTTTAAACGTGATACAGTGAAGGTTAAATAGAAAGATTATTAAAGTGATTATTAAAGCGATTATTAAAGTGATAATTAAACAGTGTGTTATAATTATAATAATTAATTGTTAATTTTTTTTTCAAATTGTTAATTTGAAGCAGTTATATTTGTTCACAATCCAGTGATTCGAACCTTGAGTGACAAGGGAAAAACGTAACAATATCAACGTCCCTTAAGCTAGCAGAACCCATACAGCAGAACATTACAAGATAGTATGGATAATTATAGGCTAATTAAATGCCGCATTAAAAAAATTTGGGCTCCACCCCTTCCAACTAAAACGCGGGTTCTGATAGCTTTAGAAAAAGTTAGTAGAACCCATATCAAAAACTGATTTAAAAACAATTGGAAAATTAATGGTTAATTTTAGGCTAATTAAATGCCCCATTTAAATTTTTTTATTCTGCTCGATCTAGAAAATGCAAAAGGCTTTATCGTTTCAAAGCTAGCAGAACCCAAATTGAAAATCGGACTAAAACTTAAATTAGAATGCAAAACAAGATCTATTGATAAGCAAATAATTTTAGGCTCACTATGGGCTAATCAAACGCCCCATTAAACATTTTTGAGCTCCACCCGTTTTTGACCAGACTTCAGGTCATTTAATCTAAAGCCAGCAGAACCCAATTCGAAAATCGGACCAAAACTGAACGGCCTCAACTGAAGTTAACATCAATAAAGTGAAGGAAATATTAACAGAAAATCATCATTAGAGAGTTTAAGAGAGATAGCCGCTTCACTTTCTGTGACTCATGAAACAATTCGTACCATTGTATACAATTATTTGGGCATGACACGCGTTGCCGTCCGACTAGTTCCGAAAGAGCTGAATTTTCTTCAAAAACTCACTCGCGCAAAGGTCACTGAAAACATGCTAGAACGAGTCAATTCCAACCCACATTCACAAAACTCATTATAACAGGTGATGAGACATGGGTTTACGAGTTTGACATGCAAACCAGTCAAAAGCTTCGAAATGGTGCCTTCTGACTGAGCCAAAACCGAAAAAAGCACGTCCAAGTCGGACAAAAGTCAGTTTAATTGTGGAATGTTTTCTTTGATTATCGCAGTATTGTACACTCTTGGAATTCTTGACAGATATGCGGCGTTTAAGAAAGCAACTTGATCTTGTTTTGCGTTCTAATTTCAGTTTTGGTCCGATTTTCGATTTGGGTTCTGCTAGCTTTGAAATGTGACAAAGCCTGTTGCATTTTCTAGATCGAGCAGAATAAAAAAATTTAAATGGGGCATTTAATTAGCCTAAAATTAACCATTAATTTTCCAATTGTTTTTAAATCAGTTTTTGATATGGGTTCTGCTAACTTTTTCTAAAGCTAGCAGAACCCGCGTTTTAGTTGGAAGGGGGGATAGAGCCCAAAATTTTTTAATGCAGCATTTAATTAGCCTATAATTAGCCTATAATTATCCATACTATCTTATAATGTTCTGCTGTATGGGTTCTGCTATCTTAAGGGACGTAGATATCATGAAGTTCGAACACTTAACGAATGATGAGTTCCACTTGAAATTGTGTAATTTGTGAAATCAAAGTCATTTAGGAACACAATTTAAGAATTTGGTTGCCCGATTTGCAGAGGAACGAGAAAACAATGAACTTATTCCAAATTTAAAATAACGGTTATTTAGCTCTATTTTATATTTTTATTGTAACATAAGCTTTCAGAACCTTTTCGGTTCCTCTCTCAAAAGTATGTAAATCAATTTAACAAAAAATGTTTTCTATAAAAAATAAAATAAAATCGAAATCAAGCCTAACTAAAACGTAGCTATTTTCCTGTAGATATCGCTAACTACTAGGAAAAATATATTCTTTATTTTAGCTAAGCAACAAAAATTGACATCTACTGAAAAAACACTTGACAAGATAAAATTTGACTTTAAAAACTTAAATTGAAAATAATTGTATCCATCTTAAATTATATTTTAAATGTGTAAAAGCAAAAAATCAATTTATAAAAATACAGTAGATGATATGAATTGCCAATGTAAGCGAAATCGTTAATTTTGTTAATAGAATTTAAACTAGATTTTATATGTAACATTTCCAAAATAGATCTTTTTCTGTAATTAGGTTGTTTTTCGAAAATGTCAACATCTTCCAAAATAATTTTATGGTTGGTATTATAACGATAAAAGTTTACTGTCTTACGACAGTATACCATATCGTTAAAGAAATTTGTCCCCATTTCATGCCCTAGCCCCATGTGCGGCTTGGCTTCCCGCAGCTCAGCCTGGTATGTGGTCGTGGGTTTTTGGGGTTAGGTGAAATAAGGGACCTAGATTACCGCACAATCATATTAATTTAGGAAAGATGGCCTAAAATTTACCATCTAAAATTTCGATCAGGAAAAGAAAAAAGGTCGTCGGACCCAAAACTGGCGGTTCCTAAACATTATTTAGGGAATGGGTTTTCACCCATGGTTGTTATTTCTGGCTTCTTAGGGTAACATAATTACCTTAAGAAGCACAGACACGTATTATCAATAAAAAAAATTAACCGTTAGTTGCTTATTGAAAGTGGAGGAGGTCCTTAGAAGAAAGAGGGTGTCCAGCCTATGGGCCAGGTTACTCTCGATGCCCTCGTTTCTAGCAAGACTCAGCTTTGCTAGAAGCAACTAAGGTACCTCGTCACTATTGTGATTGTTAGTACTCGCCTCTTAACACTATACTTACCAATAACATCACACTTTTCTGGTTAACAACTCCCAAGAACACAATTTATTTTTTTATGTAAAAAAAATAAGTTTATTTTCTACTTGTTTCTTCTTTTTCCTGTTATTTTTCTATTGCTTCAGATAAAACACACAAACAACAAAAGCATTAATTAATTTCACAACAAACAATATAGAAAACACGAATGGGTTATCTTATACTCCAGATCAAACGCCACAAAATAAAATACACTATACTGGGTTCACGAAACTTAAAATTTATTGATAACAATTTTTGTCAAATTTCACTGATTGATTTTAAATAAATTTTCACAAAAACTACAAAAACACTAAAACTATAAACAGTAAAAATATAAATCCGCGTTCGTTTCTCTTTAAACTGCACAACTAACGAACTGACCACTTCTTGGTCTATCTAATCACTCATCCCCTCACCAAATGTTCTTGCACATTTTATATCCAATTAATTGGAAAAATATTGTACATCCATCAAAAATGTACGCAAGCAAAAAAATGTACAAAAACGTAACATTGGTTTTTGATTACCCAATGCACTCGCTAAAATTTGCTTATATCCAAAAAATATAACCTGATCGAAATGTGCAATTGGAGGTATTTTCAATAGCAAAGTCCATTCTCATGCTATTTACCTCAAAACACATCGATAAAAAAAAATTGATAATGTTGCATTATATTATTATGGTTTACGTTTATTCACCTACTGCATGGATATATAGGTACAGTAATCTGAGTAACATAAACAAACAATAACAATGCGAAATACGGCATGGTTTTTTTTTATTTTGGTAGAATTTGAGGTATCACCTCGAAGGTTATGCCGAGTGTTAAAATTTTATGTTGGGATTTGGGTTGATAACGGAACTGAATAAGATTCCGTTACAGTATCTCTAATATGTTCCGAAAGTGCACTTATTTGATTTGAATTTCCCGTGGCGTATTTGTTGAAAAAAACGCTCCCATAAAAGCTCCCTGTTTTGTTTGTCCCGTGTAAATTATGTTACAATCATTACATGTAATTTGATCAAGATTGGATTCTTTCTGTAAAGGCATCACATCTTTTAATTTTGAAAACAAAATATCATTTAAACTGATAGCTGAACGACCAATAATTTTGAAATTATAATTTTGAACTAAATGTTTTAATTTTTCGAAAAGATTTTTTATGTAAGGTAAAGATAAATAATTTGTACTATCAATTTCAGGCTGTTTTCCAAACGAATACTTATTTCAGACTTATTGACTTATTTGACGCCATCTTGAATAAGCAAGTAAACCCATTCAAGTTTGCATACTTATTTTGACAGCGACATGAAAACATTGTTTTCATCACAAAATTCTTCTAAGCATAATATTTTCGTTAATTATTAATTTGATTATTTATTTTAATAAATTAACAATTATATTATTGTGCAATTAAACGGATTGGCGACAATTTAAAAAGAAAAACTTTATATGATTTTTAGGCACGATTCGGCTGGGTTTTTTATATTTCAATTTTCGTTTAAGACAAAGAAGTTCGAATTGAGCCCCAATTAATAGGAAAATTATATTTTATGTCTGTAATCAGTATTAATTGTTTCGGATAGATAGAATATACCCCGTGTGGTCTTGCTAGTTCTGTAGCTGACCTTGAAACAGTAGTATTAGTTTTGTTAACGTACCTCATGCAAAATGGAGAATCTACGGCTTGTACAACAAACACACTGTTGTTCTTTCGACCCCAAGGGTAGAACATACGCCAACTTTTAGTTGCGTATTCTATTAATTAATTAAATCGGCACAATCACAGCACTTTAATTATTTTTTTCTTTCTTAAAAGGTACAGTTCACTTTTTACTAAAGCTCACTATTCTTGAAATTTTAAAATGATACATACAATGTAGCATGACAAAAAAAAATCGTGTAGCGATAGGAACGTCCATATCGTTACAATCGTGGGGCAGTCCCACACCTTGAGATGAGTCTCATTAAGCCGGGAATTATTACGTTTGAATATCTTTCATATGGTATGTCCCTAATACACTACCGTTCAGATTCTCAACTTCAATGGCAACTTTTCCGATAAGTCTTTTAACTCTACCAGCAACAAATTTTGGTGCGAGCTTTGCAGACAAATGTTTGGTGGCGTCACTTTGGACAAAATTTCGCACATAAATTAATTGACCGGGCTTAAACTCGCGGATTCTCGATCGAAGGTTGTACCTTTTTTCATTGCTTTCTCGCGCTCGTTGCATATGATAAAGAACCTTTTCTTGCGCTACCGACAATCGATCAGCAGAGTGTATAATAATAGAGCAATCTTCTAATCATTTAAGGTCCCTTAAAAGTTTATATTCGGCCCCATTCATTATTTTATACTGCCAAATACCAAATAATGAGCAGAATATCCGGTAGAGGAATGAACGGAGTTCCGAAGAGCGGCTGCAATTTCTGGAAGATGCTTGTCCCATTCACGATGACTATCGTTTAGGTATGGTACGATAAATATATACGCATTGCCATGTTTGGTCCTAGGATATGGTCCTAGAAAGTCAAGGTACAAATGCTGCCATGGTCGATACGTAACAATTTGGTTCCCCATCTTTGGTCGTAAAATCTGATGGGAAGGTTTACAAGTCTTACAAATCATACAATCTGAAATGTATTCTTTAACAGTTTGCAACATTTTAGGCCAGTAAAAATATCGTTGCAATTTTTCCAAAGTTTTCTCGATTCCCAAATGACTTGAATTTGGAGGATCGTGTGATTGCCGAATCAAATTTAGAACTAATGGTTTCGGAATATACAATTTCCAACTCGGTAAATCACTGGGAGAACAATGGATTCCAAATTGGTTCGTAAAATAAATTATATTGTTTATAAGTTGAAGATTGCATTGAACATTGGATTGGGCTTTCAATGCGGACTTAAGTTCAATATAGGTAGGGTCCTGAAAATGATTAGAGTCTAGATCAATGTGAAATGGAGAAGTAATTATGGTGTTTGCATTAATTGTTACACACGGATTCTCAAAAGCTCGAGAGAGTGTGTCCGGTACGACGTTCTGGGAACCTTTAACGTGTTGGATGTCAAAAGAAAATTGTTGTAATTTTAAGCTCCAACGAGCAAGTCGTCCATGGAGGTCCTTTTGAGCTATCAGCCATTGCAATGAGGCGTGGTCAGTAATAATAGTAAAATGATAACCATTAATATAACAACGAAACTTTCTAACACTCTGAACGACTGCGAAACATTCAAGTTCTGTCACTGAGTAATTTCTCTGGGCATCGTTTAACTTCTGTGAAAAATACGCAATTGGTTTCTCAACACCTTGACTATCGAGCTGAAATAATACACTACCAATTCCACTGGAACAAGCGTCGCATTGAACGTAAAAGTGTTCATCAAAATTCGGATGAGATAATACGGGAGCTGTTGACAACGTTTCTTTCAAACTTACGAAGGGATTTTCAGTAACTTCAGACCAATTCCATTTAGTAGATTTTTTTAAAAGATCGGTCAACGGGGCAGAAAGTACAGAAAAGTTTCTTATAAACCGCCGGTACCAACCGCACATTCCGATAAATCGGCGAATTTGTTTCTTTGTACGCGGAGTAGGAAAATCAAGTATACCACGTGCTCTCTCAGGATCAGTTTTGAGACAGCCGTCTCCAACCAAATACCCTAAATATGGAATTTGCTTCAGCAGAAAATGACTCTTTTCAATATTTATTGTTAAATTGGCGGCCGTCAATAAATCCGCAACCTGGATCAATAGATTAAAATGCTCATACAAAGTGGCTGAAGTGATGAGTAAAGGTTGATTTATATTATCGGCGCGGCTCAGCACAGTCATGCATCGTCTCATGCATCAACAATTTATATTATCAGCTCGGTTCAGCTCATATATTGGGTTCGTATTTATTTCGATGTGCTTTCGTATCTATCATTCTACGATGAAATATTTGAGTTGTATTTATTTATTTTATTTGTATGTATTTTGTTTTCTTTTGCATCTATTCGTATTCAAATATTCTTTTTGGATTATACGATATGCGCTGTACTGTACCGCACCGAGATGCACTAATAATATAAATACTCTCATAGTAAATGCATGTAACAATATTTTTGTGGTATGAGCTGTGCTGTGCCGCGCCGATAATATAAATCGACCTTAAGTCGTCAAGATACGTGAAAATACGGTCATGCAAGTGATGAGGTATGACTTTATGCATCAAACGGCATAGCGTTTGAGGTGCATTGCACAGGCCAAATGGCATTACCTTAAATTGAAATAGCGGTTGACCTGGCACGATGAAGGCGGTTTTGTCACGCGAATCGGGGTGCAAAGGAATTTGCCAAAAGGCATCCTTAAGGTCAAGACTTGAAATATATCGAGTATGATCGAGCCGACTTAGAAGGCTCTCAATTAATGGTAAAGGGTAAGTTTCTTTTTGAGTTATATTATTGAGGCGACGAGCGTCCAAACATAGGCGGATTTGGCCATTTTTCTTAGGCACTGGTGCTATAGGAGAGCTCCACGCGCTCGTAGATTTTTCGATTGCGTCCAGAGCAAGCATTCTCGCAATTTCGTCGTTAATTTATTTTTGTCTTATTGGAGACACCGAATAGAAACGTTGTTTTATCGGCTTCTCGTCTAAGAGTTTTATTTCATGTTGCACAAGATGTGTCCTTCCCAGACCGAGTTTCGAACAAGATGGAAATTTTTCGATTATTTGGTTTAATCGCTCTTGTTCTGTAGACGACAAAACATGACGATCTGGTGGGCTAGGGGAAATGACTTGGGCAGATCTTATCTCCTGTACAACCTTAGAGGTATAGGAGGAATTCAAACGATATTGACTTGATAGGCTGTGTGGAGTGATGGACAAACCAAATTGGTTCCAAAAGTCAATGCCTAAATACAGCGACTGCTGTAATGTAGGGACTATAAACAGGCGCATCATTTTCGTTTGATCATTAAAGGTAATTTTGGCATTAATATACCCAAAAATTCTTTGTGTATCACCACTTGCGGTGGAGATAATAGTAGGCAAATGATGTATGGTAATGTTTGGGTTATTTAAAAACTTCTCTGAACCTGCGCCTAAAGCGCTAATACTCGCACCACTGTCTAGTAATCCTCGATAAGGCTGACCATCGATTAAAACGTCGGAGTAGGGTCGTTTATCACCACACTCGGTTGCTATAACAGAACTTATGATGATTTTTCGAAGATCTTTAATGTTTTCCCAATACAGGTGTGTTCGCGCTTTTTGTTTAGGGGAAATAAATCTCTTGTGAGTATGACCAGCATTCGTAGTACTCTTAGTAGTGCTTGAAATAGGTAACACTTCATAATTTCTTTTATAATCGACAACGTTAGTTTGTGTTGCAACTGAGTGGGTTAAGACATATTGGTTATCGGGCTTTAAAGTTTGAAAAGTAAAATTAGAATTTAATACGGGTTCAACAGGTTGAACCGAATCATAAAATGTGTATTGATGTAACGAATTTGGAAGACTGGCAGAATGAAACGAGTCGTTGGAACTTAGTGAGTCGGATTCCCACCGTTCTTGGTCATTTTGTAGAATTCGGGATCGGTATTGCACGCACTGTCGTTTTTCTGGGGTCGTAATAGTATGGTCGGGGTACTCAAATTCCCAGAATTCATCTGATCCCGTGCCGCGTTTCCCGAACATTTTAGACAATCGGATACCGTGACATTCTTAAAGCCGCACTTGTAGCAGAATCGTGTGCGAGGCTTTGAACAATTCTGAAAGGGATGACCGATGTCATCACAGTTAAAGCACACATATGAAGTATTTTGGGATACACTGGTTGATGTTGACGGCATGAGCCGGTGTTTAATTTTAGTTATTTGTGCTATGTCTTGATGTATAGCATCAATCTGAGGTGAAGTATTTAAGGGTGGTGTCGGATCATATTCGTAAGCCGCAGTTTTACCGAGATCTAGTTCATGTATGGATCTTCTACCCGCGACAACTTGTTCCATATTGATACCTAGACGAGTCCACGTGGTCTCCCAGGCGGTTGCGCTTTTTATGAGCTCTTGCACGCTTTTAAACGTTTTGTCTGTTAAAAATATAATTGAAGGGCAGGATGCATGTTCAATCTTAGAACATCTATCAGATCTTCCTCCGAGTACGGTTTCTTGCATTGTAACGTCAGACTCCAGACTTCATTGTAAAAATTTTGAAAAGTTTCTTTGGTACTCTGTTTTCGAGACTCAACTAACCGCCGAAGTTCGAATTCTGTTCTGCGATCTTTGAACCTCTCTATCAAATCGTTTCTAAAAAGTGACCATGTAGCATTTTTATTCGAGCGTCGATATGTCTAATAATATCGTAACGCACTTCCTTTGAGTACAAAACAAATTTCCGTAAATAATAATTCATCAGCTAAATTTAATGATTTTGCTAACATTTCGATTTGAAATAAAAATAAATCAATGGGAACGGCATTAGAAAGGCCATCATACGAAATACCAGATCTAGCTAATGTACGTGTGTCAGTCATATATCTTCGCGATTTAGAAGAATTTAAACTTGTTAGAGGAGTACTATTTTTGTCCTCATAATTATGTCTAGCTCCTTCAGAATAATCAAATACAGGTATTTCATTGTCATCATCTGACTCTGAAATTTCGCCCGGCTCCTCCAATTGCATTTCTTTAATCTCATTTAGAGTAGTTTCTATAAGTCGGTGTTATCTTGCAGCACGGATTGTATTTTTAAAAGTAACGTTTGAGTAGTTTCTAGAAGTTCTGTTGCTTGTTTACCATACTTAGGTGATCGTTGTGCTCTTGTCAATCGACCGCTTAAATGAATAAGTCGGGTCTCTAAGCCACGTACAACATTAATTTCAAGCTCTTTTGATACATCTAATTTCTCCATTTAAGATTTCACTTCAGATAATTTCTTTGAGCATTTTGAAATTTCGTGTTGTGGTTTTTTCCTAGCAGCAGAGTGCATCTTGTAAGGTCGTAATGCCGGTGTATCTGATTCTAGTTCGAAAGCCTTTTCGAGTTGAGACAATACATCCGTTGGGTAACCTCTGATATTACGAAGCCTACATTCCACACTTAGTTCGTCTAAATCAAGTAGTCAAGGATCCATTATAGATAAATTATTATGTTAAAGTTGCAAATAAAACAAAATTACGTAAATTGATATATACGAAAATCAAAGTTACGAATATAAACTAAATTAATAATAATATTAATAAGTATTAAGAAAATTTGAAATAATATATATTATATAGAAATGTCAATAATATAGTATTTTGGAATAGAGGCAATTCAACCATCAAATCAATAACAAGTCACAAAAAGGTGTTTGATTATTTGGAACACATAAAAAAAATGAAGTGGAAGGATTGCAAAATTCACCATTCAATCCATCAAACTTCTAAGATTTACGATCTGGATTGATTAATTGAATAGTGAATGGTCATAATGAAAATAAATTTTTACAATACGTGAAATTCCTAATATCAATTAAGGAAAAAGAATAGAGAATTCACATGACTGCAAAATAGATTTTGTTGAGGGATATAAGTAAACCTAATCAATACCATGAGGTAGTAGTGTAACGTTATTTCCGATCAACTAAAGATCCTAATTAATGTAGATAAACATTACAATTGCAATTTATGGAGATTATAACTGAAACAAAAAAAAAATTGAAGAATACCCACTATCATATCAATACCTAAAGTAGAAGTATAGTTTGTATTGCAACAAAAAAAAATTATAATGCATAATAGAGGAAGGGAAAAAAATAAAGTAACAAAAAAAAACGGTTTATGAAACATAACGATTTGACCTTTGCTTGGGCGCCACTATGTAACCTTACCCCCTTTGTGCAACGGTTCGATGGATGACAATCCGAACACGTTTTAGCAGCACGAGGTGGTTACGTAGAAAAAAATGATTATCCAATACAGGTTCTGCAAGACGGTCTCTTAGCGCGGCTATCACTCAGGGTCATTGCGTGGGTTTTCTGCAGGCTGTGAAGGATCTGGAATAACCGTCAATTTAGGATGGTAAAGGAAATGGTCCAAATAATACAACACATTTACAAATCCAACATGGATGCTAGAATCCAGTTAAATTGCACTCTATTCCAAAATGATAAGGGATTAATTAATCATGTTAATTAGTATATAGTAAAGAAAAGAACAAAAGAACGATATATATATATATATATATTACCAACAGAAATTGTAGCAAATAATAACCAAAATATATGTATAGCAGAAGAAATGAAAAATTTATTTTCCTTTTATTATAAAAGATATCATTAAAATTTATTTATTTTTTTTTTTTTTTTTTTTTTTTTTTTTTTTTTTTTTTATTTCATTACCAGCTTAATCATTATAAATAAAATACATTGTGTGTAAAACATTATTAAAACTAACAAGATTAAGAAAGTAAGATAAGAGGACCATTGGATCAAAATAGATCACGTGACTGGTCCCCTGATTCTAAGCCACAAAAAAATATTTGAATTCTATTTACAAAGAAAATCAATTTAAAATCAAGTTAATTTACAGTTAAAATTAAAATTAAGAGAAACAAAAATTGTATAATAAAATTATAACTACATCTTAATTATTACACATGAATATATTAAAACCTCTTAAACTACACCATTTAATTTTAACATATATAATTTTAAAACCAATAAAAACAAAAACAATAATATTTTAAACCAATAGTTCAAAAAGATGGTCAATATTTTTAGTTTGATGAAGCCATTCTTTAAGGTATAGTGAAAAACTAGAGAAGTTACCGCACTTACGAATATCCAACGGTAAATTGTTAAAGATGATTGGTGCAATGACATTAATAAAGTTTCTTCTTAGATCTAATCTAAACTTAGGAATATGTTTCAAGAAGGTATGATTTGATCTGAGATTATACCCTGCATGAGTCACAAAATTATTCCCACTTTTAACATAGAATATTCTAAGTACCTTGAAGACGAAGATGTGACGTAGAGGAAGTATGCTGAGATTTTCAAATAATGGCCACGAAGGCGAAAAGGATGGTTTAAAGCACATTATTCTGATTAACTGCTTTTGTCGCACGTAGATAGGACGTAGTGTAGCATTGCAAGCACTACCCCAACATGATAAACCATATTGCTGTATTGAGTCCGCTAATGCAAAGTAAATCGTCCTAAGTAAATATTGCGGACAAAATAGCCGTAAGACATACATTTTTCTGGAGACCAATGATAGTCTAGTTTTCAGCCCTTGTGTGTGCGCTTTCCAATTTAAATCTCGATCAATAATAATACCTAGATATCGAAATTCATCAACAGTGTTCACTAAGAAGCAGTCATTAGGAGGGCATTGCGTGTTATTGCTTCTGCTGCATTTGAAAGTATGATACGTTGTCTCAAGATACAACGATGAGGTATCCCTAAAATGTAATAATTTCGTTTTGTAACTCAAAACAAAACTATGTGCTTCCAACCAAATAGACAAGCTTTTTAAATCCTGATCTATGAGCATGATATTATCTTGATAACTTGGACTAGCATATGTAAACGAGAAATCGTCAGCAAAAGCAGTTGGAGACCCTCGAAATTGTTGTCGAAAGATACCGTTTACATACACTAAAAATAATAAAGGTCCTAAAACAGAACCCTGTGGGACTCCCACATTTATCGGTAACTCTTTACTTAATTGTCCATTTACTCTAACCAATTGCGTTCGCCCATTCAAATACGAGGACAACCAATCCCGGGTTATCCCTCTGAATCCACAACAATATAGCTTTTTTAACAATGTGCTATGTTGAACTCTGTCAAAAGCCTTTGTTAAGTCTATAAATAGAGAAGATACCTTGGACCCTTTATCAATATGTTCAGTTACTTGTTCTAGGAAAGACACGATAGCTTGTTCAGTATTTCTATTTTTCCTAAAACCATATTGGTCGGGAGAGAAAAAGTCTCTTTTTTCTAGGAAGAAAACGATTCTACTTTTTATGGCTTTTTCAAATATTTTCGAGAAGACCGAAAGTAGAGAGATTGGTCTATAGTTGTTCATACTAGTTTTATCATTATTTTTAAAGATCGGAACAACTAAGGCTCGCTTTAACGATGTAGGAAAAATTCCAGTTACCAAGCTTAAATTGAAAATAAAAGATAAGACATCAACTAAGAACCAGGACATTTTTTTGACAACATTATTTGAAATCCCATCCAAACCAGGAGTTGAATTATTTTTTAGCGAAAGAATTGTAAAATACACTTCTTCAGATGAAATTTCCGAAAAAACGCAACTATCTATAGATTGGTAATATTGACATATTAATCTATTTTTGTCATCATCCGAGAGGAGACTGGCAGCATTAGCATCACCAACACTAGTAAAGAACTCGTTAAATTCATTAGCAATCTGCACTGGACCAGATATTTTGCAGCCTCTTTGATTAACAATTTCTTTAATTTCGACTGAATCAGGCTTTCCGTTAATTATTTCATTGACTGTTTTCCAATTTTTACGAGCATCACTGCCATTGTTGCTGAACTTTTGAGAATAAAAGCTTTTTTTGGCTATATCAATTTGTAGGTTAACAGAGTCACACAGCGTCAAGCTATATTGTTTCAATCTACGGTTGCTGGTATGTTTTTTTGCAAGGCGACAAATATTATTTCTTTTACGTATTAGTCTCAATAAATCATCAGACATCCATGGCTTTAGCTTCGTTGCTCTATTGGCACACAACTTAATGGAAGTGCTTTTTTTAATGTGACCTTTGAAGATTTTAATAAAATTATCGTAGGCCTTAGAAGCATCTAGGCAAGAATAAACATCAGTCCATACTTCATACAATAGTAGTTCCTTTAGCTTATTGAAATCAATCTGTAAAACTTCAAAGGTTCGCCGAGAAGTAGATTTAATGTTAAAGGTTCCTGTTAATTTAATTTCAATTAAACAGTGATCTGAAATTTTTAGGTCTAATACACTGTAAGAAACTACCGGAAAATACCTTTGATCAAATCTATGAAGTACATTATCAATACAAGTAGCTGTGGTATTTGTAATTCGTGTTGGTTCAAGAATATTATCCAAACCATGTTCCGATAATAAAATTAGCAGCCTATCAAGCATTGCGTTCTGCTTGAGGAAGTCGATATTAAAATCACCCATGATAATTAAGTTAAAGTGGGATAGACCTTCCAAAAGCCCACTGAATTCATCAATAAAACTGGAGATATCTGTATATCCAAGACGATAAATACAAATAATACAAACTAATTTAGAATTTATAAAGAACGTCAGACCGACCGCGTTGAATGTTTGGAAAAGTAGATTAAATTGTTTGCAATTTAGACTGCTATGTGCATAAACAGCAACACCTCCCGAACGTTTATCATGCAGGCAAGACGTGAATAGATCGTACCCCTTTACACCATAATTCTCGACTTCATTGTCGTAAATCCAAATTTCAGACAAACCAATAATTTGAGGCTGTAGATTACCGGACCCAATGTATACAAGCAGCTTATCTAAATTTTTCCTTATACTACGTATGTTTTGGTAAACAAGATTAAAGTTCATTGAGCTGCCCATTGAAATTAATAATAATCAAATTAATGTAACCATTCATAATAAATAAAATTATTATTTTGCGCCGCTTAATTAAATTGGTAAGACTACCGAGCCATTCATCAAAATAAAAATATCGATCAAATAAACCGACCATGTAGTGGTAAAAAATATTGTAGTGTAGTTGAGCCTTTAGACAAATGCCAAAAAGACATTTATAAGGTTTTAACTCTATTCCAGTATGACAACAAGACAAAACAAAATTATTTGATGTCAAAAGAGAAAATAATAATAATACATAGAAAACATGTAAACAACAACAACAATAACAATAATAATAATATTCAGTGGATAAAAAGTTGGAAATATAGTTGATGTGAAGTTTGAATAAAATATTAATAATAAACAGAAATGCAAGTGATCTAATTCTAATAAAAGTGAATATAAAACTATAATTACTGTGATTCCAGAGTGTGAATGATGATGATGTGAATGTGACCAGTGGTGATTCAAGAGTGTGTGATTCATATTTCAAGTCTGCAGATATCGGCCTTTGACTGGATCTTAAATGTGCTTTAGGTTCCTTTACCGGATAATGAACCATTTGGAGAATCATGATGAAGTGTTGACAGCTTATCCAGCCGAAAAATATCGTTGACACTAAAGATATGGTGGATTGTCGATTCACCTGTCTTGCGTAGGAATATTTTCCCATCTTTGGCCCATAAATACTTGTAGCTGTGTGCACGTTGCAGTTTCTTGGCTTCATTATATAATTTTGACTGAAATTTGGTGAAGTGCTGCATAACATAATATCCTGTTTGTGTAGCCGAGTTAGATGAACGACGATGCATTTTAAATTTAGTTAAGATATCATTCTTAATCTCAACAGAATTTAAGGTAATTATGTATGAGTTTTTTAACTTTGATGTCGAGTTAGGAGTATGATACATTTTTTTATTTCAGTTATCTCCGCTTCACAATTAATATGTCGAATGGCATCTGAGATGAATTTGGGGATATTGGGAACATCCATAGGCAAACCACCAATAACAATATTGTTCACAATTTCTTTCTGTGAAGCGACATCAAGTTGTGCCTCCAATATATTAATGCGTTCTTCTTGCTTAGTATAATTTTGTTGTATCAAATTATATTTTTCAGCTAAGATTCCATTATTTGCAGCAATAGTTTTGAATTCGATTTTAATTGCATCAAACTCGTTACAGATGAACACCTGAGATTTTTGGATGTCAGAGATCAATGATTTGACTTCCGCGAATTGTGTATCTATATGCATCATCAGGGTCCTGATTGCATCTTCAAATTTTTCATCAGATGTTTTCACTGTTTCTGTCGATGATGTTGCTGAAGGCTCACGATTGGAGATGAATAACTTAGCACATTCAGGAGAACAAGCCCAATTAGATTCAGCTGCTTTTTTTATTTTAGCTGCTCCAATAATACCCTTACATGATGGGTGGTACAGTTTCTGGCAGTAGCCGCACATCACAGCCGATTGTTTTTGTGATATCACCTTCTTGCATGAGGATGCAGAACAAACCGAGTTTAGATGGAAACTATGAGACTCCTCCGCATTTTCATAAAAAGGCATTTTTGTGACAACCAAAATACACTTGGCGCGAAATATTTTTTTTGTTATTTGTTCTTTTTATTTATTTTTTTTGTTTCTCTTTACGAGTATATAAACTAGTTTTTAGATTTAATTCAATATAAACTAAACTTTTCTGATATATATTATAAATGAACTAATCTTGGGAATATTTAAATATACTAGTTTTACTTAAATTGATTTAATTTTTATTTTTATTTATTGTTTGGTAATTATTTTACGTCCGCACTGACTTCAGGTTTGACAAAGAATGATTTTTTGTATAATTAATTAATTATACAAAAAAAAAGACATAACCTCTACGTCTTACTTGGCATAACCAATAAAACACAAAAAAAAATAATAATAATATTAAAGAAAATTTATATAGAAGTAAAAATTTGTATCCGCTATATTTAGTTTAATTTTTAGTTTAATTTTAATTTTTTTATATATATTTAGGACATGTGATATAATTACGGAATGCAAAAAAAAACTTACCAATAGTAACCAATGTCCTGAGAAAGCGCTTTCAGCAAGTTATTGATATACCTGTGAATAAGATTTAATGAATTATGTTTTCCTAAAACCCGAATGATACGCGATTGGTACATTGATACCACAACGTTTTGAATTAAACTAAATACGTATTATAATATATGGATAATTATAAATTAAACAATAATAATTTAACGAAATTTACCATATTAAATTTAAGAAAAATAAAGAGAACAAAAAAAATGTATCAAATTACTAAAATAACAATCTTAATAATAAAAGACATGCAAAGAAAAATAACTGCAAATCACCAAAACTTGACTTTACTTGTTGCCGTATAATATAAACTCCGTAACAACGAAACATAAAGTTTTGTTTTAGTGATCCAAAAATGAACTTAAATTTATCGAACTAAAGTATATAATTATTTATTTATTTATTTGTTTGATCCGAATTCGAAGAGTTCCACTGTCCACTACACTAGGAATGATCCAAAATCTCGCGCACGTTTTGCCTTGAATGACTGGCATGCACAATCCACAATATAACGGTTGCAAACAAAAAACCAAAAATCCTATAAGGCCAACCAGATCGCGGTTTTCCGCTTCTCATGCGC
Source organism: Nephrotoma appendiculata (assembly GCA_947310385.1). Classification (NCBI taxonomy): domain Eukaryota; kingdom Metazoa; phylum Arthropoda; class Insecta; order Diptera; family Tipulidae; genus Nephrotoma; species Nephrotoma appendiculata. Next base: position 152,759,712 of record OX371224.1, on the reverse strand, counting down.
CGCAATTTTGCGGAGTAAGATTTCTAAGCGAAGTAGATAAGTAAAACACGAAAGACAAAGATAATTAGTTTTCAAGCAAGACAATTAGGTAGGGGGTATGTTGTTTTATGTATGGATTAATCACTAAATATATATATGAAACACTAGTATTAATTTTGTTAACGTACCTCATGCAAAATGGAGAATCTACGGCTTGTACAACAAACACACTGTTGTTCTTTCGACCCCAAGGGTAGAACATACGCCAACTTTTAGTTGCGTATTCTATTAATTAATTATATCGGCACAATCACAGCACTTTAATTATTTTTTTCCTTTCTTAAAAGGTACAGTTCACTTTTTACTAAGGCTCACTATTCTTGAAATTTTAAAATGATATTTTCGAGTGAAACTTTTTAAAACGAATGAATCGCTATTCCCAATTTGCTTAACTTTTCGATTCATATTTGATGGTATTAGACATCGTGAGAATATAGATTTCATACAATTACATTAGGAAGAAAACAAAACTGCATACTATTACATGTATCCAGGATCGGTTGTACGATTTACCATTAAGACAGTAAAACAAATTGTTTGAATCATCCCTGTTCTCGGATAAGATTTACATAACAAAATATAATTATTATTGAGAGTACATAGCTATAAACTGAAAATATCATAATAATTAGGTAATTAGAGAATTATAAACTACAGCCACAAAACAAACGCCGATAATTGCATACGTACACTAAATCCCAAAATATTAAATCAATGTAGCATCATTCTTTTGTTATTTGTTTCGGTTAGAGCATCCTCATTGTTACATCATGCATGATACATACAATGTAGCATGACAAAAAAATAATCGTGTAGCGATAGGAACGTCCATATCGTTACAACCACAATTCATTTGTGTAAGACATGCATACATTACGTACTTAGGATGATATGTTTTCATGACAATCATTTTTTTTTATCTTAATTTTGATTTTAATCCACAAAGATCCATTCGTTATCTAGAAATAGTTACTAACCAAATTCTAAAAGTCATAAAAACACATAAATAACAAAAAAAAATTGACAACCAATTGAGATTTTTCGACTAGAAAACGACAGACAATAAGTCACCTCGCTAGCATACTTATTTGAATAAGTTAGGTTCCACAAATAAGTATTCGTTTGGAAAACAGCCTTAGATGCAGTGAATTACAAATTATTAGTTATTTTTAATAGTTTTTGTTTAATTTGATTTAAGCAATGAATTGTTGAAATCTGGTTTGTTTTCGTTTACGGTTTTATACTTTTTAAACAAATAAATAAGAAAAAATTCAAAAAAAATTGTTTTGTATTGATAAGTGATGCGATTGTGCAACACTCCCTACTTCGGCACTGGTCCAATATTATATTTTTTTATTTGATTTTCTCATCATTTTGGCCAAAATTAATTAGGAAACAAAACAAAATATAAAATTTACAAAAAAATTATTCATGACATCTATGGCTTAATCGGTGGTTCTTAACCTTTTTTTACTCGCTGTCCACCAATAAAATTTTGATAATTTCTTTGTTTGCAAATCAATTTATTTATTACTTTTTTAGGATACTGATTATTAAAGTGTTTTCCAAAAGCTTAAAGTTATTGAAGTGAAATTTAGTATCGGACAATTTTAGAATTTTTTGAGTTAAAATTTTAATTGTATTAATTTTGTAAGAAATAGGAAACCAAGAAATAAAATTTAGATAACGACCGGACCAGGTATTTTTATGACATCAGTCAAACGAAATTTTACCATGCGGTTCATGAATTAAAAGTAAATCTAAAAACGAAATTTTGTGGTCAATTTCGTTTTCAACAGTAAATTTTATTCTATTATCCGAAGAGTTAAACACATCCATAAAAATTTCAATTTTTTCTTCAGGGATTGCCGTTATAATGTCATCTACATAACGAAAATAAAATCAAGGTTGAAAATGCAAAGAGTTTAACCTATTTTTTCCAAAAATTCCATCATTAAATTTGCGATTATGGGACGAATAGGAGAACCCATTGGAGAACCAAAAGTTTGTTTATAAATTTTATTGCCGAAAGAAAAATCAGAATTATTCAAAACTATTTGCGATGCCGACATAAATTGAACTTTAGTCAATATAGTTTTTAAATTTTGTTTAATACTCCTCCTGTCATCTTTAATAATGTTGGTAACACGTCTATTATCGACATTAGTGAACAAAAACGTAACATCCAAAGACACTAAAAGATAATTTTGTGGAAGCGTAACATTCTGAAATTTTTGTTTAAAATCTTCCGAATTTAGAATATTTGAACTAGTATTACCAACACTAAATTTTAAAATATTATCCAAAAAAGACGATAAACTGTGTGTTGGATGAAAAAACTAGGAAAATGTTAACCAAATATAATTCGGTGATTCCAAAATTATATGGATTACCAAAAATCCACAAACCTGGTTTTCAAAGGGTTTTTATTTCGACTTTCTCCTCTACAACTTTTGAATATTAGACCCAGTGTTCCCCTAATTTTCCCAAAAAAACTCTCGTTTTCTAGTTAGATTGGGTCTAGTTCAAAGTGAAAACACCTACACTCAAGGTTGCAACCTCTTAGAAGTATCTTAGTATAAAGAGTTTTTACTTCGACTTTTATCTCTACAACTTTTGAATATTAAACCCAGTGTTCCCCTAATTTTTCCAGAAAACTTGTGTTTTCTAGTTGAATTGGGTATTTTTTTAACAATTTTGTTAAAAACTGAAAACATTTCACATTAAAATGACTTCAGAAATGTATGGAAGGCTACTGACGCCATGTGTGAACTTATGTTGCTCGTGCGTATATAGATTATGATCTCGGCTGTCATAAAAACATACACCCAGGGTAGTTACAGGACAGGGGGGTTTTTCTAACACTTTTGTTAAAAAACTGAAAACATTTCTTTTTAAAACGACTTCGGAATTGTAATGAATGCTATCAACGATCGCAATTTTTTTGATGTTGCTTTGTATTTGCATAATGATGATTCTGGTAATTTTAGTATATTTTGAGAGCCCTTACACTCAAATTGTTTTTTAAAGAAAATTGACTTTCTAATTAACAAACTTCGATGTGTGGTGAAATGTAACACATCTATGACCCCCCGTCAGTGTGCAAAACCCATGGGCCGACCCATCTTCCATGCGGGTATAGGCTGGCATGGAGCTTGTAATGTGCAGATGGTCTTAAATCGGCCCTATAGCCGTACGTCCTCGAGTTGGCCGGAAGGCGTGAAGTAAGGACGTAAAAAGCATAACCGCGGAAGAGCAGGGTGAGCCTTAAGCCCCAAAACAGATCGCATAGTTACCAATAAAAAAAAAATTCTTCGCTTTAGAACGTTTAAACATTCGTTTCTCTTCTTTTTCATAAATCTTTGATTTTTCATAAAACTTTCTGCTGGGCTAAATTTTCTGCTGGTTTCGAAAAATATCAGCAGAAAAAATTTCATTTTTGGGTTCAGGATGCCTCTAGCGGTGAATAGCAAAACACATTTGTTCTGCTGGAAATTGTCTGCTATCTTATACAGCATACGCAGATGGGTCTACGTAAATCTGACCTATATAGCCGTACTTCCTCGATGCGGCTAGTTTGTAAGGTAGAAAATGAAATCGACCTGAGGTTGGAAGTACTTCGGCCCTAGACGAGATTGCAAAGATTAAAAAATTAAGAATTTATTAATTTGTTAATTTATAAAAGCTAATTTTACATTACAGGTTATAATATTATATGATTTTATTTTGCACGTGGTATTGACAATGAAATTGTTTTGAAAACCCTCGCGTAATATTATCAATAAAATACATTTTCGTATTGTCGGCAATTTTTGTTCATTTGCTGGACTCTCAATTTTTATTTTAACTGCTTGCAATAAAGTACATATTTGGTAATATGGGGATCCAAATCCGTTTTATGTATGCCCATTTTCTTTTTTTCATTTTCATCATTAACTTTTTTTTGTTTGCTATTTGCTGGCAACAAAAGGAAAATTTCCATTTAATCATCTTAACCCTTTTTAACTCCTTTGCTTGGGTATGTGAATGTGCAGAAAAAAGGACGAACAAAATTAAATGAAAATTGGTATAATTTATGTAGCAAAGAGTTCGACAGTAATTCAGACATCCAGATGTTACTTTGAAACGGTTATTTATAACCATTTTCGGAAATACAAAACTGAAATAAAAATTTCAACGAGCAATTTTTCTATTAAACACCATTTTTTTTAATTATTCCCGTTATAGCACAAAATAACAAAAATCGCTAATTAATTAAAATAATTTTTAATGCTTTTTTTCTATTTTTTAATACTTTCCAGTTGGATCTTCAATTACAAGACGAAACAGGTGGTGATATAAGTAGTTTTGTAACAAATGGTGAATGGGATTTATTGGGTAAGTCAAAAATATTTTTTAAGGGTTTTTGTATAAATTACTTCCGGATTAAATACTCAACTTAATAAGTATCCGTTTTATTTGTGACTTTGTAGAGGGGGAGGAAATGCATTCACAACCCAATTTGCGGTATTTTTTTTTTACATAACTAGAACTCTTTTTAAGCATACTAATTTAAAAAAGATTTTCGTCTTTCATTATTTTGCTGACGAAAATATAAATTGTAACAACTTTTTATTGTATGTAGTCGAACGCAAAATTGAATTCTATTCAAATAGCAAATATAAGAAAAAAAAATTTTTATAAAAAATTAGTCAAAAAATCTTAATTTTTGATCCTGTGTTTGTATATGGGTGTATGTGGAACACGAACAGACTCTTTAAATCGAATTTTCTTTTTCCAGAATTCGTGATTTTTACAACTTTTTGAAATGTCTGTTGCATTTGTGTTGAATACGTTTGTCAGTATACTGACATGATTGGTAGATAAATATGGATACGATAATTCTTTAGTTCCCAACTGTATACAAATTTACCACCACATAGATCCATGGTTCAATTCTTTCAACCAAAAAATTTTCATGAAATATTTATCATCCAGCTTTATTTTTTTTACATATCTTTCAATTTTCTCTATTTTCATCAATAGAAAAAGTGTTAAACGAAAAATAATATCGAAAAGCGAACACAAAACAGCAAGTAGAAAAAAGTTGATTTAAGATTCTGCTAATACAATTGGGATTCCACAAAGTCGTAGGAAGAAAAAATAAAAGTATTTCCATTTCGATATTCATCGATTTTCTTATGGGGATTTTTTTTTGTTCTCTATTTTTAATCTTCAATCCGTATGTATACAGTACCTACCTATATATTCAAAATCAAAGTGAAAATATATTATTTCTATACATTATACTCGTATAATATGGATTTGGTATATGGTCTTTTCTATATTCTTGGCTGACGAAAATTTGGGAGGAAATAATTTCCTATTGCTTTCTATATATAGTTCGGTTAAATAATACAGGGATAGATATGAACTGCAGCACTGATTACTGTAATGTTTAAATACAGTATTTTGGCTGTGTGAAAATCACGATTCCGTCTAGCTATAATGCCACAATATCGTAACATATTGATGAACATTGATTTTCTTGGCGCAACCCAAAAATTACCAGAGGTTCATACTCGTTTTATCATTTACCTGTACAGAAGCAATTTGTTGAGTATTGATAGATCAGAATTTCTACCCATGAGCCAGTAGATTTTACTATATATGATGTTTAACTCTTCTGTTTTGTTCTAGCTGACCCGGCGAATCTCGTTCCGCCTTAAATTACTTCGTTCCGAGCAAATACTTTTATCCTTCACGAAAATTGATTTTGATGAGAGAAACAATCAAACAACTCAACTCAGTTCTCAATAGACGATTGAGTTGAGTGGCCTCATGTCTTTTTCATCCAATTCAACACTAAAATATTGAAAGAGAATGAAATGTCGATTAAAACTCAGGCATCTATCGAAAATTGAGTTGTTTTTTGGATTTTTGCTCTCAGTGTGGAAATAAATTGGAGGCAGTTGGCATTTAAAAGAATTCAATGTACTTTATGCCAGTGGAATTAAATCTAACACAGACGCAAGTCAATACAATGCATTGTGGTAAACAAAATTGTTCGTTTTGTTGTCCAGCGCGTAAATGAACAACGATGATGGTTTGATATTCCATCTTTCATGCATTTGAGCCAAAAAATGAAATTTTGCAAAAAATTAGGGTGGCTTTTAAGTTATGGAGGTCAATATCTAAAATATACGAGTTTTCTAGGACAAACGGTTGATGCCATATTGTAGGTGAGGTTTGAGGCTAATAGTCCTGGAAATATGAACCAAAAGTTTTTGGGCTAATTTTTTAGCAATTTGGCCGAATTGGCATTTTTCAGTTTTTTGGCCAAAATGACAATCAACCTTAATTTTTTGAAATTTTTTTAAATGCTCTTTGATAGCTGTCAATACCTTTCTAACGATATGCATATGTCCGGGGTATGTCGAATAAGTTCAGCGCTGTGGGCGTGGCTAAAATGGCCAAAAATGGCCTTTCAGAGGCCGGCCGCGGCCAACATGGCCAAATCAAAAAGTTGTAGAACAAAAGTTGCTTAGTTTTTTAAGTACTACAAACCCTGAAAATATGAGATCAAATGAAATAAGTACGGACAAACAAACAAACATTTATACCAAAGCAAGATTATATGGTGACGTCATAGAAAAATTTCCAAATGTCATAACTTTGGTGAAAATCATCCGTTTTGGACGTTTAAGGTGTCGTTGAATTGGTATTGACGTTGCAATCATAATTTGCTAGTTAAAAAATAATTGGACACTTTTTGGAGCAGTTATACCTGAAAAACTAATTTTTTGGGGCAATTTTCGGAAGGTCATATCTCCACTCAATGTTGGTAAAAAAATTTTATACATTATTTGGGTCTACTTTTCAAGACCTTTTCAATGGTATATAACATGATCCTGGCGGCCTCAAAGGGAAAAAGTTCGAAAAAGCCGTCCAAAAAGATAATTTACGTGATGTAATTGTGAAAATGATGGGATAGAAAATCCGAGATTTTTATCCGTCGTATGTTTCTGTGATTGAATGGCGCAGTGACATTTGATGGTTGATATATTGATGCAGATGTTTCTTAATTTACGTGTATAATTTACGTGATGTAATTGGTTAAAACGATGGGATGGAAAAATCCAGGATTTTTATCCATTATCGCAACAGCACGCCATTGTTTTGTCAAAGAGAAGAAAAATGTTAATTTTTTAGGATTTTTTTTTTAGGAAAAATCACCATAAAATCAATTTAATCGATTTAACTTTCTCTTAAATAGTTTCTATTGTATCTATATTTGTCGATGCGATGTTTGTTCGATCGATTCTACTCGATTTAAATTCAACAAAATGATAAAAACAGTGTTTTTCGTCGAAATGAAAGGCAAAAAAAATTAGATGTGGTTTTTCGGCCTTGATATGTTCGGCCAAGTTGTTGGTCTTAGCCTGCGCAAAAACTTTGCTGAAGGAAGCATAATGAAAATCTTAATGGTTCAAGAGCTATCAACGTGAAAATGAGGGTATATTTTGACTCAGAACCAAAACATGTCGAATGCGATATCTCAAAAATGGGGACTAACTTTAAAATGGTACTAGCACCATTGAAGTCAGCGTACTGGAATTAGGTTTACCCCCCGGGTGCCCAGCTTGTCACATTTTTCAACTAGCACAGTGTTATTGTTGAGAATTTCTCTGGTTGTTATTTAACCTTGTTTGCGATGGATATGGTTAATGAGGCGAACGATAATATAATGTTTAGGCAGTTGGTGTTTGGCGTGGAAATTAATTTTGCCTGGTTGTTATTTGGTTGTGCCGATAGGTGCCGATTTTTTTGGACGTAGTAAGCTGCTTTGTTTGCAAGTTGTGGACTGCTTTTGCCGGGATTAGAAGCTTAGTTGTCTTACCTTGGATGAGGGCCAACTAGCTCGTGATCCGGCTCGAAGGACCAATTAAAATTCAAAACAAACCGTTTTTGAATTATGTTAGAAAAAATAATCACTGTACTATATTTGATGTGTTGTTGAAATTGACTAACATCAAATTTATTTTTACACAAGGTTTTATACATAAAAAAATACCAAACAAAGCATAAAAATAAGTAATAAAATATTTGTTCCCACCAAACCACACAACGATGAAGAATGAAAGCGGATGGATCATTTGCACATGTTGTAACCCTGAATAAACCAACTATCAATATCATGGTACAACCTAGTATATAGTTATTGCACATGAGGTGTCATGGTCACCACGTCAGGGCACTTCGTTCTTGAGTGTAACCGAGTGAGGTTATGCATTATCAATATCCTTATAAATAAAGTAATAATTATTAAGAAAATAAATAAGTGTGTTTATTAACCCATTAATTAACAAATACAACAATTGGCGACGAGGATTACGGAAGACAATAAGAATAAATAAAAAATTGACGTATAAAATCCGAGCATATTTTTTGTATATTACAAAACAAGATGGATGAACATACAAAACAAATATTAAGTTCCATCAGCGAAATGCTCAAATCGCATGACGTCATAATTAGACAATTGGCGAAAAATACAAAGAACGACGATGTTCAACAAATTCATAATCTATCAAATCAGATTGTGGAATTTTACCACGATCTGGAGGACGGAAAACATTTTAACACGTGGTATGAAAGATTCGAAGACTCATTTTGCCCAAAACACTCGTGATTGCACATTTAACGAGACTGTCACAAAATTAAAAGACATTTTCGGTCCGAAAAAATCATTGTTCAACATGCGATTCGAGTTCGGACCGTATAAATCGGCACTGCGAACTTTTCAATTTGGGAAACTTATCGGCAGATCAGTTCAAATGCCTTGTTTTCACAAGTGGGTTGAGGTCATCATGCGTTCGGAAATCCGAAAAAAATGGTGGCGCGGATCGATGCAGACAAAACAATGTCACTGGAGAAATTAATAACAGAAGCTCAGCAATTAATTAACCTCAAAAAGGAAACAAAAATGATTGAAAACCAGGTCAACAGTCATCAGTACTTAACGCCAATTACTCAGGTGCAAAATCAAATAACCATTTTGACAGTCAACATAATAGAGCAGGGACAGGCCAGAGGAAACCTGTCTACAATCAATATAAAAATAAGCGCAATCCGAATCACGACACGGACAAACACCAATCAGCACCCAGTAAGCCCAGTAGTATGTTGGAAATGCAGTTGCATGCATTTTGCAGCCGAATGCTCGTACAAACAACACTATTGCCGGGAGTGCAATTAGGTGAGGCACAAAGAGGATTATAGCGGTGTCGTAGTAACCACACAGCAAACTAGCAAGCACAAAGGGTCAAAACAAAATCTTCCCGCACTTAAGAGGAATTTTTTCAGTAAATTCATCAATGTGAGAATCAATAATGTCTCAGTCAACGGACACAGCATCAGACATCACCATTATTTCTAAATCGACTTGGCAAGAAACTGGTGAGCCCACATTGACAGAGACAAATCAATCAGCAATAAATGCATCTGGGCAACAGCTTAAATTGTTAGCAGAATTCCAATGTTTAATGGAATTATGTTACTATACAATTACGGGGAAATGTTTTGTATCAGGTGATGGCGATCTAAATCTGTTCGGAATAGATTGGATTGATAAATTCAACATCTGGGATGTGCCATTAAGATCAATATGCAACGTTTCTTCCATTAGCAACGGCAACCCAGATAAGCAACAGCTGATATCAACACTAGTTTCTTTATTTCCGGATGTGTTCAAACATACTCTCGGGCGGTGCATGAAAACACAAGTCACGTTTCACGTCAAACCAAACAAAATACCAGTATTTAGAGCAAACCGACCAGTGGCGTACGCGGCATTAACACAAATAAACGATGAACTGGATCATCTCCATCAAATGGGTATCAGTACATCAGTGGATTTCTCCGAATGGGCCGCACCAATAGTTTGTGTGAAAAAGAGCAATGGGCAGATTCGAATTTGTGCAGATTATTCAACAGGTCTAAATGACGCACTTGAGCTTCATAAATTTCAATTGCCACTACCCGATGACATTTTTTCAAAATTAGCAAACGGCACAGTCTTTAGTCAAATAGATTTGTGTGATGCGTTCCTCCAAGTAGAAGTCGATGAAAAAGAGAATAATAAGTCGGATTATTCCAATTTAATCGACTACCACCAGGGGTCAAAGCTACACCAGGTGCGTTTCAGCAGATTATGAGTACTATGGTAGAAGGTCTAGAAGGGGTAGCCGCGTATATGGATGATTTGATCGTCTGTATGGTAAAACGGAAACAGAGCATAAAAATCGATTATAACAAACACTTCAGCGTATAAAGGATTTTGGATTCAACATCAAAATCGGAAAATGTAATTTTTTTATGAAATCCAAGTACTTGGCTCGAATAATCGACAAAAATGGAACGAGACCAGAGTGCCGATTTTGTACCAAAAATGAAAGCGCGAGGTGAGCAAACCGGAAAAACATAGTAGTGGTTATTTTATTAATATTGGTTTGGTTGAGCGCGCATGCGCGTCATTTTGTTTATATATTTTTTTTAATTGATTTGTCAAATGCGATTTCATATTGTTTAAATACTATGTGTTGCATTAATATTTGTGCTCATGAAAAAATTATTTTAGTTATGTTTCCTAGATTATAAAACTCATGTAGTTTTTTTTTTTTTTTTAATTTTTTATCACAATGTAATTAATTATTAAATTACGTTTCATTTGGCATACAATTTCTAAAAAAATTATCAGGATTTACGTATAAAAAAACGAATTTACTCTGTTGCAAAAGTAATTGTGTTACAAATTATTGTTGCAAAAGTATTTGTGTTGGGACAGTTTTAATAAAAAACGTTACTAATTTATATTATGTTGTTGATTTTATTTAAATTTAATATTTAGTATGCCCACCGTTATTTAATATGACCTCATTTAGTCTTCTGGGTATTCTGTCAAATAATTTGGAAATAAATTCTAGAGGTATTTTACTCCACACCTCAACAATCTCATCCCATAACTCCTGCTTGCTTCGTCCAACTCTATATGGTATATTTCGTTTTACATAAGCCCAAACATTTTCTATAATATTTAAATCCGGGCTTTGCGGTGGCCAATTTATGCGTTGTTGGTCTAAATCATTTAAAAACTTGGTCACAATAAATGCTTTATGGGCAGGGGCATTGTCGTGCTGAAGAATAAAGTCAAGCCCAATTATTTTTGAACCAACTACCAATGCTACATCATTCAGCAGTTCCAAATAGGTCATTTGGTTCATTTTCCCAGACACCATTGCTAGTGGTCCTACTCCGAGGTTGGTTAAGCAACCCCAAACCATAAGATTTCCTCCACCGCCTTGACGTTGTGTAGCATAAACACGACGTTTGTTTACCTTTTCTGGCTCCGAATAATAAAATTTGCGACCCCAAGATCCGTCTAACGATACCGAAGATTCGTCAGTAAACAAAACGTTTCTCCTCAATTCGGGGGGCTTGTTCATATGCTGCTTTGCGAACAACAGCCGTTTTATTTTATTTTGTTTAGAAATATAAAACTTTTTGGTGCAGGCCTGTACCCCAGCTTCTTTTAAACGACGAGAAATTGTGGAATGGTGTATTTGGAGTTCTTTGTTATCCTTTAAAGTTTTAGCGAGACCTCGTTGACTTAAATGTGCATTTGTAAGCATACATCGAGTGATGTAAGCATTTTCTCTGGCATTAGTTATTCTTGGTCGTTGGCGTACTCCGATATTTTGCACCGTTCCGCAAATATTTTGCTTCCGAACTTGATACCAAATGGTATTTTTATGGCACTTGTACTTTTTCGCCAGTTCTCCGGCTGAGATTCCCAAATTATATTCTGCCGCAATTGCAGATCGGGTTTCAATACTCAGTTCGCGGGTTTTTGGCATATTGTCACGATTTTTAATGCTCACAATTCAATGAAACTTGCAAAACTATTTGAAAACGTGTATTTTTGAAAAACAAATGCTGAAACAGTTATTTCAATGCACCATTTGTTGATTTTTTTTTAGAGTTTTGCTAACACAAATACTTTTGCAACAGTAATTTGTAACACAATTACTTTTGCAACAGAGTATATTCGTTTTTTTATACGTAAATCCTGATAATTTTTTTAGAAGTTATATGCCAAATGAAACCTAATTTAATAATTAATTATATTGTGATAAAAAATTTAAAAAAAAAAATTACATGAGTTTTATAATCTAGGAAACATAAATAAAATAATTTTTTCATGAGCGCAAATATCAATGCAACACATAGTATTTGCAAAAGAAAAATCAGATCACATAGCAAACAATCGGTTCCACTGCTCAAAAGCAAGCGAATAGGAGAGGTGAGGTAAACGTCATCATCATAAATATTCAACCGGTTCAACCGGAACTTTTTATTTTGCTACTTGCCTTAGTAAAATTGACGAACAAAATGCACAGACACATTAGAGAAAAAATACAATACAAATATAAATTTGTATATTATACAATGTATATGTACACAAAATTATTGGTGCTTTAAATTTTGGTACAAGCTCGCGCTTTAAGTTTTGGTACAAAATCGACACTCAGATCCAGCGAAAGTGGAAGCAATCACACACATGCCTCCACCCCATGACATTCAAATGTTGCAGTCATATATGGGAGCTATTAATTATTACAGCAAATTTATTAAGGATATGCATCAGTTAAAACGCCCATTGGATGCCTTACTTAAAAAAGATGCTAAATGGAACTGGCCGGCTGATTGTCAGAACTCATTCGAGCGGTTCAAACAGATATTTAAATCTGATCTCATACTTACCCATTATGACCCAAATCAACAGAGAATTGTAGCGGCGGATGCATGTCAGAGCGGAATCGGTGCGTGCATATGTCACCGATATGAGGATGGGTCGGTAAAAGCAGTTAGCCATGCTTCTCGTTCGCTAACAAATGATGAGATAGGGTATGGACAGATCGAGAAAGAGACATTAGCCCTGATATTTGCAGTCACTAAATTTCATCGAATGATTTATGGCCGAAAATACGTTTTACAAACGGACCATAAATCGTTATTGGCAATATTCGGTTCAAGGAAAGGAATTCCTGTCTACACTGCGAATAGACTTCAAAGGTGGGCATGTACATTACTCCTATATGATTACAACATTGAGTACGTCGCAACGGGTAAATTTGGATATGCAGATATCCTTCGGTTCAGTTAGAGGATGATCTGCGAAATTCACAGGTAGATACAGTCAGTCATTTACCAATCACACATTCAATGATAATCAGGGCAACTCGACAATGTGAAATACTGCAATCAGTTATCAGTTATGTCAATTCTAAATGGCCAAGTTCAGAAGCGATTACCAATGCGGATGTCAAGTCATTTTTCAAACGATCACAATCATTATCGATTGTCGGCAATTGCCTGATGTTCGGGGATAGAATTGTAATTCCACGTATGGATCAACGAAAAGTATTATACCAACTGCATAAAGCACATCAAGCCATAGAACGCATGAAGTCCATTGCACGCAGTTATGTATATTGGCCTGGAATCGACGAAAATATTGCAGGTTTGGTCAGGGGATGTAATCAGTGCACAAATGTCGCAAACGCCTACAAAAGTACCATTGGAGTCATGGCCAATACCTGATGTGATGGTCCATGGCAGCGCATTCATATTGATTATGCCGGTCCAATCAACGGATTGTAATTTTTGATCATTGTTGACGCATATTCGAAATGGCCAGAAATATTTATTACACCGACCATCACTGCGACCAAAACAGTAGTCATAATCGAAGAAAGTTTGGCTCGTTTTAGACGACCACAGCTTATCGTCTCGGACAACGGAACACAGTTCGTTTCCGCGAAATTTAAAATAATGTGTGAGCGAAACTGCATACAGCATCTCCGTTGTGCCCCATATCATCCGCAATCAAATGGACAAGCGGAGAGGTTCGTTGATACGCTGAAAAGGGCGTTGAAGAAAATTCAAGGGGAATGAGATTCGATAGAGGAAACGTTACAAATTTTCCTGTCAAATTACCGTACTACTCCAAATCCAAATACACCTTCTGCTAGACCACCTTCCGCCTTTTGCGGATCTACTACTGCCAAATCAACAACATCACGTAGCAGATCATCGGAATAATTCGATGAATGAGCAGTATAACATAAAGCACGGCACTAAACCAAGGCATTACAAAGTTGGAGATTTGGTGCAAGCCAAGGTTTACAAAAACAATAACTTTGAATGGGTTCACGGAAAAGTCCATTCTAAAATAGGACACGTAATGTATAAGGTTATTCTTAATTATGGGCATAAAATTATCAAGGCGCATGCAAACCAATTAATGGCAAGATCATCACATCAACAATTGTCACCAGTACAGGATACAGTACCACTTCAGATTTTACTGGATGATTTTGAAGTACCTTCAAAACACCAACAGCAAAACTCATCAGTTCCTGCTCAGATACGACGGTCTGTAATGGTGATGAGGGGGCATCTATAAGAAGATTTTCACAACTACCGTGCCATCGTTTAATTTAAATATTTTGTGTCTTGGTTATCACAAAATATGATGGTGGCATCTATGATGCAATTGCAATATTGTTCGTTTCAATGTTTGATAACGATCTTGATTGTCATGCCAATCGGTATGATAATAAAATTTGTTAATTTTGTAATGTGTACAAAATTGTTTGTTGCATGTACCGATTTTGCATGGGCAGACTGTTGTTGCATATTCTTTTGGAATATGCTTATTTATACGGAGAATTGTCCGTTGATAAATAATACAGTCTACGGGGAATTGTCCGTTTGTGATTATGTATATTGTGCGGTGTTTCTTGTAGTTGAAGAAACAGGCCGCTACATCACTCCCTCCTCAGTGAAAAGGTCCTCCCTTTTGTGAGTTTTTGTGTCCACCAGCGATTGTGAATGGAGTTTTGGGAATTGTACTATTATAATGATGTATGATCATTATAATAGTAGCGGTGATGTAATTTGTTTACCAGTGAAAATTGTTTGATGATAGTTAAAGTATCGTTATGACGATGTATATGATCGTCAAACGGAAAAGAAGAAAAAAAAATAAAAATGAAATATTTAATTCATAAATTCTCTTTTATTCCCGTTTAATTATATAAAATGTCATTGTTGACTGGTCCGTGTTTTTTTTATATTTTGTCAAATGCGCACGGGCTCGTGCATTTAGTTGCCGAATGTCCGAATCGGCCATGGAACCAGCAAACTGTTGGTGATGCTTGTCGCGTTGTTGTTGCTTGCTGCTCTGGTTCGGCTTGTTGCCTTACAAGACGATATGCCACGAGTGATGGTTTTGATTGTCTCTTGGGAGTGCGTTTCATTTTAGTAATCCTTTCCAGATTTGATACGCGCCTCTCCAATTGCATCAGCTTTGTATTGCCAGGATTTGTGGCTGTGGTTTGTGTGGCCACCGATTTATATTTCTTGCTCCGCGGTATGCGCCACCCCTGTAGCGGTGTTGCTTGTGTAGTGCCTGTTTTTGGGTCCATGCTTGCTTGCATGGCAGTTGACACGAGTTTTGGTGCAATTTATGGTTTTTGTATGGCCGGTTGCATCGCCTGTTCAAGGGCCATCTCAATATCGTGGAGTAGGCTTTGTTGTCTGATATCGCCCAGATTGGTTGCATCCTGTTTTTGCGCCATTCTGTTAAAATAAATTAATTTTATTAGTTTTATTTTATTTGAGAATGGGTAGATTTGTGCGTGGAATGTTTATTATCCGAATATGCGGACTGTTTTCTTCACTCCCGATATTTGATCGGGTGAACTTAGTATTCCCATAGACTGGTTTGAGTCTATCAATAGAGACAGATTGATGTTTGTCTCTGATTTGTAATACAAAGTGTTTACGAAGTCGTCGTATCACTTTGTATGGGCCTTCATATGGTGGTTTGAGGCCAGTGCGAACTTTGTCTATTCGTACGAAAACGTAGTCACAAGTTTGCAGTGACTTTGGTACGAATATGTCGCTTTGGTTGGTTTTGCGTGTGTCCTTTGGGATGAGTTTGTTCATCGTGGAGCGCAATTGATCAATTACTGTGTCAGTAGTTACCTGAGATGTAAGTGGGTGTTCCACAAAGAATTCTCCAGGTAATTTGATCGTTTGACCATACACCAGTTCTGCTGGTGAACATTTCAGGTCGTCTTTAACTGTTGCTCGGATTCCCAATAATATGATCGGAATTTCTGAGCTCCAGTTTACGGTATTTGCACGAGCTTTTAGAGCTGTTTTAAGTTGGCGGTGAAAGCGCTCAACCATACCGTTTGCTTGAGGGTGATAGGCAGTTGTTCGTATTCGTTGTGAGCCTAAGAGTTGCATAAGCTCAGCGAATAGTTTTGATTCGAACTGTGTGCCTTGGTCGGTCGTTATGTTGGCCGGAACGCCGAATCTAGAGATGTAGTTATCGACGAGCGTTTTTGCTATTGTTGTTGCGGAGATATCTTTTATGCAGTAGGCTTCAGGCCACCGCGTAAAACGATCAACGCAAGTTAAAATATATGAAAATCCATTAGATGGTGGAAGTGGTCCGACAATATCTATATGGATGTGCTCAAATCTACCTGGTGGAATTTGGAAATTCCCGTGAGGTGATTTAGTGTGACGTTGCACCTTACATTTTTGGCAGGATAAACAAGATTTCGCCCATTGGGTTACGTCTTTGTTCATACTAGGCCAAAAGTATTTTGCAGTGACAAGTTTACGAGTTGCTCGTACACTTGGATGTGAAATATTATGCAGAGTATCGAAAATAGTTCGACGTAATGTCTCTGGAATGTACGGGCGATTGCTGCCTGTAGATATTTCACAGTAAACTGTTAAATCGGCTAATGGAAATTTATCTAATTTCCATTTGGAAGTGCGCCGATTTGTAGAACTAGAGAGTAAGTTCTGTAGTTCTTGATCGCTAGCTTGTGCTTTAGCGATGGTTGTAATGTCGTAGCGAGTTGCTACGGAGGCAAGCTCGTGGTCAGAAGTCCGAGAAAGTGTGTCGGCGACCACATTGTCTTTGCCTTGTATGTGCTGTATGTCTGTGGTAAATTGCGAGACATAGTCTAAATGGCGTGCTTGCCGAGGATTTCGCTCCGCTTTAGAGGTAATTGCTCTAGTAAGCGGTTTGTGGTCGGTAAAAATAGTAAATTCCCGACCCTCGACAAAATAGCGAAAATGCTTAATTGCTTGAAAGATTGCAAGCAATTCGCGGTCAAATGCCGAATATTTTCTTTCGGCATCTGATAATTTCTTGGAGAAAAATCCAAGAGGTTCCCAAGTGTCTTTATTTAGTTGCTGTAAAACTGCGCCTATTGCTGTGCTAGAAGCATCAGTAGTGATGCTGTATTTTGTTGCATTTAGCGGATGCGCTAAAAGAGCAATATTTTCTAAGCACTTCTTGAGCTGAAGGAATGCCTTTTGACATTCTTCAGGCCAAGAAAAATTTTGAGGCGTTTTTGGTTTCTTGAGAAGTGTTGCCAATTGTGAGTGAATTGGGGCAAGTATCTCAGCGAGTTTTGGAATAAATCGGTGGTAGTAGTTTACCATTCCGACAAATTGCTGAATTTGTTTAACGTTTTGTGGTGCTGGGAATTCCCTAATTGCATTAATTCGTCCTTCGGACGGCAGAATGCCATTAGGGGTAATTTTGTGACTGAGGAAGTCAAGATTGCTTGTCCCAAACACACATTTTGCTGTGTTAATATTGACACCATACTTTGATAACTTTTGGAAGATTTGTTCCAAATGGAGTAAGTGTTGCTTCTCGTCTCTAGATGCTACGAGAATGTCGTCAATATAAACAAAAACGAAATCGAGATCTCTCACGATTTCGTTGATGAAACGCTGGAATGTGTGCGCAGCATTTCTGAGACCAAATGGCATTCGAGTGAATTCGAATAAGCCAAATGGTGTGGTTATTGCAGTTTTATGTATGTCGTCAGGAGCAATTGGAATTAAATGATATGCTCTGACGAGATCGATTTTTGAAAAAATTGAGCATCCATGTAATTGCATGGAAAAATTTTGAATGTGGGGAATAGGGTAACGGTCAGGAATTGTGACAGCGTTAAGCCTTCTGTAGTCCCCACATGGTCTCCAGTCATTGTCCTTCTTCTTCACCATGTGTAATGGACATGATATTGCTGAAGAAGAAGGTCGGCAGATTCCTAGTTCCACCATGTGCTGAAATTCTAGGAATGCTGCTTTGTGCCGAATTGGATCAAGCCTACGTGGTCTCGCAAATGGTAAATGGCCTGTAGTCACAATGTGGTGTACTACATTATGCCTTACCGGAGAGTTGTAGTTTGGTGAAGCTGTTAAAGAAGAAAATTTCTTTAACAATGCTCCATAGCCATTGTTGATTATGTAGAACAATGGTGATGGCGTATCAACGAGTGCTGATGTAGCGTTGGTAGTAAGCTTAGTGGATGGATCAATCAATTTGCGAGTTTTCAGATCCACTAATAATCCGAATTTCGTTAGGAAATCCGCGCCGATGATGGGGCGATTGACATTGGCAAGAATAAATGCGTGTTTGAAAGAACGTCTTAAGCCAATATCAACGTTAAGTAGTTTGGTACCAAAAGTATTTATTATGGTACCATTTGCTGCTGACAGAACTAAATCGGGATTGCGATTTGTTCCGCAGCGATAATATTTATGATACGGGATTACGCTGAGATCAGCGCCGGTATCAATTAGGAATGTGATACTATTTTCCAAATCCCGTATAAATAAGCGGCTGTGTTGCGCTTGTCTTAAGTCTGCCGCTGCGACCTTAAGACTTAATAGTTTGGGGAACCGGTAATTGCTGGCTCTTTGTGCTGGGTAGCAAAATTGCATGGTTTGATGCATTTAGATGCTTTGCTACCAAATCGACCGTGATACCAACACCAGTTTTGTGGAGATTGGTATCCGTTCGCTCGTGAATTGTTTGAGCGATTTGAACTTCCCTGATGCGTGTTAAATTGCCTGGGTCTCGAAGGAGAAGGTGTACGTCTCCAGGGAGAATTGTCATGCCAATCGGTATGATAATAAAATTTGTTAATTTTGTAATGTGTACAAAATTGTTTGTTGCATGTACCGATTTTGCATGGGCAGACTGTTGTTGCATATTCTTTTGGAATATGCTTATTTATACGGAGAATTGTCCGTTGATAAATAATACAGTCTACGGGGAATTGTCCGTTTGTGATTATGTATATTGTGCGGTGTTTCTTGTAGTTGAAGAAACAGGCCGCTACACTGCACGGGACCATCGCACTCCTCGATACTTGGAGCCATATCTATTTTATTAGAGGAAGGTGTTGCAACCCTGAATAAACCAACTATCAATATCATGGTGCAACCAAGTATATAGTTATCGCATATAAGGTGTCATGGTCACCACGTCAGGTCACTTCGTTCTTGGGTGTAACCGAGTGAGGTTATGCATTATCAATATCCTTATAAATAAAGTAATAATTATTAAGAAAATAAATAAGTGTGTTTATTAACTCATTAATTAACAAACACAACAGCACATAGACGTTTTGCATTGTCTATGCTTATCAAATGACTATCCTGTCACACGCCTCACCATTGCTTGTCTTAGTGGGAGAAAACCTGTTCATGATTAATAGTTTGAAAGAGTTGAAGAACAAAATGTACCAAGCCCTGAAAACAGAAGCTGATTTATTTTTAAAATTCGATATTTTCTAGCATTGTTCTGCTTCCTATAAAGCCTTCATTGTACCGCCTGGTAAAAGTATTTTTCTACATTTTATTTATTAGCTATAGAAAACTTTTTCATCCTAGATTTGTCAGTACATTCATGTACATTACACACATAGGGTTTTTACACCTATGAACACTACTCTCGTCTGTGATTTTAATTAAGAACAGAATCATATGGCTGAAAGCACACGACAAACATTGGTTGGTTAAAACTAGTACATATAATTTAATCACATGATATTGTTTTAAATAGAATCATTCGCACCACCCTACCCCATTTACATAATATTCACATATACAGTTTAATGATTATTTAAATTATTATTATTTTTCATTTTAATCTGTTTCAAAAGAGATTTTCATTTGCTCCTTCTCGTTTTTGTTCTCGATGAATTCCCTTTTTATGTGCTTGTTTGTACATAAAGTAAAATAAACAACAACAAAAGACAATTATTTAAAAAAAAATCCTTTTACGAGTATTTGTGTGTGAGTTTGTCTGTTATTTTTTATCACGAAAGGGTTTTGATTACATTGTTAATTTTATTCTTTATGTAGATAAATTAGAGAGAGCTTTTTACATCCTAGTTTTATATAAACTTTATTTTCAAGAAAAATTGGAACTATTTACTTATTCTAGCTAGTATAGTGTGTTTGTAACAATTTTTATTTTATTATTTTTCTTTTTTTTGTACTCAAACTAAACAGAGTGGAAAATTAATACAAAACAAAAAATGGAACGAAAAATTTAACTTTTATGAATTGTATATAGTAAAGAAGCTTACCTACTGTACTCCTAAATCAATAAATTTAATGATGAATTATAACTACTGACTCGAAAAAAGAGAATCGGAACAGAAAAATGTAGAAAATATTTTGAATATAAAACTGTTGTTATTAACCTGACACCTAACAGAGTAACAATATTACAAAAATTTACCTCAAATCAAATTCTGGGCCATTATCCAGATATATGACCAAAAAAAAAGCACAACAAACCAAAATTGTAGACGAAAACAAAAAAGAAATTGATTCTAATCCTTATAATTTTTTACTGAAGTTATAATTTTTCATTCCTGTGCTTTTCACCACTTTTCGTTCGATGTTTCTCGTGCCCCAGACCAAGCCAGACCCCCGCACCATCATCATACATCACATTATATTTATATTTTTGCCAAGGATTTTCAATTTTTCAATTTTTTTTTCATCATTTTCCCGTTGACAGTTAGTAAATTATTTTCCTTTTTTTATTCTTTTTGTCTTTGAATGAAAATTAGTTTTTCTCAGTTTTGGTCTTCTTTTATGTATTTTTATATCATGTTGTTAGATTGTGTGCACGGTTGATGAAGTATTGGATGGGGAACGATGAAACAAGGAATGAGTAGTTCGGCAAACTTATATTTATTTAGAATTGCTTGATAAAATTGCAATAGCCATTATACTTGGTATAGTGTGTCTCTAAAAATATTGTAATCCATTCTCATATCTTGTTGTGTGTTCTTTATTGAATGTCATTCATATGATGTTTAGAATAAAACAAAGGGATGTCAGTATTTGCAATACATTTACGGATTAAAAGTTAAGCCTTAAAGAGATATTCATTCATCTTTTGTGTCGTTTCGTTTCTGTAGCATACAATGTAGAAGTGGCGACATACACATTCGTTTTTCAATAATAATATTTTCATAACATCATAAGTGCGAATGATCTGTGTAATGGATACGTAAATAGATCTAAAGGTATTCAAGCACACGTGACATATACAGTAGAATTTATACACCATAGCTTCTAAATTTATTATTATTATTATTTTTTTATTTTTTTTTTGCACTAGCCCCAAAATATGGTGCCATTTGGCCCGGTTTCAAAATCTACAATTTTTACAATTTTCATTCAAATTTTACAAATTTTACAAATTTTCAAATTTTACTTTTTAATTTTTTTATTTTTTTATTTTTTCCCATATTTTTTTTTGATCTTTTATTTGTCTTTCACACATCGATCCCTTTCATACTTCTATCTGATTCATTCTTATAAAATCATACACATTCTTATATACTTGCATCCCCATACGTAATAATTCAATCAGATTCCTTGCGCTCAAGAGGCCATCGAACATGTGTCTGTTCTGATTGAATGAAGAACATTTCAGAATCAAATGTTCGATGTCCTCCACAACCAAACAGCTTTCACAAAATTCACACTCAATCAAATTGCGTTTCTTCAACACTCTATCCAATTACCATGATTCAATCTCACACGTTTCATTGTTCATAACATTCTAGCATCTCCTTTGATCTCCTTAAAAAAAGGTTGCCTCAAAGGAGAACTAACCAGCTCAAAGTATTTCTTGCCTTTCACCTGACATTTTTCAATAAACTCGCTCTCCCATTTTCTCCACAGATTCACCTGAAACATGCGAAGTGCATCTCTTGCATCCATGAATTCATATTCATTTATACCTTCAACCAAGCAACCCCGTTTCGCAATCATATCGGCTCTTTCATTACCTTCAATTTGTAGGTGTGAAGGTATCCATTGAAGAATGACCTCACTCCCACAAGATTGAAGATATTCATACAACATTTCCACATACACATTTCCATAAGTTCCCCCATCCTTACTAATCAATTCTAACCCACTCCGGGAGTCGAAGAATAACACTACTCTCCTCCTCCCTTGTGTCATTGCCACTTGATCCCTTCCATAATTCCAATCAACTCTGCATTCATTATACAGATACTTTCATGCACTCTTACCATTTTCACTTTCCTCATTGAAGGAATAAAAATTCCTACACCTATACTCGATCACCACTCACACTAACATCTGTATAAACTTCCACATATGCAAAATAGTTTGTTCGCATTTTTAAAAACTCACTCTTAACCGATAACTCACTCATCATTGATTTTGTTGTATCACCAAACTTCAAACGCACAATTAGATTGCTCGGAGGGACTTTCAGATTTACGGGCCGAATCTTGGAGAATACATTCATATTCTCCAAGAGACCTTTGTGTCCATTGGTAATCCGTCCCTCTTTGCAACCTCTCTTTCATTTCATTCACCAATTTATTGTCCTTAGTCAACATCCACACAGTCTATCGCACAGTGATCCATTCCCTCTCATAATTGAGAGGTGAGTCACCCAATTCAGACCATAGAGTGTGTATTGGGGTTGAATTAATCGCCCCCAATACCACTCTAGCACAAGCATTCTCCACAGTCATCAACCATAGAGAAAAGTAATATAAACAGAGGTAAAGCTGCATACAAAATTTTGAACCAACTTTTTTAGATTGTAACCCCAAAATATAAACTTGTTTTACGCCTTAAATAATAAACTTAGAATGTTCAACTCTTCGAACATACATTAAGTGTCTCTTTAACTTTCATAATGTTTTTGTTCCATTTTTTCTTCGTTTAGATTATAACGGTAATTTTAAATTTGGTCAACATAAAACCGGATCGTGACCCCATATTTTACTATGAAAATATGCGTAAAAATTTTGGATGCAGCTTTACTTCTGTTTATATTTATTTTTTTCTGTGCATCAACTTTTTAAACCCGACTTTAGACCCATCACCATAAACACTCATTCCATACGCAATTTTCGATAACACTAGCGCCTTTCGTAACATATCAGTCACTCAAGGATGAGCTCCCCATTTCGGTTTGCTCATCCTTTTAATCACATCCAATCTGCTCTTGCAATTATCAGCTAATTTATCCATATGTACTCGAAAATTCAATCGCTTATCAATCCAGATTCCCAAATACCTAGTAAAATTTACACACTCTATTCTTTCATTATACACTTGCACATCTACCATACGATTTGTTCGAAAAGTCATACTACAACATTTTCTCGAATTTACGCCCAAATTCAAATCAGTCAAACATTCTGTTACCTGATTCACACATTCTTGAGCCCGACTCAAGGCCTCCTCGATGGTTCTCCCCTTGCCCATCAGAACAAAGTCATCTGCAAATTGCAAAATGACTTTGTCCGGGGAGTTAAACCTATGCACCGAGCTCGTGTATAGATTGAAGAGAGTCGGTGAGATTTTACTGCCTTGGGGGAGGCCTATATTTACCGCTCCCTCCAATCTATATCCTCTACCACACAACACTAACTTTCTGTCATTCATGAACTCATACACCCATTCTATATCCAAATATATACATTTGCCCATTCTATATCCAAAAATACCGCCACAACATACTTCTTTACCTTTCTTACTTCCCATACAAACTTTTCTACACATTCATTTGCTGAGTGGTTACGGCGGAACCCAAAGGTGGTTTCCGGCAACAAATTACCCTCATTCACCAATTTATCCAAACGACCTTTCGTCATACCATTCACAATTTTTACAAATACATTCAACATACATGTTCCCCTGTAATTTGTTGTTATATTTTGGTCCCGATCTCTTTTCGGAATGGATACCACCCTGCTTTCCTTCCGTTTTTCCGGTATTTGAATATTCATCCATACTTGATTAAGAATTCGAAACAAAGCCACCTTGGCCACCAAATGATTGGTAACTCACTCTGTTAGCTCTGTTAGGGGGTAGTAGATTTGGAGGATTTTAATACCCCACGGAACTCATCCCATTCAAACTCTTTACACATGCCATTCATCAGTTCACTTTCATTATCAGGTAGGTTAGGTTAGGTTAGGTTAGAGTGGCTGCTATCGCACACTTAGGCCAATAATGGCCCATTGTGATACCACAGGATCCAATCTCCCCTTACTCCCGCTGAAACCAACCAGAGCTACTGATGTAGCGTAAAATATCTCGCACCCACAGTCCGCGAGTTCAGGAAGGCTGTCCATGTCGTACACACCCAAGTACTTACGTCTTTTGTATGATAGTGCTGGACACGAGCATAGGAAGTGAACTAACGTCTCTTCCTCCTCTTCGTCCATACAACTTCTACAAAAGTCATTCGTCTCTAGACCCAGCCTTCTCGCGTGTTCCCCAAAAAGGCAGTGTCCTGTCAGTATCCCTACGACCAATTCTAAATCTCGTTTTCCCAGGGATACAAGTGCCTTGGAGCGCCGCAGGTCCAGTTTTGGCAAAACCTGTTTTGCTACCCTGCACGTGAGAGTGTTGGTCCACCTCTCATCTGTCAAGGCGATTGCCTTTTTTACTGAGCGTCAATTTGAGCGCTGCTATAGGCCTCCCCAGACCTGCCAGATGCATCTAGAGAGTCGTACTGGATACTGTATCTGGATACTGAAATACTCGCTCATCTCATTAATAGATGATCGGCAATTCAGCGCCACCCGTGACTTCAGAGAAACCGCCTCTAGTGACCTGAGTGCCGCTTGACTGTCCACATAAATCGCGATATCCCTAACAGATACCACGTTATGCTTCAACCATGTCACGACTTCCCCTATCGCCACCACTTCAGCCTGGCACACGCTGCAGTAGTCAGGGAGACGAACAGAAATATTAACATTGAGCTTCTCACAGAAGACTCCGGCTCCTACTTTGCCGTCTAGCTTAGAGATGTCCGTGAAAAATTTCAGTGCCTCGTTTTCCAGTATTAATCCGTTCCTCCAGGATTCCCTAGAAGGACAGATGATCCGGAAACCTATATCGAAGCACAACGTTAGTTTAATATAATCTAGATTCACCAGTTCTTCCCCTAGTGATCTAACTATCGTCGAGTGTCCCGCCTGAAGACACTTCCACTGAGAGACAGCCGAGAGCCTTGTAGCCACATTGCCATCTGCTTACCAAAAAATTCGATTGGAATAAGATGGAACATAACCTCTAAAGCGCGTGTAGGTGTTGTTCTAAGCGCCCCGCTTATAAGCATACAGGCCGTTCTTTGCACCTTCTCCAACATCCTTATGTAGGTTACCTTTTCCAGAGCTGGCCACCACACGCCCACCCCGTACATCAGCACAAGCCTTACCACTGCGGTATAGAGCCAGTGTACCAGCTCTGGTTTCAAACCTCATTTCTTCCCTATGGCGTTTCTATACGAGTAAATGGCTACATTAGCCTTATTCACCCTTTATACAATGTCAGGCTTCCAGCTGAGCTTACTGTCCAAGATTATGCCCAAAAATCTCGATCTGTCAGCAAAAGCCAGTCTAATGCCGTTCACGGTAGGAGGGCTTACTACCGGAATTTTATATTTCTTAGTAAATAGTACCAGCTCTGTCTTGGAGGGGTTGATCCCTAATTCACATTTGCTGGCCCATTTCGTAACGATCAGGAGTGCATTCTACATAACACCCCTAATCGTATCCAGATATTTGCCTGATACAGCTATCGCTACATCATCTGCATACGCTACAACCAGGATCCCCTCTTTCTCCAGTTCCAACACCAATCCATTTACCACTACACTCCAAAGAAAGGGGGATATTTCTCCTCCCTGCGGAGTTCCTCTAACCACCCGTCTTCTAGTGGTGGACTTCCCCAGTTTCGAGGTAATAATTCTGCTTACCAGCATCTGATTTATCAACCTACTTATAGGATAATCCACCTTCAAAAATGACAATCCTTCCATGATCGCCTCCGTTTTTACATTATTAAAGGCACCCTCAATGTCGAGAAATGCTACCATACAATACTCTTGCGAGTAAATTGACTTCTCAATCATGCGTACTAGATCGTGCAGAGCTGTGTCCACCGACTTTCCCTTACAGTACGCATGCTGCGACATTGCCCAATTCCTTGGCTCAACTTTTGTTCGAATAAGTACGTCTATCAATCTTTCCAAGGTTTTCAACATAAAGGATGATAGAGTTATAGGCCTCAGGTCCTTTGGATAAGCCTGTGAGCTTTTTCCCGATTTCGGGATAAAACCAACTCTGACCTCCGTCCATTTCCTGGGAATATAGACCAACTGCAGACATCCCCTGAATCTCCAGCCAGGGGAGGATAACTGCAGAGTTCCTTTGGATCACTGCTGGTATAATCCGATCCGGGCCCGCCGATTTATAGCGCTTAAAACCGTTCAGCGCCCATTGGATTCGTTTCCTGTCCACGATGCCATCTACATCTGTTAAAAGTGTTCCTCGATGAGCTTCAGGCTCCATCGAGTCATCAATGCTTCCCGGAAAATGGGTCTCAATGAGAAGCTCCAATGATTCCGCACTTGAAGCTGTTCATAACCCGTCCGGCCTAATTAAGTAACTAGGACTGGTTGGGTTAGTAGATAGAATTTTCCTAAGGGGAGAAGTCTCAGAGACTTCCTCCATTCTACAACAGAAGAGTCTCCAAGACCCCCTTTGTGCCTTCCTCAACTCTTTTTTGTATTTTCTCAGGTCTTCCTTATAGGAATCCCAATCCCGATTTTCTCTGGTGTTCTTAGCCTTATTAAAGGCTGTCCTATACGCTCTCCGATAGGTTCCCAACTCCGTGGTCCACCATGTCGGTTTCTGCCTGCCCCTAGGTTTTATCAGGGGACACGCAGCATTAAATGACAGATTGCATGCTTTTGTGACAATATCAACCATGCCATCTAATTCCTCTACTGTCGCCGGAAGTTCAGGAACCTCCAGCGCGGCAATAGTTCCTTCAACACCTCCCCATATTTGTTCCAGTTTGTCCTTCTGGGATTCCTGAAGGCTTTCCGGGCAACAGGTTTGATGTTGAGGTTATATGTAATATATCGGTGATCAGAGAATGAGTGCTCCTTCGCCACTCTCCACCCACTGATCATATCAAAAATTGTTTCTGACGCACAGGTTACATCTAGAACCTTCTGTCGATTTCTAACAATGAATGTTGGTTTACACCCAATATTGCAAACTACAAGGTTAGTATTTAATAAGTAATCAAAAAATAACTCACCTCTTTCGTAAATGTCTGTGCTTCCCCAGATAGTGTGATGCGCGTTTGCATCACATCCAAGTATCACACCTACCCTTTTCTGACCTGCTTCCCGGATCAGTTCCCCCAGATTATCCGGTGGAACCTCCTTCTCACGATCCATATAGGCTGAGGCTAGCCATAGTTTTTCACAGCCTACCTCAGCACTCACCGCTGTAACGTCCCCGCTACTAAATTGTGGAAGAAGAAAAATATTCAAATTATTTTTCGCTAAGATACACGATCTGATCTTTTCAGAGTTGCTTGAGTATAATAATTTATACCCTTCCATTCTGAGGCCACAGATCCTGTTATTGTTAATCCAAGGTTCTTGGATTAACACTAAGTCCTCATCTGACTTAGTCAGTCTGAGCGCGAGAGCTGACGAGGCAGCCTTCGTGTGATGTAGGTTTATTTGTACAATGCTAACCATTGTAATCTACCTTACTCACCACTTCATGCACTCCCTGCATCAGGATAGTGTCATCTGGCTCGTTGGTTTGGTCGCCAACCCCCTCTTGTCGTGTGTTCGACGGGTTGCCCCCATCGGACTTCAGAGAGAGGAGGCTGCATCACATCACCAACTTCTTTTCGTCCGAAATATCGGAACGGTTACCCTGGTCATCCTCAGCCCGCTTGACCGTTTCCTGCTGGGTCCGTTCGCCGTCGCCCCCTGGCTGGTCTTCCGCGCCCTTATCGACCTCGTCTTTCTTATAAACTTTAAGAGTGATCGACCCGAAGGCGAAGTTGATCACTTCCTTAGATCTAGCAAGGGAAGCCAAGGATTCCTTATTGATCAGCATGATTGCCAATCTTAAGCCCCCCCTTGGCCTCCTCCTGCTTCACACTCCTCCATCCTTCCGTTGGAAGATCGGTATTACTGGCCCGGATAATCTCAATGATCTCCTCTGGCTTATCCGGCTCAGTTGGTAACCAGACGCGTGCCCTCGGCCTGCTCGGGATTTCCCCTCTGCTGACTACTTCAAGCCTCGCGCCCGGCCACACCTCGCCTACCTCGGCCACTGCCATTTTATAGAGATCGACCGATCTCTGGTCTGAGCACGCAGTTAGCTTAACGCGCCCTTGGTGCCATCCCGCATCTCTGCAGGACGGGGGGGATCCCGGATTTTCTCTCAGGATCCTCAAGAAAATGGAGTTTAGTGCATTATACACTACCCTCCATTTTTCCGATGTGATGCTTCCATATTCCTGACCTTTGTCAATGACGGCTAGCACCAGCACGTGCTCTTTCAGGATGTCACTGAATAATTTCTGTTTCTGCTCCTTATGAGCACCCGACGTCATGTCTGCTTGCACTTTGGCCCACTTACTGCCTTCTGCTTCAAGCTCATCCTGGGACCCCTGTCTTTTAGACACAAGGACCCTCTCCGAGCTATTGTAGCCGACAGTTTTCTTAGCCCATGCTACAGATTCTTTCCGCGCAATTGTAAACTGCCCCTCAGGGGTCGCAGCCAGTTTCTCCAGAATTCTAAACGCCGACCGTCTCTCTCTGTACCGTCGCTTTGCTGGGGGGATCTCTTTCGGTCCCCCGCTCTTCTGTTTGGCGATTCCGCTTTCACCTGGCTTCAATGTCATGGTGTTGCTTACCACTGCCTCAGTTGAGAGAGCCCCATCTTTGTGGTTAGAGTTACTCCTCTCTATAGTACTTTCCGGTTTTTGGTGGGTACCGGTCCCCTTGTTTTTATTATTTTTTTTTAAATCTTCCATTTATTCCCACGAGTATCGGAGAAATACGTCCACCTGCGCAGAGATACGTACACGCAGGTAAGGCTAAATACAACTGGAGGTAGCCAGGTATCCAGAGGGCTCCGTTCACGACTGGGCTTTGTTAAATGGGCCCCCAGTCTAGTCGATCATCAGCACGGGTCGCGTAACACCTTAATCCAGCCTATTGGCTCACCGAGTACCCCACCCCCACGCCCTCGCCCCCTCAACATCCACCCACTCATTCACCCATCTATATGGATATCCCAAACAAATGGGACCCATTTCATTCAGGGGATTACCGTTTATAGGGTTCCCTACTCACTACCTGGAGGCTCGAGAGCGCAAGGAGACGTGACGCTCAGTTCACCGTGGTTGTGGTAGATGGTTTTATGGCGCCATCAGTTCGCCTTTCCCTACTGGGTATCATGGGCACTCAGAATTTAGTGAACAGAGGTTAACCACTCCCCCGTTCTCTGAGACTCTCCTTCCAGCAGAGCTGCGGTTGGGGACGGCTTATTTAATTCACCGCTAACCTACCTATCGATAGGCCGTTCACAATCCACCACCTGTGATCCCCCCGATAGCTGCAGCTCGCCACGGATTCATTATCAGGTAACAAAAATTCATTCCTATCACCCAAATTATTTCTAACATTCATCATTATTTGTAAAAAGACTCCTCCCTTCTATCTATCATCTAACACTGCATTTCTGCCTTTCCCTCTATAGCCTCTCACTCTATTAAAATTATCCCATATATTCTTTGTTGTGGTCCTATGTGTTATTTTGGACACATAGTCCCGCCAACTTTTCCTCTTTGCTCTACGGATAGCCTTTTTCAATCTTGCATTCATTCTTCCATAATTTATTCTACATTCATGACATATACACCTATTGAACTCTCTCAATGCTATCCGTTTCCTTTCATACCTTTGTTATCAACCAAAGAGGTGAAACGATTTTGTAAAAATTCCGGCATCCTGCCCGCAGACAGTTACCGCGTTGAAACTTAAATCCGGTGTCCGGTGTTGGGACACTGATTGTACGCAAAAAGTACTGTTTTTCTTTGTTTTGTTGCCGCACCACGCAATCACTTATTCCACTAATATATATATATATATATATATATAAAATCGTTTTGTTTTTTAGTATATATCCTATCTCGTAATGAATTTCATAAACAAGATTATTTAAGTATTTTATGACCGACCAAATGGCACAGTGGTTAAAGCTTTGGCGTTTGGATCGGGAGGTACCGGGTTTGGATCCCGATAAAAAGCAGAATGCAAAAGAGATTTTTCATCATCTGATAACGATCGGTGATGGAAATGAACACAACTATGACCTCCTGTCGGAGTGCACAGCTCATAGGCCGACCCATCTTCCATGTCAGTACATGGTTGACATGGAGCTATGCAATGTGCAGATGGATGTTATACGTAAATCGGTCCTATAGCCGTAAGTCCTCGATTTAGCAAGTAATGCGTAAGGTAGGACGTCCAAAGGGAGCCGTGAAAGAGTTGGGAGTGCTTAGGGCCCAGAAAAGATTGCATAGAATAATAAACATAACATAACAAGTTTTTTTTTTTAATTGGAAAAATAAGTAGTATAGTTTTCAAAGAACATATATTGGCACTAATTATTAATACGGATACACTCATACAGTTTGCAACGCGAAAATTTTTTTAACGAAAACTGGATTTGTGAACATTTTTGAACTTTTGATAGTAAATTCAGCAACGATTATACGGTCCATACCTGTTTTCCAAGTTTTCCCCAGCGGTTTATGAACCCTACTTTTCAAAATCTATATTGAAAAAATATTTTACCTACTTTCCGTTATGGTCTGGTGTATTTAACGCAAAACCATTAAGCAACTGCTACGTTGAAGGACTTTTTCCATAATGAAGAAGAGTTGTGCGAACATTCATTTCAAAGTCATTAAGTCAATTATTCGCACAATGGCGACAAGGTGGCAAGAAATGAAATTATGAGAAAAAGAAAGAAATACGAAATTCCAAAAAAATTACTAATAAAATATGTAAACCACGGAAATAATCCAAATTCCAGCGACACCCAGTAATCATTTTTTCTAAAAGTTTTGGAGCTAATCTTTCCACAACGATGAATGCAGTGAACAATTTTTTTTTTAATCTTTCTTTATACGAAACTAACAAGATCACAGTTCTTAAAAACTATATTTTATTTTAAATTAAGCCTTAACCTATGTTAATACTTAATATCATTATGCATTATTATTATTAAATTATTATTATTTACTTAATTTTAGTGTGTTAGCTCAACATGCACGTGATTATTAGATTATATTTCTCAGTTAATTAAATCTAGAGGATCTGCCCTGCGCAGCCGTCTGTATTTCGGTTGCCTTAGTAAATAGTTCTCTAGCTAATTCGTTAGGGTGTGATTCCAGTTTCAGTTGGTACTTTAGACTGCATGATTTAATTGTCTCTTAAAAAGTTTTGATTCCTAGGTCTCTATAGAGGTTGTTGTTTCGAATATACCATGGGGCATTTGTAATGCTACGAAGTATCTTTGCTTGCGTTCTTTGAACGATATCTATATTTGATGCACTAGTTGAGCCCCATAGTTGGATACCATATGTCCATATGGGGATTAGGATCGCTTTGTATAGTAGAACCTTGCAGTCTAGAGAGAGGTTCGATTTTCTACCGATCATCCAGTACATTTTAGAAAATTTTATTTTTAATTGATTGCGTTTTGTTTCAATGTGCTTTTTCCATGTCAATCTTCTATCGAGATAAAGACCGAGATATTTGACGTTCGTTTGTTGAGGAATTGTGATATTGTTTAATTTTACACCTGGACATGTACGTTTATTCAATGTGATTGTTACACGTGTTGATTTACATTCATTCGTCCTTATCCGCCAAGTTTTTAACCAATCTTCTATTTTGGGTAGATGTTCTTGTAATTCTCACGATGCTGTTTGAGGATTTTTGTGTTAAAATAATATAGCTGTGTCATCAGCAAAAGTTGAAGTGACAATTTTTTCAGTTATTGGTAAGTCAGTTGTGAATAGTAAGTATAGTACAGGTTCCAATACAGTACCTTGCGGTACTCCTGCCTTTATCTCGGTTAGATCAGTAGTAGCCGTATTTTGTTTCACCTGGAACATCCTTTGGGCTAAGTAGTTTTCAAATGTTAGTGAAATTTGTCCTAAATCTGTCCTAAAAAGCAACAATAATACAAACTGTGTAAGTGTGATTGTAAAATGTCTCGATATAACGTATTTTTGTAAAATGACTAGATAAAATGAATTTTAATACGGGCAAATTTATATTGATCTTCCATAAATCTCATGTACGGTTTTCCAAAATTTCCCGGGAAAATACTATAATCCGCGTCTCTAGTTGACGTTTATTTAGAGATACTCCTAGGCCCTATATAAGAGATTAACATGTTTATTTTTGCTAAATTGGGAATTAAGGGTGTTTAGGACAGCCAAATTTGTATTGATCTTCCATAAAATTTTGGAAAACCGTACATGAGATATATGGAAGATCAATACAAATTTGGCTGTCCTAAACACCCTGAATTCCCAATTTGGCCAAAATAAACGTGTTCATCTCTTATATAGGACCTAGAAGTATCTCTAAATAAACGCCAACTAGAGACGCGGATTATAGTATTTTTCCGGGAAATTTTGGAAAACATGTACATGAGATTTATGGAAGATCAATACAAATTTGGCTGTCCTGAACACCCTGAATTCCCAATTTGGCCAAATAAACGTGTTTATTTTTTATATAGGACCTAGAAGTATTTCTTAATAAACGCCAACTAGAGGCGCGGATTATGGTATTTTCCCGGGAAATTTTGGAAAACCGTACATGAGATTTATGGCCAAAATAAACATGTTTATCTCTTATATAGGACCTAGAAGTATTTCTTAATAAACGCCAACTAGAGGCGCGGATTATGGTATTTTCCCGGGAAATTTTGGAAAACCGTACATGAAATTTACGGAAGATCAATACAAATTTGGCTGTCCTGAACGCCCTGAATTCGCAATTTGGCCAAATAAACATGTTTATCTCTTATATAGGACCTAGAAGTATCTCTAAATAAACGCCAACTAGAGGCGCGGATTATGGTATTTTCCCGGGAAATTTTGGAAAACCGTACATGAGATTTATGGAAGATCAATACAAATTTGGCTGTCCTGAACACCCTGAATTCCCATTTTGGCCAAAATAAACATGTTTATCTCTTATATAGGACCTAGAAGTATCTCTAAATAAACGCCAACTAGAGGCGCGGATTATGGTATTTTCCCGGGAAATTTTGGAAAACCGTACATGAGATTTATGGAAGATCAATACAAATTTGGCTGTCCTGAACACCCTGAATTCCCATTTTGGCCAAAATAAACGTGTTTATCTCTTATATAGGACCTAGAAGTATCTCTAAATAAACGCCAACTAGAGGCGCGGATTATGGTATTTTCCCGGGAAATTTTGGAAAACCGTACATGAGATTTATGGAAGATCAATACAAATTTGGGCTTCCTGAACGCCCTGAATTCGCAATTTGGCCAAATAAACATGTTTATCTCTTATATAGGACCTAGAAGTATCTCTAAATAAACGCCAACTAGAGACGCGGATTATAATATTTTTCCGGGAAATTTTGGAAAACATGTACATGAGATTTATGGAAGATCAATACAAATTTGGCTGTCCTGAACACCCTGAGTTCCCAATTTGGCCAAAATAAACATGTTTATCTCTGATATAGGACCTAGAAGTATCTCTAAATAAACGCCAACTAGAGGCGCGGATTATGGTATTTTCCCGGGAAATTTTGGAAAACCGTACATGAGATTTATGGAAGATCAATACAAATTTGGGCTTCCTGAACGCCCTGAATTTGCAATTTGGCCAAATAAACATGTTTATCTCTTATATAGGACCTAGAAGTATCTCTAAATAAACGCCAACTAGAGACGCGAATTATAGTATTTTTCCGGGAAATTTTGGAAAACATGTACATGAGATTTATGGAAGATCAATACAAATTTGGCTGTCCTGAACACCCTGAATTCCCATTTTGGCCAAATAAACATGTTTATCTCTTATATAGGACCTAGAAGTATCTCTAAATAAACGCCAACTAGAGACGCGGATTACAGTATTTTCCCGGGAAATTTTGGAAAACCGTACATGAGATTTATGGAAGATCAAAAGAAATTTGGCTGTCCTGAACACCCTGAATTCGCAATTTGGCCAAAATAAACGTGTTTATCACTTATATAGGACACAGTCGCTTTTTGAAATATACGTTACTTTGCATGCTGTTTTATAGGAGATTTCCGGAGGGACTCAGAAAGTTGTACGTTTGATTTTAAGTACTCCAAGGCAAGTT
Organism: Nephrotoma appendiculata; assembly: GCA_947310385.1. Classification (NCBI taxonomy): domain Eukaryota; kingdom Metazoa; phylum Arthropoda; class Insecta; order Diptera; family Tipulidae; genus Nephrotoma; species Nephrotoma appendiculata. Next base: position 152,724,946 of record OX371224.1, on the reverse strand, counting down.
TGGCTGTCCTGACACAAAAACTCTAATTTTATCTTAATTAAACTGGTATTTAATATTACTAAACTTAATAAATATTTCATTAATATTTATTTTATTTGTGTGACCATGTTTCTCAGAATATTAGGTAATATCAAATTTGTAGCAAGTTCAATCTATATTAGTACGTAAAACCAAAACAATCAACGGTTTAATCGGTTTATCCGAATTTCGTATATTATACTAACTACCACATTTAAATTATTTTAGGATTTAGGACAAACTTCACTGTTTTGTACAGTATAGTGAAATTTGTCCTAAAAATCCTAATTTTTTATTTTTTTTTAGGACAGTTTAGGACAAACTTCACGCGAATGTTTTCAAGAATTGAATGAAATTGTCTAGGCAGAAGAGTTTTAATTTTGTAATTTAATCCTTCATGCCATACTTTGTCGAAAGTTTGCGCAATATCCAAGAAAACTGCCGAGCAATATTTCTTTTCTTCTAAGGAAAGCTTAGTTGTATTTACAATTCTGTGTACCTGTTCTATTGTGCCGTGTTGCTCTCTAAATCCAAATTGGTGATCTGGTATAATACGACTTTCAGATAATATAGGTATTAGTTCTTGTAGTAGCATCTTTTCAAAAAGCTTTGAAATTATCGGAAGTAGACTTATTGGCCTGTACGACGAGACTTGGGTTTCGTCTTTACCTGGTTTAGGAATCATGTTAATTTGAGATATTTTCCATTTTTGGGGAAAGTATCCACATCTCATAATCGCGTTAAAAATATATGTTATATATTTTATGCACCTATCTGATAATTCTTTGATCATTTTTCTACTTGTTAAATCATTTTGATAACCGTTTTGACGCATTTCCATTTAAATTTTACTGGTTTTGGGTAGAGAAAGCGATGGCCTTTTCTAAGGTCACTTCTGGCCCAGTGACCATCTGGTTTCCTTGTCGGTGGGTTCGATAGCTCCGGCCTTTTTAAATTTCTTGCTGCCTTCCACAGTGAGGATTCTGTTTTTTCTGTTGCTATGAGATCACTTAGGTAATTCTGTATTCCTACATTTTGTTCTTCCCGTAGTGCATTTCTCAAAGCTTTAATAGCTCTATTTAATTTCCATTTATGCAAAGGAGATCGGTGAAGCTGCCATAGCCGCCCAATTGCCCGCTTCTCTGCCAATAACTTTGGAATGTTAATTGAAAGCCTTATATTTTTCTCGGAATTTTTGATCTTCGGAGTAACATTTTTTGCAGACATTTCCATTATTTCTCTTAAATTTCCTATCGCGACATCAATGTCTTCTGGTGTGCGAAGTGGAACATTACGATGACAATTTACATTTACTATTTCGATCGAGAACCTATTTCGTTAGTTTGTTTGTTAAACATTGACGTGGTTCAGTTTTAATGTTTGGGTACTTAGTGTTATTATTATTGGCGAGTGATCTGAAGATAACTCATAACAGTCAACGACTTGAGCATTGCTGCGTGCTATTCCTCGTATTACACAGAAATCTATTAAATCAGGAATTTTCTTTCTATCTGTAGGCCAATATGTGGGATGTCCAGATGATAAATAATCTAGGTTCTTCTCGTTTATTGCTTCGTATAGAGTTGCTTGCATTTGGATGGCGTGAGCCTTGCATCCCATTGCACATGTTTAGCGTTGTAATCACCCTCTGCTAGAAAATTGATTCCCAACTGATTGAAGTAATCAGACCATTCTTCCAAACTGATAGTTGTAGCTTGAATGTGATCTTTAGCATATTTCTGGAGCTCGTACTGCTTTAATCGTCTTTTGATTAAGACCGCAGTGCCGCCGTGTGCTTTTCCATCCGGATGTTTGGTGTCATAAACAGAATAGCCGGTAATATTAAAAAAATTTTGTTTTGTGAAGTGTGTTTCAGATATTAACATGATATATATACTTTGTTCGATAAGAAAGGTTTGTACCTCAGCTTGATATTGCAAGAGCCCGTTCGCATTCCAAATACCTATTTTTAGAACCGTCATTTTTGATTTTTGACTATAATTTGCATAAGCGTATTCATATTTTGCATGATCATGCTCATTTGTCTTTCCATCATCATCATGAAACTTTGGATGGTCTCGGTTAATTTATTTATCACGGTATGAATGTTTAGATCCTCGTCATTAGAATGAATTTTTGGTTTCGGTTTGTTACCTTTTAGGATACTTGCGTAAAAAACACCTGGCTGTACAAAACTGCTGGCAAACTTCTCCAAGTTATCATTTTGTGTGTTTGCATTCGTTGGTTTGGTGACTATTGTATTTTTTGGAAACACGGCCCTCTGACTAAATTGCATATTGAGCATTCGTTGCTCGGCTCTCATTTTAGGGTTTATTTTTCGTTTTAAGTCCAGATTCACTGCGTAACCCCTATAGTTTGCAGTATGATTTTCGCCGCAGTTATATTACAACGTAACACAGATGGGTCATTGCGAGATTTGTCACACTACTTGGAGTCGTGGAGTTCACCACCAATAACACAAACTTCATTTAAGGTGCAGTATGCTATCGCGTGTCCGTATTCTGGGCACTTTATGCATTGGACTGGTCCAGATCTCTTCTTAGGTTCTTTAATTACTATTTTACGATGTAACAAATATTTTAAGTTGTTAATCTTGTGAATCCTTTTGACTTTTCTTCCTCTGGCTCTAGTTCCAAACGGAACATTGGTTGGGGTACTTTCTCACGGTTTACTATATTAACATTCCGCAGCAAGTGCAGCTTGTATGTCGCTAACATCTACGCAGCTTTCAATTCCTCTTAGCACACCAGTCAGCCCTTTTTGACTTTTTAGCTGGTATGTGTAATATTTTTTACCATCTTCATCAAAATGTTTAACTAGGGCTCTGAAGCCATCGATTTCGAATGTTTGTTTGGTTGTCTTTTGAGCGGGGCAATATAAAATTAAGAATCTGTTAATGTAGCGATGTTATTAACCAGTTCATTATTAGATGCTTCCCTTAAATAATTCGGAAGCGGTTTCTCATTTTTCAAATTTGGCACTGCGTTGAGGTCAACGACCTCTAAACTAGAGAATCGGTTGCTAAGAGGTATTTGATTAACACCTTGTTCAAACCGTGTCACTTTGCTCCTGCCAGCAAACTGGGCAGATCTCGGGCTACGTTTTTTTTAGATTGAACAGTGATATACCTATGCAACCCCGTTTGCACTAGATTATTTTCACACTGACCACGGTCAAAATGTGGCAGGGTTGAAATTGTATTTTTTTTAATTTATATCCCACTTTTTAAACCTAAAAACAAACGGTAGGGATAAATAAGTAACAATTTAACGAGACATTTTATTAATTAATTTTTCCAATTTAAATCTACGTGAATTAATTCATAAAGAATTTAAAAAATATCGAAAATAATCAAATAAATCTGTAAGGTTTTGAAATTAAGATCTTAAAATATTACTCGTATTACTAAATTAAAACCCTAAAGCCAAAAAATTGTTAAGTAAAAATAGTTTACGATCGAAAACGTGGATTGTTTGACGGCCATTAACACATGATTCTAGAGATGTCTAGAGAAATATGAGTCTTCTTGTATTTTAGGCCTGGTTTCATGATTTTAAGTGCCACAATACTCATATTTTTCTAGACACGAGACCAAGCCTAAAGTGCCTGAATACTCATAAATTTTCTAGACATCTCTAGAATGTAAATTTATATCACCATGATGCTACAGAAAATATGGCCTGATTTTTGTGACAGGCTTTAACTGTTAGTGCTACAACTCAAACTCATTGCCCCCTAATACGACAAATTATAAATATTTTATCCCACAGTTTACGAATTGGTTTAACTTCCGTACCATTAAACATTCGAATTATCTGATATTGATTTTGCTAACTTCACTTACATGTAATTTTCGGTTCATGTCAACAGAATTGATGAAACAAAATATGTTGATAATGCAGTTTTTGGCTAAAAAATTTTAATCCCGCTAAATACACAATAGTTTGATGAACGAAGTAGTTAAGTTGCAACAATGTATATCAGTAGAAAATGAGCTGTATTGCAAATATTAGCCCAATATAGTCCTTGCTTATGTGGGACCAATTATTAGTGTACATGGCCTTTATTTGAATAGTTCAAAGAGTATTAAGTTAGAAGTAATTCCAAAAGAAATTAAATCGTTTGGTGACAGGTTTCTTTTAACATTGTTAATATGCTATATTTTTGATGCAGAATATTATGTTGTACATTGCAACCAAAACCAAGGTAGCAATTGGGTCAAATATCAAATTCGACTGTCAAATTCAAATTCGACTGTAATAAGCATCATTTTTCTGCATTCCGCATCAAGTCGAAAGGCTATACGTAAACTAGTGTACCACCGATCATTATCAAGTTTGGCATGAAATCGTCAGCCTCAGCAGTTGAGTTCTTCAACCAGTACAAGCTAAAACAGAATTTATCATTTCATCATATTGGTCTAAATTCCTCATCACGTATCTATGTCAATCGTGGGCTTACTGTAAAAAATAAACAGCTGTTCGTGGAGGCCAGAAAAACGCTAAAATCCGGCAAGATTCTGAAACTTTGTATGAATAATTCAGGGATAAATTCGTGCTCACACTCCTATTTAATTAATAATACTGTACACAACGCTTCTATAAATAGATGTGTTGGGCTCAATATCTCGCAGCATTTTTCCTAAAACTGATGAGATAAAACAAATGATAAATGACCCGTGAACCTTGATATACTTTATTTTGTTGAGACGTGGCTTCATGATCGTATTCTTGATGCGTCCATTTGTATTCCTGGATATAATGTTTTACGGCTAGATCGTAAACTAGAAAACGCTAAAAGATGCGGTGGGAATTTGTGTGTATCTTAAATCTTACATTAATTTCAAAATTATTAATCAACACTCTTCTCACGATTTGGAAATTTTTGTAATTGAATTGTCGTTTGGTAGAAGTAAAATTCTGTTAATGTTAGTCTATAAACCTACTAGGAAAAAACTCTGTGATGATTTAAAGATCATACTTGAAAATTATAGTGTTGGTTATAATGATATTTTACTGTGTGGAGATTTCAATTGCGATCTGAACAAGTATGGCCGCAAAACCATTAACTGCGAACCTACATGTTGTTCCAAAAATTCGTCTTCTATATTGGATTGAATATTATCAAATACGGATAAAGCAACGTTTTTGAATCAAGTATCTGTGGGATTTATACCGATCATAATTTTTTATTTTTCTCGTATAGTATGGAACATACTAAAGTAAGTCCCAGTTTTACTTTTCGCGACTTCATGAATATAGATTTATTACTTAGGTACAGCAAATACTTAATTGAAAAAGACAAAAGTGCAAATGATATGTAATAAAATAAATAGTGATGGAGGTCAGATTTTAGTGCAAACAGGTTTAGACAGGTATCTATATCACTGTGCAACCCAAAGAAAAGAGGAGCCCTAGATCAGCGGCCAATACAAGCGTGAATAAATTCACTAAGCCAGCCACAGTTGAATTAGCTCATGGCAACCGGTTTTCTAGTTTAATAAACGCCGATGAGGCTGCTGTAGATGCTGCACTAAAAAATAACACATCAAAACTGAGAAACCGCCACCAAAATATTTGAGGGAAGAATCAAATAGAGATTTAGCAAGAACCATCGATACTTTAAGGGAGGGTAACTTTATATTTCCGGGGTTAAACGAGGAAATATAAAAGCAAAATTCAGCCGTCAAATATTGAGGCATCTGGCATGCAAGGCCTTAATAAATCATTTTGATGTAGTGGAGCAACACTACTATGCTCATCAACTAAAGAGCCAAAAAGGGTTGGAGCTTCGTTGACCCAAACGAGATACAAGCTGATCCGTCTGGAATTAGCCAATATCCGTCTGGAATTAGAACCAGATAATAAAAAAATAAAGGGAAGCATGAATAATATGATCTTAAATATCTTTTACATAGAAGAGTTACTGTCGAAAAGCCCAGAAAATAACTGGACCGGTACAGTGTGTAAAGTGCCAAGAATACGGCCACACTAAAGCTTATTGCACTTTGAACGATATTTGTGTATTTTGTAGTAATCCCCATAATTCAACGAAATGCGATAAAAATAAAACTCAAGCTTCTGTCAGAAAATGCAGTAAATACGATGGAAACCACACAGCGAATTATAGAGGTTGCCCGGAGAATTAGTCCTAGACAGCCAGCTGACCAACGATTGCTTAAATTATATTCAGAAGCTAAAGTTCAAAATGGAAAAATATAAATGTAAACAGTAGTGTGCATCACGAGGTTTCGTACGTAAATTTTTTCGTACTTCCCACGTGCAGACAGGGGGGGAGGGTGATTGGTCGTTGTTAATTATTATCATTATTATTAAAACTTAAAAAATGAAATTAGCTTAAGATTTGAACACTTCTTGTTAGTTTCGTATGTAGAAAGATTCAAGAATAAAGTCATTGGCATCAATTAAAATAAAAGTATAACAAATGCGAAAAATTAGATTGGGATTTGCTTTATTCTATTCCTGATCCCAATGGGAAAGTTAAGTGCTTAACAAAATTTATTAGAGCCTTGTTTGAGAAATCCGTGTCACTGATAACTATAAACATACGACCCCATCGTCCACCATGGTTTAATAATGACATTGGGCCAAGGTAAAATATTTTTCAGTGGCGTTAAATCCATCATTACCCTCGAAAGTTTTTTGGAAAAATATCACATCCTACAAAAAGCACAGAAACTGACCAGTTCTCTTCAAACGATTTTAACAATTATTTTTCGTTTAATAGCGTGGACCCAGCACTGTCTGATACCAATATTATAAATGATCTTATTAATTCTTCTCATGCTGAGGGAATCTTAAGCTTTAGAAATATTGATTTTGCTGAGTTTATGGATGCTTTTAACTCGATTAAATCCTATGCACCTGTTATCGATGGAATACCTATAAAATTCCTGAAGTTGCTCTTGCACCACATTGGCTGTCATATATTGCATATATTTAATAGTCTAATAACGTTTTCTATTTTTCTATCTGAACGGAAACATTTAATAATTGTACCTATTCCGAAAAATAAGATACCGACCAGCTTATCTGATTTTCGGCCTATTAGTTTGTTACCGGCAATCACAAATTTTGTTGTTTATCGAATCCAGCCAACTATTTATTTTTTATTTCAATCAACCTACCTATTAGACCACAGTACTAGTATGTACTGCTTTTCTTCATATCAATGATGAATTCCGCCATGCTATTGACAAAGGTATGTAGTGCGTCCTTGTATTGCTAGATTTCAGCAAAGCATTTGATAAAAGTAATCATTCTATTTTGATTAAGAAATTGCATTCTTGTTTTAAATTCATGGTGTCGGCTTTTCGCTTAATTTTGTCTTATCTACTGGATCGCTCTCAATCAGTTAGGATACATTCTGGTGTTTCATATATTTGTAGTACCAACCGGGGTGTGCCTCAAGGCTCAGTCTTACGACCATTTCAATTTATGATGTACATAAGTAACCTGCCATCTATAATTTTCAATAGTAAATATCACTTATTTGCCGATGACTTTCAAATCTACAAATACTGTCACCCTACGTAGATCTCGAATTCCATCACTACGGTCAATTTAGATATTGAACTGATAACACAGTGGTCAACAATGGTAAAACGCAAAGCATCATTATATCTTCTACAAATCGTAATACGAACCATTTTCCCAAAATTTATGGTAATGGATTAGATGTTCATTACTCCAATAATAGGTTTATTACTCCAGAACATAGCGGGAATTCTCACGATCAACAGGTTGTCATACTCAAACGGAGGATGGCCATACGAGTCTTTAACTTATATAAATCAACAAATTAGCGGACCTTTCAAAACCTAAGCCTGGAGAATTCTCATAGTTTTCATTCGAATAGTAGAATTCCCACTTCAGCGGAACTTTACGTTTCGTCATAAATTGGCCAACAGAGTACAGAATATATTGGCAATGACAAATCAGTGAACATTAATAGAAAAGGTACTGACAGTGTACCAAACAAGACGTGTTTTAAATTGCTCCGCGGTTTTTTGTTAATTTAATTTAATTCTGTATTTTTGTGATCTTTTTAAGTTTCTTTTTATCTAAATCGATTCATTGATTGTTTAATAATAATAAAAAAAATTGTTTGGATTGGCATAGTATCGGGATTAAAAGGAAATATGTATAACGCTGATGAACGTAGGATACTCATAACCTCAAATAGGTTGTACACTCCATTTCACATGTTTGAATGTAAATGTTGCCTAGTGTACGTAACTACGTATAGGCGATATGTGCGTGGTTGGATTAAATATTTTCACATTTCAATAATAGTTTGTGCAAATTGGTTGTGGTTATTGAATGTAATGTGTAAGTTGTCTGACTGTTATATGTAAATAGTGTGTGTAATGGATAATAATATGACATAACGTTTTGTTGTGTCGTTTTGTACAACGATGAACAAATAATGAATTTGAAGAAAGTTCATCCTTGTTGTATGTTATCTGGGGGTCGATTTTTTCCAAAATTCGACGAACGACGAATGACGTTTTCGTATACGTATAAGGAGTATAGTATACATTTTTATATTAGTGTGAGTAGTTTTTCTGTGTTAATATTTGTTTGTTTTCTGCGAATGTAAGCATCAAAATTATGAATCGGTACAAATCGGTTCAGTTTTTTGGTGCTTATGTCCTTTCGTCGTCTCAGTTTTTTGACATCTCACCAAGTATTTGAGTGGTGAGTTAACACGTTCACGTTAATTACTGCTATAGCGGACATACAACTTTTTCGTTTTTTAACACGTTTTTAGCACATTTTAAGGAATAACTCGACATATTTTGCAGTTTTCACAATACATTCCTTTCCGCGACGAAATATGATTGCGATTACAAAAGTTATCAAATGTGTTCCTGAGTAGCACACACATTTAGAAAGTGTGCCTCAATGTGTTAAGGAAAAAATATTTTAGCTAAACACAGAATTAGAAATTATTTTAAAACTAAAATTAAATAAATTTAGTTTTATTTGAAGCACATATTTATTTGCATTTACAAATTATAAATGATAATAGGAAATGATATTTTGAAATGTCATATCCAAAAAAATTAAATGGCACACATCCGTACTAATGCAAATACACGTACCACTACTAATATACATGCGGTTATTTCGTCAACTTGTCGAATTTTGGAAAAAATCAACACCCTGGTGTTTAATAGAAGAAGTATAAATGATTTGTTATTTGTTATTGTGTTAAATAAATCAGCTGGTTAATAAATTTAGTAAAATTTTTGTTTAATTAGGTAGTTTATAAAGAAAGGTACATTCTTTTCTTTATGCTGTTTGTGTTGCGAACATTGTTATGCGGGAACTATAGATAGAATAAAAAAAATAAAAAAAATAACGTAAGAGAGCGAGAGATAGGATTTATATGTATTCGACCATACTCAGAATAAGAAAAATAAAAACTATAAGAAAAATTGCGTTTTATTTTGCTGTCATTTAAAAAGAATAACCGAGCGAAAATTTTCGTCCAAGAATAAAAAACTTAACAAATACAACAACAAAACTCGAACAAATTTTTGTGCGTTGAATGTAATATGCATGTTTATTATTTTATGTATGGTAATTTTGAATTGTCCGTGTATATTATCTTTTTTATTTATAAAATATTCATGCACACATATACAAATAAGAATATAAAATCACAAATAATTTTCACTACACCGTAGAATTGTATTTTTCTAAACCTAACCTAAAAAAATAATTTATCGAATTGCGGTAATTCAAACCGCATATAAATATTTTCTATAATTTTAAACACATATATTCGTTGATATGTAATACATTTATACTCAAAACTATTGTAGTTTCACTCAAGATTTTAGGAAATACATGAAAAAAAATATTACATGAAAAATATGAATGAACTTAATATTTTAAGTAATCTATAGCCGAAAAGTCAAATTGGAAAAATAATTTTTTGTCTTCGTTTCTTACGTTATTTCTGTTATTTTTTTTATTCTACCTATAGTTGGCCCATTATGTGTATAATTTTGTGTTTAGTTGTTTTCTTATATTTATGAGTAAAATATGAATTTATTTTCCTTGAGTATACGGATACATGGTGTTTAACAGTATGTAGATGTATATGTATGAAATGTAGGTCAAAAATTATTATTATTTGTCAACACAAATCAGCTGTGAATTAATTAATTTTGTGTGAAAATTTTAGTTAATTAATTAATTTTGTGTTTAATGTTAAAGTGTCTATTCCATGGGAAAATTTTACTGACTGCAAAAATAAAAGCGAGAAAAAAATATAGATTTACTGGTTGTGTACGAAACAAAAATTTTTGTCAGTAAAATTTTACTGAGAAAATAATTATCATTGTGGTAGTGTGCTGCCATAACGTGCTATAAAAAAATGTAAACTTTAGCACTTTTTATGGCAGCATTGTCAACACATCTACAAAAAATGTATGTAAAGATAAGAAATTTTTTTCACACTCACACAAAATAAATCGTTCGCCATTTTTATAGTCAAATGTCAGTTTGTTTTTTTATTTCGATACCTAAAATTCGAGTTTTGTTTACATTAGTGAATATTAGTGTTTTTAACGTTTTTTTAGGTGTTCAAATATACAAAAGAAAATCTAAATACTTGTTATAAAATTTCAAATATACAAAAAAAAAATCTAAATACTTGTTATAAAATACAAATAATTTTATATTAAACTACATAATAATAAATTAGGTAGGAAAATTACGATAAGTTTGATTGAGCATTATTTTATTTGGTGGATGTAGCATCAAAATATTTTATTGTGTGTCGACGAAATAGTTAGATACGTGACAACCATAAATTTTGCTATAAAAATGAAATAAAAGATATTTGTTTTATTTGTCACTCTTATGGAATTTTAAGTATTTTTTTGTTTTCGTTTTTGCAGTAAAAAAATACAGTCAGTAAAATTTTTCCATGGAATAGGCACTTAATACGTATAAGTACGTATACGTAATTATACAAAAGTGTTTGTGTTCATTTCATATGCAATAATATGTATGTGTATATTTTCGGGTGTGCGATTTTGTTATTATTATTTTAAATTTTGTGTGCAAGTTTGTGTAATGGAGTGGTTCAAAGAGGAATCAACCAATGTATTATTATGAGGAAGACTTATCAAGTGGATTTTAAATTTTTAACTCAACATGGATATTATGAATACTACATGCATATATATAAATGGAACGGATAAATCATGGAAAAATAGATATGTCATAGAAATCAGGTTGTATATTTTCATTTTATTTTTATTTTCTCATTTTAACCTTACAAACATTTTATTATTTTATTACTTTTACTGTACATAAGAATTAATTTTGTTCGTTATTATCTGCACAATTAAGGTTAGTTATACGAATTTACTCGGTTATGTTATGGGTACCTTGTGTTTAAATTGTTTTGAAATAATGCCTCCTTTAAAATTGTCGGTGGAGTTTAGTCTGTGATTTTTCTTGTGTTGTTTTACTATACATACATAATTTATGAATTAATTTCGTTTGGTTTTTTGTTAGTGACATTAAATCTTCGTTTGTTCGCAAAATTTACGTCCGTTTTAAATTAATTTTGAAGTTTGGTGTTTTTCGATGTTACGTTCACCGTATTGCATATTACCAAATATAATATTGCCGATCTCATATACATTTTTTCGCCAAATTTTTTTTTAAAAGATGGAACCAATGCACACTAACCCACCATACGGACACTTTTTTCATTAAAAAGTTTAGCTAAGACAACAATTTTTGTGAGACATCTAACGTTACATGAACAAAATTTTACGAACTTTAAATTTTTTTATCGATCTTTATTTTCGACGATTTGCACATGCTGGATGCACATGTTGAAGTATGTGCATATACTTGTTGAATAAAAACGTAAACAAGAAGCAAGATCAAGTTTGAATTTCTTCGATGGTTTTTGCTTTTCGTAAAATATTTTTTTTTGTTTTGTGTCCTTTTAAAACAAAATTATATTTTGTGTCCTATATTACCTACGAGTATGTACCTTATGAATGAACTGTGAAAATATTTTATGATACGAGAGACTCCATTAAAAAGAAGTTATTGTAAATAAGACTTATTATTATTGTAAATGCAACATTGTTATTCGTATTATTAAGCGATAATTTGTTAATCCGTGGATAATTGATAGTAGGGATAATAAATATGTAGATTATATTTTTTAATATTAAATCTAAGGAAGCATACACGTGTTAATTTTATCTTGTCTTTATGAGTGTGTATTTTAAAAACGCATATGAACAAAATCGACCTTGAACTAGTGTATGAACTAGACATTTTTGTTTTATAAACTTATTCTTAGTGTGGAATACCGTCGATGAGGTAAACTAGTTCAGCGTTGCACTTTTTTATTTATTTATTCTTGCATCGATTGGTTTTGATATCGAAAAAATCTGAGAATGATAAAATTTTATAAAAGGGCCCCAATTTATAAATATAGTCTAGGAAGTAAGAATATTATTAAATTATAGGACCCTATTATAATGTAAAATATTATTTCGTTAAAGAAACAGCAGCAGATAATTTTTGTTATGAAAGCTGATATTCGATAGGAACTAGAAGAAACTCGCGTTTATAGTTGATAAATTTGAATTTAGTTTGATTTCGGTTTGTTATTTATTTAGTAGAAATGTGGAAATGGGAATTGAAGGAAGACGAACAAATATGAATATTTATACAAAATATTTTTTTTATTTTTTCCTGTGATGTTTGTGCAATAAACTTTTATTTAAAAAAGTCGAATATTATAAATGTATTGTTTCTCCAAAATTATTTTTCCGAGGATTTAAATTATTTTTCATTTAAATATTATAAACAGAAAAACGAAATTATTTAAATTCCTATTTTGTTTCTTCTTATTTTTTACGTTGATCGTGTACTCTCGACTGCAATTTATTCTAATGCTAATATATAAACGATAGTTATTAATATAACATACAAATTACAAGATGTAATATACATTGATAATATTAAAAAACAGGTAGCCAATTTTTTTAACGATTTAAGTATGAAATATGGACAAATTAAATAAACCTTAAATTTTTTAATATTTCTTAGCGGTTGAACAGATGATTGACTTATGTAATGATATCTGGATATTTTTTATTTTTTTATTTATTTATATTACGACTGAGTCTTGTACCCATTTAGTAATTTACATTGCATAATAAAATATTTTGATAACTCGGCGTAATCAAGTGATTATCCCCAGTTTCGTGTAACTCCTCCTCAGATTTTTTGCCAAAGTAAGTCTACTGACCTCCTGGTCGCGAAAAGTCCAGTGGTTTGGTAAAAATAAAAATTAAAATTATTGCTGATTACGAAAAATTTATCGAATGAGTAATTTCAACTAGTTGGTTGGTGGGATTGTTTCACTTATTTAAGCGATTTCCTGGAACATGGAAATAGTTCACTAATATTAATTCAAAATGAAAAATCTAATTTGATTGGCAGGAAATAGAATCAGATTTTAGATTTAGATTTCTATATATATATATAGATTTTTTGTTTAAAAATAATAAGTTGCAACTGGTTGCATAACCAAATTTAATAAATGATTACATTTGCATTTTTTAACGATTGTTATTTAACTTTTTAAAATATCGTCACACAATTAAATGTAAATTAATTTTATGAATTTTTAAAATTGGAGCAATAAAAGAAGCATGGGGATGAAAATTAAAATTTATTATTTTATTTCCAGTAAAATTCCATAGTACAAGTTACTTATAGTATCATGTTACTAACCTTTACGAGTATATTATATAAAGGAAACTTTTGTTGACATTTTTTGTAAACATTACGCATGAACGCCAGCATCTCCGTGGCAAATATTATTGGCACAAAGTGCATTGATGCAGAAAAACTTGTAAACAATTGGATTGGTGAATATGTTGTGGCCAACACAACACTTTTTTTACCACGAATGTATACATAGATCTCGAATACATCAAACTTGATTTCTAATGCGAAAAATTAAAGTTACTTGTCTTTTGGTAAAACTGTTTTGCACAATCAAAAATCATAATTCCCGCGAAAACTTCAGAAAACCAACAAAATCAACCCTTGTTGTAAATTTAATCTTTAAATTTATTTACAACTTTAATCTTTAAATCTATAACTTTTTAACATCAGTGAAAAAATTGAAAAAGTTTCCGTGGAAGCTGCCACTTCTGGAACACAGATTCCCACTAAATCTCGCAAGAATCTCGCAATTAATACAAATTGATACAGATTAGTCAATCCGACTGGGCTATATAGATGTCGAACTTTTGTGACATAAAGTTTTATTTTAGAAAAAGTCATCATTTCCGATAAAAATTAAAAATTATCCAAACTAATGTATTTGGAAAATATTTTATGAGTAAATAATAGTAAATATAAGGTTTTTTTGGTATATGGCTCAGATTTTAAATTTATAATAACTAATTTCTAAGCTTTCGATGTCAATTTAACATCATTATCAAAGCTAAACTTCAAACTAATGTGTTTGAAATTAAATTTACGAGGATGCTCGATTTTTAATTGTAAATAAAACATGTTGTGTGAAAGTTTTTGTTTGTAATAATATTTTATGGTATTTAAGCTTGGAATATAACGTCATTCAAATGTCCGTTGGGGTTTTGCTTGGTGGGACGTATTGGGGAGGTACAATTTTCAATGAATCGAATAAATCTCGCTGAATTTGCTGGATGGCGTTCGTTATGTTTTCTTTGAGGGCATCAATTGTTTGCGATTTACTCGCATAGATCTGCAATTTAAGGTAGCCCCAAAGGAAGAAGTCGATAAAGATGATTTTTTAGCGAAATTTGGGTTAACTTCTAACTGCTCCAGAGTTAAACCAGCTAGCTTACGGCGTTGTCTATGGTCGTTTACCTTAAGTTCTTAGGTCAGTTGGATTTTATACGGGTGTAGACCCAAGCCTCTACACTAAATTTGCCAAGCTGAAGTCGCGGGGCAAGATCTTGTGAATGACGAGAAATTTAACTGCCAAGGAGTTTGCCGTACACTCTCGCAGCTCGCACAGCAGCGATGTTTTCATCAGACCTTGCTTTTCTGTGAGAAAATAACAAAAATCGCAAGATCAACATATTTCATGGTTACTTTACTTTATTTTAATACGTAAAATAAATTAAAATGATCTGAACAAATTTTGTTTCAAATTTAATTTACAATCTTTTGGTTTTTAATGGTTTTTTCGTGAATGTTATATAAAAGTATGTATATAATATTGCTGCCACTTCTAAAATTAACGCGGTCTTTTTATTTATAGTAAAGTCGGGCTGTACAAAGGCTGAATTTTGTTGATAAACAGTTTTCTGTTAAAATTACCATTTCCATTGAAACACTGATTTTAGCCAATATTATTGTGAATTTAATTTAGAATCTTTTAGTTCATAATGTTTTTTCTAATTATAATAAAACACTTTGCAAAATATTTGCACAAACCGAAAAGGCTCCTACGCCACTTCCGGACTTTCGGCTAAAAATAACTGGGATCTCCTAATTTATGAGAAAAGCTTAAGTATGAAGTTTTACTCCAATACAATGTAACAACTTCAAAAACAATTAATTTTAGAATCCAATTCCCGCAGATCATAGCAAATTTCATTTAATCTCTTTAAGCAATATTCAAGTTTCTGGTTAATTTGGAATCGTATTCCAGAACTTAAAAAATACAAGAAACTCAAACTCAAAATTTATTAAGAAATATTAAAAATTTAAGTAAATAAATCTTAAATTTTTATTATTTAAATATTTGCCCATATTTATATTAATTATCATCTATACATACAGGGTGTCCCTAAAGTAGCTAACACGAATGGTACCGTTAGATTCCTTGATCAAAACGAAGGTAAGGTTACTTCTGTCACTTTGCACGTTAAAGCCCCCCTTTCAAGTTATACATGTTTAAAGAGCAGCCTTCCAACGCAGCACCTTGTATTAAAGAAACTTCAATATCTTGAGAAATAACTATTTTTATTTCCAAGTATTAATTTCTTTAAAAAGCTGATACTATTCTCTTTTAAATAAGGTATAATAATTATTAATATTTAGTTAAATAGTATTTCAAATTTAAACAAAACTTTTAGAATTCTATTATTTAAAGAAATTATTTTCTTTCTGTATCATTTAACTCTTAACATTACTTTACGTCAGTAAATATTTTTTGATGAAAATTTCAGAATCTCAGAAAAGCTAATTGTTAATCATATTTGATATTTTATGTTACCTAAAAAATTAAAAGTTCACAATGAAAATGTTGTAGTTTCTTTATTAGACACTGCTGCGCAAAACCAAAAATGTAAGAGTAAAATTTAAAAAAAAAATCAGCACCTCATTCTTTGTCGAGTGTAAGGATTTCAGTGTGACACAAGCTGAAACCCTCGTAGTGACCTTTCTCGGTGCCAAGCCCCATATTGCGAAGTTTGCCATTGATCTCGTAGGTTTTAATCGCTGCATACATTCCTCGGTAATGAATAACGCTCGAGATCCCAAGTCCAGCAACATTCTGCATATATTTGTAGATTTCCAGATTGGAACTCGAACTACTGCTGTTGGTAATAATGATTGGAAACTTGATATGGTTGCTGCATTTGACAACGACATGAATCATAGCCTCTTCTATGTTTTTTCTAGTAGCCGTGTTCGCTGTTGGCCTGACTGCATCTTCGGTGTGTAGCATAAGATGGTGTTTTCTGTGGCATTTACCGCATGTATAACTCAAGCTGCATACGATTGACTGATGGCTTGGAGTGAAACAGTTTAAGCACAGCTTTCTCTCAGGCACAAAACCTACCTGTCTATCATTAACGCTTAGGGAAAGAAACTGGTCACATTTACTGAGGTAATGGCCTTGCGAGCATTTAAGGCACAAAGGCTCTGCACTTGATTGGAAGGATTTAACTCGATTGCTGGTCGACACTTTATTGACTTCTATAGCATCCAATAAATCACTTCGTTTGCTTAAAAATCGGAAAAATCTTCTCATCGTAGGGAAATCCTCTACAGTTATCTCATTTGCCCTTAGTCACACCATAGCAATACATATATAGTAGTACCATCATTCGAAAAAAATCTTTAGAGGGTGAAAATCCAGGTAGCGCGTTAATCGAAATTAAGTTATGCAATAATTTTACTAGTTCGCCTAAATGTTTGCAAGATTAAATACACTTACAGTACACACGGCGTATTTTTGTATACCATTAACCAGTTAGTATTGCTTCACTCTAACTTATTATACTACATATTAACACAGAATATATTTATTTCAACTCGTATTGTTTTACAATTGTCAAGGTCATGTAGAAAATGTGTTTAATATTTTTTGTGATAAACAATAAAACAAATCATGAATACTTTACTTCAATTTTCTTTTTATAAAAATTAGCATAAATAATTTTTTTTCTATGATAGAAATGCAAAAGAATATGAATTGTTCAATCAAATAAATCCATTATTGGAAAGGAGATATGAACGATAGGATATATACATATGTATATTAATATATTGAGTACATACTTAGCTGTGTATTATTATTGTTTATTTTAAATACATCTGTTCTCACAAACACAAACGAATAAAGATTAAAAATGAAAACGATGTAGTAATCTATATAGAACAACTAAATACAATTTTTTAAAAGGATGCCGTTCATTGCACTGTTACAGTATGGTAATTTATAATTGAAAATATGGACGAGTAATTTTCTTATATATGCATACATTAAGAACAATGTATTGTTATGGAAAGGCAGATTTTCTATTTATCCAAATCTGTGTGAAAGTTCAGGGACATTGAACCCAATATTTGTTTCAAAATTAAAATAAAATTTATTAATTCGATTTTATCATAAAAAATATTACGTAAGAGAAGTACGTAAAAATAGGAAAATTGTCACTTGGACATTACTACAATAGTATGTCGTTTTTCATTATTGTCTTTCAATCAACTATTTATTAAGGGATTGTTCCTCATTGGAATAGAAAAAACGAGGATGTCATTATAAAGATTATAATTTCAACCAAAGCATGTCTGACTTGATCTGTTTTGTCACAGAATCCAATGAGAGTCATGTGGTGTTTACAGTGTGCAAATCTAGAGCGTATAATTATAATCTAATTATGAGCATTTAAGGTTCGCTAACAAAACTTAAATTCATTTTTCTGTTAATCTAATCTGTTAATCTCTAATAAATTTTATTGTTAAATTGGGGACTGAATTAATCCATCTCAAATGAATTACATATCCCTTTTGTGTTTTACTAACACAATTGTGCGGGTAGGGCTAAAGTACCATGTATATGTAGTTTTGTATGTTTTTTGAACCAATTTACACATTTGTGAATTCCTTTTTAACTTACTTTCCGTCCGATAAAACACTATATCTATACACATAGTTGTGTTGGTTTTACTTCAAATCAAGCGAAATTTTTAATGAACAACGCCGTTACATACGTTAATTTTTTACTCACACATTTGTGTGGGTTGGACTAAAATTGAGAAGATTTTTTATTTTTCTTAGTTGAAAAAGGGATATAAGGAAGTATATAAGATATTTTTTATAAATTCAATATACAAGTGAATAGCTTACGAGTTTAGGTTGCCGCTCACTATTTTGTAACTAAAACTATTTTTAAATAGTAGTTAAGCTAGAGATTGGTCAGCATTGTCTGAAAGAAAACGTTTCAGTTCTTTATGGCAGGATAAATAATGGCTTACTTTTAAGTTCCGTCTTTATTCGAACGCTAATTTTAAATTGTTTAGTTTGATGTACCATACAAATTATTTTTTTTAAATAAAAAATGCGTTGTGTATTTTATTTTGAATAAAAAAAATCAGTTTTTATTTTCCTCTAAATTGTAAAATTTTATTTTTATGTCTTAATTTAATTAATTAACCTTAATTTGTATTTAGTCTTACACCGTTTTAATACTTAATTACCTTTCCGAAACGAATATTTATTTGTGGAGACTTTAAACAGCTTTCACAATAAAACAATTTTTATTTTGCCTTAGAAGTTTGTTTGAAAATCAAACTTTAGAAAAAAATTTACTTTAGAGAAAAAATTGTCTATTGTGAGAGCTCTGTTAAGGTGATACATGTACAGATTTTCCCTTTAAGGCATACAAATTATGTGCGCTTGTTGGTTAAAAGTCAGCCATCTTGAATTGCTTTGAATCAATTCGGATGATTTTGCATACTCATGAACGATGGCTACTAATAAGACAATAAGGCCTGTTTCAGCTGAACTAAGACAAGCGAACTGGCCTATGTTCATCGTTCTTGGTTGTATATAAAAAACTTTTATAAGCCCCGTTTCCCACTTGAGCTAAGTATTTTGACTGATATGAGCTATGTTTTCATTTAACAGCTTCACGTTTTGGTTTCTTTCCAAAGTCAAATAAGAAAAATATTGTAGATAAATCTCAGAGTCTACCCAATCTGTAAAGCAATGTATTTAAATTTTTATTTTCCCCTTGGAGGGTATATCAAAAAGTCTTGCAATATCATATGAAAAAAAAAGAGTGAGTGAGACAACAATATATTTTTCAAAACCATTTTTTGTCGCGATGAAACTTCTAGAAGAACATTTCGATGTAAATTTTACATTTCGTATGTTTTTGTCAATTTAGTAACACGTGTTTTGAATTTTTCTTAAAATGAATGAAATTGAATATCGCGCCCTTATTAAATTTTTCTATAAAGATGGACAAAATTCAATTTATATATTCAACTATATATCAAAAGTTTACGGCGAATCTGCACCATCATATGCCACAGTAACAAGGTGGGTAAAATTATTCAAAAGTGGCCGGGAGTCATTTGAAGACGACAACCGCTCGGATCGGCCAGCAGATGCTATTAGCCATGAAAACGTATTTTTGGCCGAAGTGCGCGATGGGTTCCCCGTTTGTTGAATGCAGAACAAAAAAAAATGCGTGTTCAAACTTTAAAGGCGATTTTAGATATGTACAAAGAAGATCCAGAAAATTTCTTGGATAACATAATAACAGGCGATGAAACATGGCTTTATCATTGGGATCCGGAATCCAAACAAGAATCGATGCAATGGATTAAACGTAGTGAACCACCACCAAAGAAATTCAAAACTCAACCGTCTGCTGGTAAGGTTGTGGCAACAGTTTTTTGGGATGCTGAAGGAATTTTGATAATCGATTATATTGCACCGAAAACCACAATCACAGGCATATATTACGCAGAAGTTTTGCGAAAATTGAAAAAAGCGATCCGGGAAAAACGGCCAAGGAAAGTTATTAAAAAAATCTTGCTTCTTCACGACAATGCACCAGTGCACAAGGCTAATATTGCTCAAGCTGCATTAAAGGGCTGCGGCTTCGTGGAAAAACCGCATCCACCGTACAGTCCAGACTTGGCACCGAGTGACTACTTTCTGTTTCCCAATTTGAAAAAAAAAACACTAAGGGGCCCGAAATTTTCCAGTGACTATGAAGTACAGTCTGTTGTAAATGAATATTTTATGGAGCAAAAGAAATCTTTTTTTTAGAGGGTTTAGGCAAGTTAATTGATCGATGTGACAAATGTATAAACCTCAAAGGAGGTTATATCGAAAAATCAAAATATTGCTGTCTCACTCACTCTTTTTTTTCATATAAAATTGCAAGACTTTTTGATTTGCCCTCGTAATTAATCAGCTCACAATCAGCTATGTTTCTATCCCACAGCTTTAAATAAAGAAATTAAATAAATCGGGACGTACGAGTGTGTTGAGTTAAGCTTCGCTAATTCGGTTTCACTTATTTAGGCTTTGCAAAGTAAATCGAAAGCTGTGATCTCAAAACATGCTCACTTTGCTAAAAGAACATAGCTTAAGTGTGCAAGGGGCCTTAGCGAGAAACGCAGCTATTAGCATAGTTTGGCATCCACAGCTCATTCCACTGCACATTTGAGTTAATTACATCGCTCTCACATACATTTCAATTCAAGTAAAATGCTATATGTCTGCCAAAATATTATTAGAATCACATAAGTAGTCACATAGGCGAATATGTACACAATAATAGCAATGTATGTGTGAACGATATAGCTGACTTTTGCAATCCAAAGACAACCCGAGCTAAGTTAGTTTGTATCGCTCAAAACAGAAAAACATAGCACGCATAGCTTAGCTCAAGCGTGCATCGTTTCATTAAAACTCTTTATTTTCAACCAAGAGCGATGAACTTAGCTGACATCGCTTAGCTTAGCTTAGCTCAAATCTGCAACGGGCCTAATGTAACGATGCACATTTGAGCTAAACTATGCGAGCTATGTTTTTCTGTTTTGAGCGATACAAACTAACTTAGCTCGGGTTGTCTTTGGATTGCAAAAGTCAGCTATATTGCTCACATTGCTATTATTATGTGTACTTATAAAATATTGAAATTTGGATGACATTTGAGTATTGTTGTGTTTGGTATTGTGGATCAAATTCAAAAAAGTGGTTGAATTCTTAAATAATATAATAAAATTAGTTAATTAATTTTTGACAGACATAGACATAGTTTACTTGTATTGAAATGTATGCGTGAGAGATATAATTAGCTCAAATGTGCAGCGGAATGAGCTGTGCGAGCTAAACTATGGTAATAGAAACTACGTTTCTTGCTTAGCTTAGCTGAAATGTGCAACGGGCGTTAGAATGAAATAAGTAGCCGTTTTGAACAGAACCAAAGAGCTAAATAAAAATTAAGGTTAATTAAATGGGAGCATTATTTTCATAAAAGCTCCCATTTAATTAACCTTAATTAGGTTAATTAAATGGGATTTCAGTTGGGCTCTTGAAAGTTCTTGTTGCTACAATAGCTTAAATTGGTGTAATTTATTTTATCTTAAAAAACAAATTATTCTCTCATAAGATAAAACAATAATATTTTTATCTAAATTGTATTTTAAATAGGAAAGCAATCGCCAATGGTAGTTTTTAACTTGCTTATTAGAGTTTTAATCTCTTTACAATTTTCATAATACCCTTCTAAGACCCTTCTAAGTCACATAAAAATAAAATTAAAATTTAACCCATACAAAAATTTTAAAACATGTACTAGTTTTTTATACTGAATAATACAATTTTTTATCCTTATCTGGCAAATTAAAACCTTTCTTTAATAAATGCTTGTAACATGGTGGTGGGTGATTTAAAATCAAATTCCAAATACATTTTTTGTTCAACTTGGGTCCAAGATAATTTTAATTTATGAAATATTTGTGCAAGTACAAAATGTGTTTACTTGTGGTCGATCGCCAAGTGTATTATCAATTAATATTTTTATTGTGTTTTCTTCTGTTTGCATTTTACTTTTCTGAGGGGTATTTAATATAAACCTGAGAATTTTGTTTAAAGGTTGAACGGGTTCTTTATTTTCGTCTTCAATTTGATGTTGCGGACTAGGAAATTGAGATGGTGAGATGGGACATTCATGAGGAATTTGTGGAACTTGATAATTCTTTTAATAAGTTCTTGGAGGCCCTTTTTCATATTTCAATGTTATAGGTGGGAAATCAGGTGTTTTCAATATTCTTGTTGTTTGACTCTCAGTGTTGTGTGTCTGGTTGGAAATCGTACGCGAAACTTTTGGAATCAAATTTTTTTATTTAAAAAAAATTCGAATTTTAATAAACGCTTGCATCGTGCATCTATGTCATTGACCTTACACTTACAAACAAGATTATTAATTGGCTGGGGAAAGACAGTTTTTTAAATATCTTTTGTTCTAAAACTACTTATTTTGAAATCATTAAAATTAAAGTTCTTCATAATAGTTATGCGTTTGGAAGTAACTTTATTCTTGTCGAACACACGACGATGGTCATGCAGCACCGTAAAAAATGTTCTGGTGGATTTACAGTCATTTTTATTTAAGCAGTTTTTGTAAGCACACACCATTTTATCACGCAAATTCACAAAAGTTTTAATACACAAATTTTCAAAATGAACTTTTTATAACGTTTAAAAATAAGAAAACACAAAGCTACATGCGTTACGATTAGACGACAAGCAATAAAATTTTAAACGAACAAATTTACGAAATTAACTTGCAAACAATTTTTAAATCTTTGTAGTGTGTAGATGTACGATTTTCTTTTACATACATTGAATTGCTGAGTGTGTGCGTGTAAATAAGTATGTATATCATCGGTGGTCTATCTATATAGTTATCGAAACGAACAAATAATGTGTATGTGTTGTACCTACAAAATCATTTAAAATAATCTTTAATTGGATTTAAATGTAGATCGTTTTTATGGACAATCTTCAATTATTTTAGCTTTTTATAATTTTCAACGAATATTTTAACGTTCAAAATTATTTGTCTATAATTTAGAAAACATTGTTGCAATTCAAAACAAAACCAACTTAGTTGCGATCGGTATTTTCTCTCCATCATCTTTGTTACATTTTCTATTTACTTTATTTGAGCGTAAAAACTGTTTTGACTTATAATTAGAGCGTCATTATATGAGTAATACAATGCGATTCATTACTATTTATGATAAGAAAAAAATTTAGTTCCCATTTCTGTTTGTTTTCATATAAAATTATTATTTTTATTACTATTTTATTTGTTAATTATGTATTTGTTAATTATTATTATATATGTTATTTTATATGTCAATTTGATATGAAAAGAAACAGAAATGGGAACTAAATTTTTTTCGTATCATAAATAGTAATGAATCGCATTGTAAGTATATGTATAGAATTTTTTTTTGTTTTCTGCATGTTGCATTATAAAATATTCTAGCTACATTTAGGAGAAGGTTATGCTATTTAGGCGGATAGATAATTGCAGAAATTCTTTAAAAAGTTTAAAACGATACCAGTAGTGGTATCTAACATTTCACTCACGAACCTACCATTACATTACTATATAATGATTATACAATGGTCACACTATCCAATTTGTTTACCAAAATATGAATGAGCCATGGGTCCCTTTTTCCGCTTCGGCTAACACCTTCAATCCTCTCAGAACTTCATCCGATACGTCAGCTATTTGATGAAGCGCCTTAGCCGAAACCTTTGATATATCTGGCTTATCAACAAACTGCTTTATGAGATTTGTCATCACGAGCCTTTTTTATCGTATCTCTATTTAATCTTCTCCGTAGCCGCACTATGTTTGCCTCAGTTACTGCGATATGACGAACTAATGTGGCAGCTTCTCCTGTTAAAAGTTTATAATATTTAAAGGAAAAATAATTTAATTCCTCGGAAAAATAATTTTGGAGAAACAATACATTTATAATATTCGACTTTTTTAAATAAAAGTTTATTGCACAGTCATCACAGGAAAAAATAAAAAAAATATTTTGTATAAATATTCATATTTGTTCGTCTTCCTTCAATTCCCATTTCCACATTTCTACTAAATAAATAATAAACCGAAATCAAACTAAATTCAAATTTATCAACTATAAACGCGAGTTTCTTCTAGTTCCTATCGAATATCAGCTTTCATAAAAAAAATTATCTGCTGCTGTTTCTTTAACGAAATAATATTTTACATTATAATAGGGTCCTATAATTTAATAATATTCTTACTTCCTAGACTATATTTATAAATTGGGGCCCTTTTATAAAATTTTATCATTCTCAGATTTTTTCGATATCAAAACCAATCGATGCAAGAATAAATAAATAAAAAAGTGCAACGCTGAACTAGTTTACCTCTGTTTAAATTAACTACTTAAATAAATAAATCATCCCTGAAATAAGTAAATCATCCCTGAAATAAATAAATCATCGGTAAACTTGGCAGCCTGCATTATACCTGAAATACATCAAACTAATTTAAATTTAATTCCCTATTTAAATTATATAATTTACTTACCTAACGTTAATAAGCGTAATCAATTGTAATCTGAAATTGTTATTTTATTAATAATATTATAAAAGTTATTTAATATTAGAATAATAATACTTATCTAATTGTTTACCGCATCACTTTGACATAAATAGTTGTAAATGTCAAATTGAAGAGCGATCATACAATTTACACTTAATTTAGTAGTACCCTGTACGAGAATCTCGAATATTATCGATATTTTAGTTCAGTGGTGTTTCAAGAAATATTTTTCTTTTCCTTCTTTTATCTTCCATTTTTTGTATTCATTCCGTTTTTGACCACAGTGAAATAAACAACAATATAATTATAATTAAAAGTGATTGAAAATAAAGTGTTTTTTTTTCACACCATACCTACCTGATAAATACCTATAATCGACGGTATTCCACACTAAGAATAAGTTTATAAAACAAAAATGTCTAGTTCATACACTAGTTCAAGGTCGATTTTGTTCATATGCGTTTTTAAAATACACACTCATAAAGACAAGATAAAATTAACACGTGTATGCTTCCTTAGATTTAATATTAAAAAATATAATCTACATATTTATTATCCCTACTATCAATTATCCACGGATTAACAAATTATCGCTTAATAATACGAATAACAATGTTGCATTTACAATAATAATAAGTCTTATTTACAATAACTTCTTTTTAATGGAGTCTCTCGTATCATAAAATATTTTCACAGTTCATTCATAAGGTACATACTCGTAGGTAATATAGGACACAAAATATAATTTTGTTTTAAAAGGACACAAAACAAAAAAAAAATATTTTACGAAAAGCAAAAACCATCGAAGAAATTCAAACTTGATCTTGCTTCTTGTTTACGTTTTTATTCAACAAGTATATGCACATACTTCAACATGTGCATCCAGCATGTGCAAATCGTCGAAAATAAAGATCGATAAAAAAATTTAAAGTTCGTAAAATTTTGTTCATGTAACGTTAGATGTCTCACAAAAATTGTTGTCTTAGCTAAACTTTTTAATGAAAAAAGTGTCCGTATGGTGGGTTAGTGTGCATTGGTTCCATCTTTTAAAAAAAAATTTGGCGAAAAAATGTATATGAGATCGGCAATATTATATTTGATATTACTCAATTACTGGCTGAGAAACGGATCATCGTCGAGGGACTAGTCAGTAGGCATCGTTATTGTGACACGTTTGACGTTCGAGGCTAATGAGGAATGGCACAATAAATTTATTATAATAGTTATTTAAATTTTTGTATAGATTGTGATGCCTGGGTTTTTTGGAATTTTTGTTGTGCAATTATGAAATGTATAACGAAGAACATTCGTTAAATGGACCAACGTGTCACATCGGTGAAGTGGATTATCGATGGTAGTGGGAGAATGTTGGATGGTTTTTGCAATAAATAGAAATGAAAACGTGCATCGAGTGAAATATATACAAGGAGGTGCAAACGGTGAAATGAATTGACACATAACACGGAACTGTAAAGTATTTGCATACCATTTCTTTCGGGTGTCGTGTAAAGTGTATGGGGGTGCACGGGTACCCCGACAAACAATTTCAATTTTGAAACCAAAAAAAAACCTAGCTGTTACCGGGGACCGAGTCGGTAACGAACCCGATCGGTTACCATAAAATTACATATTTCTGGCAACCAATTGGTTGGAACTGTTACTATTTTGGTACCATCGGTTAAATCGCAGTATTTGTTACTCTACGATTACCAAAATATTTATATGTAGATTGCCCCGTAATCTTTAGAGAAAGATAACGCAATAGCACTGGGTTAAACGTGTGAAATATTTAGGTTATTTTAGGGGAATAGTTATTGTCTTAATCTCTTTATTTTATATCGCAAAATTACATGAAAATTTTGTCTATAAATATTAATTATATTCCATAAATATACATTAGATTATAAAAAAAACAAACAAAAATATAATTTAAATTAAATTAATATATTCAAAATTATTTTTATTTTATATGATTACATTTTTAGAAAAAAATTACCAAAATTACATATAAAAATTAAATTTTCTATTTTTAATCCAAGTGGTATTTTGTCCTTACATCATTTTTCCAGCAGGCAGGAAATCATCTGTAAATACAATTTTAATAAATAAATGTAATTTTGTAGCTAAAATAAAGGTTATTTGAAATAAGGTAAAAAATATCAAATTAAGTTATAACTGCGTTGTATAAAAAATAAAACGATGCTCCAGAAATTTAAAGACATGAATACCCTTTGTTTACGATAAATTACCGATGTACATGCTAAAACTTATAAAAGGTTACCAGTAAATTACCAGCACGAATAATGTTATTTTGTTTAATTAACGTGATACGAGTATGATTTAGAAATAAACTGGATTATAAATCACTATTGTTAAGTAAATTATATGAGTTTCTTAACACATTAGAAACTACACTGACACAGAATTGTAAGAATATATATAAATGAAAAATTCTTTTACGTCGAAGAACACGTACCTTCAAACGCCATTTTGAAAAAAAATTTTCCAATGCGTCAGGAACAGTTACCGCAAATCTACCATAAAATAATATATTTAAAACTAAATAATAAAAATTTAATAAACTTTTTAATTTAATTAAACTTCATGATCAAGAATAAATTGATACTTACAATTATTTACATTATTAGCCAATTATAATTCTATTCTTATTCCAATTATAATTAATAATCATCAATAAACAATTTTAATTTAGTAAATTTATCTGTTGATGCACAGAAAACAACCGCAAGCACACTGAACTAAAATAAAAATGAGTAAAACAAATGTCGGATGCTGAAAATAACACGGTTTTTGTATCCTAAAAATTACCGACATAACATTTCCGAATAATTACCAATAGACAACCGATATTTTTTAACGCGAAAGAGAAAGAAAGTAAATGAACGAACGAGAAAGGAGAACTAGAGTAAAAATCGAAAATAAAAATCGCTTTTTCAACAAAAAATTGTAAATGGGAAATTGTAAAAACAAAATATTTAAAAAAAATTCGAAATATTGTTACCATACATCAGTAACATTGTTACCGAGGCATAGTCTACGGTTACAAATTGTTTGTCGGGGACCTTTGTTACTTTAACTCGTACAGCGGGGCTGCTTTTTGATCTCACGCTCATCCAAGTTGTAAAGTTTCTCATTTTTGAGTGTGATCGTGGTCTATCAATTAAAGGGGAGGTTCTCGTAAGGTTTGGAGTTTGTATTGTGACTGTGACATATAAAAATGGACGTCCAGGAGTGCAAAGGGTGCTCGGGTGACGCATCACTCACGTTAGGGTTAGAAATACAACGATGGTTTAGGAATTCTGTTGTATTTTTTCGATTTACACGGTTTTTCTTATAAGAGTCCCGCTTTCCATTTGCATGGTGTTCTGCGGAACCATTCTGCCGTGTGAACCGGGAGATGGGTGAGATAATAACTATCAAAGTTCCAAATCCCTTTTCCGGCCCGCCATCACACTTGTGTGGGTTAGAGTGAATCATGTCGGGGATTTGTTCTCATGGATGTTTTGGACCGGCATGCACATTTGTGCATACCTGTTGGATTGTTTTCGTGCGAAAAGTAGCACTACTCTGTTAATGTTAAGGTTATTGATACGTGGTCGGAAGCAAGTAGTTTAAATTTTGTGTAATTTGTGTGTTGTCGTATTGTGATGCTTCTTTCAAAAGCAATTCCGATTTAACTGGGACCCGTTGGGGTACGGAAGACGTTATAACCTGTCATTTTTTGTATACGAATTTGAGTGTAGTGGACTTGTATTGAGGAAGAAAAAAATGTTTTTCCGGCCGGTAAATGGGATATATAGGGCTGCCCAATATGTAACATCAATTTAAAAATGATTTCCCTTAATAATTTCGTAACCTTCTAAAATAATCAAGTTAATTCCGTTTTTTTTATCAAAAATGAGATCGGGAATAATTTTCAGAGTGGCATTCTTGTTATTCTTATTTTGAGCGTAATAATAATAATTTAACGTACGTATTTATTAGACATTGTCTTTTTTATTGTTGTGTTACGGTCGCTGGTTCGAACCTCGCAAAAGTGCAAAAATTTAGTCGAAAAATGAAGTAAATTCAATATGCCAGTTGAGGGAGACCATATATGGATGGACCCGCATACCTTTGAATTTTGAGGCGGAAATATATCCTGAAATAATTTGTGGGGAAAGGTTTATACCGCTGCTTAAAAGTCATGAGATTGCTGTTTGTGATATCCTCGAATTCCCAAAGAAGGAATCACAAGGAGAATATAACTACATATTTAGGTTTTAATTTTCAGATAAAATACCCTCCTCATCTTCATGGTGAGTTGAAGGAAGATACTCAACGGAATCCAACTAACCTTCTAACTTTACATAATATAATATTTATTTACTAACACGGGAATTTTGAAATGGTGATGGTGCACTTGTGAGGAGAAACACCGATCTGTATTGTGGATAAACGACAGTTCGCTCAAGTAGATTTTCTCATAAGTTAGAACATTTAACACATCCTTATCCTGTAGTACTAGAGACCCTCGCAGGTTCAGGATTCCTAGTCAGTTCGGGCACCGAATCGTGTCTTATGTCGCAGATTTTCTCGAATAATTAGGTGCTATTCGAATGCAGTAGTAGTAGTATGCATGTGCTCAAGAAATTCAGTTGCAGCGTTGTTCGGGAAAATTTGTGGTCATCTAGACATGGGCATACGTAGCATGAAGTATGTTATAGGTCATCAGTCTAACAGCTGCCCTGCGTTGTAAACATCTTATCTTATCTTATCTTATAATGACAAATCAGTGAACATTAATAGAAGTACTCATCCCAGTCTAATTTTCGTTGTTTAAATTCGTGAAATATCGTAAAAGGCGCCTCAAATTGACAGTGATGTAGTGGTATTATTTAAAAAAATCGTCGGATGAAAGTATAAGATAACTTCAAGGCGGTTTTATTTTTACATTTTTTACACTTGCAAATTAAGTAGTATTTACTTTACATAAAAAAAAGTTTTAAAATAGCCTAACATTGCTCTTGTCAACTGTTTTACTAATACATGTGCATTTTTGAAATGTTACAAACTTTGATGTCCGCCACGTTTTGTTATTTTTGATTTTGTCGGAAACTTACTGATGAAGTAATGCACTAAGTATCCTTATTTCTATAATCGTCCGATTCAATGTCCATTTAAGAATATGATCATGAAATCTCATAAGATACGTGAGGTGCGAAATGGCCCCGCATAATAATAGTAATGTAATCAAGCTCTAAAGTGTATTAGTGACGTGAATAAGAAATTTACAGAATGTGGTTGTAATACGTTACAACAAAATTCTATTCTTCTATTCTATTTCAACCCACCAAATAAGAATAATAGCATTAGGTCCTCCGTCTTAGATAATATCGTAAATTCGTAACACCTCTATATATCACCAAACCTAAATCAACGGAGCAAAAATACATTCGAATTTCGTAGCTCCCCGACATGTAGAATGAGATAAGCACACCGTATCCCATCCCACACCTCACATTCTAATTCTAAATCAATTGAATTAAGTATTGATGGCCTTATTTTGTGTGTATGTGTGCGAGTATGTTAGTATGTACTGTATTTAGATTGAACTATACTTGCATATATATATATCCTGATTGTTGGTGTATAGAGCATATGCCAAACAAACAAAAAATCATCCTAAGGAAATAATTTACGAGAAAAACACCAAAATGGTTATTTTATCATTCATAAGGCGAAACTGTTTTTGGTTATTCGTTTGTTGCTATTGCAATTTTTGCTATTCGAACGGGCATTTTAAGTACCTAGGGAATTTAATTTCGTTCGAGTGCTGTATTTGTTTATTCGAAATCAATTTTTTGGTGCCTCTGTTTTTGTTTGATTTTCTTATTTATAATTTACGAACATGTACATCTAACTTGAATATACGTAGATGTACGTAGGGCAATACCGATATTATAACGAAAAGAACCACATAACTAGCAAACCTAGTTTTTTATAAAATTAAAGTTTAGTGCATAAATTAAGTAATAAATTACGGTGTAACAAATAATTAGGTGTCAGACTGCTGATGGATGAGATGAGACATACTGGTATGCCGGGGGATGGTCTCATTTCCTTCCATTTGCATTGAGCGTTGACCCAAGTAATTTTCGCCTATTAGCAAGACTCAAGATTTTCTAATTTTTACGTCTGGTAGACGAGCTAGGTTTAAGTGGTAAGAAATATTATGTTCGTAGTCCCAATCAGCTGTTTTCATTATAAACAGCAACACCTTTCTAAATCCTTTTAATTCTACCAAAATGAGATTGATGGAACTGGTACTGGATTGCATATTCCTGCTGAGATCTGATAAAATTGAAGTGTAAGATGAACAAAGTCTACAGGTTGGTTAAATCTTTGGTCCATTTCGTGATAAAACCAAACATTGAATTCGCCTTAGCAATAATCAGATCAATGTGTTTGTTAACGTCACGTACATGACATCGGAAATAACTATTTCCATACTCGCTAACGAACTCAAAACCAATCAAATTATTTGAAATGCTTTATACCACGCCTCCTTGTTCCGAACTCGAGTTGAAAATGTTTTATCTTTGTTGTTGTTTTAATACATTTTGTGTGATACCATGGTATTTTTTCCAAACTAACTCACGATGTCATGAACAAATTATAAAGGACATGTTTCCAACAAAAGTCATTTACTCTTCTGATTCTTATGTCATTGATGTTACAATCATTAATTGCTGGTGTTTTTATCCGGTAGAAACACATAATTTTACATTTTTCGAAATTGAGATGAATTGGATCGATAAATATACATCGATAAATATTCTTGAACGTAATATGCGAATTACGTTTATCGCAAAATTCTTTTTTCAACATAAATTCCGTGCCTGCTTTCAGCCCCGGTTGATTTATTGATCATGATAAAATTTCATACTTAAGTTATTTTCACATATTGGAAGATCCCAGCGATTATGGGCTGAAATTAGTCCACCGGAAGTTACAGCATCCAGAGGACCTTTTTCGTTTTTTTGCAAATATTTTGAAAAGCATATCATTTACAAGAAAAACGTCTAATAACTAAAAGATTTTAAATGAATTTTGCAACAATACCGGTCCAGGTTAGGCAAAAAAAAAATTTTTCAACAAAAATTCGGGCCCTGTTCAACAAAATTACAGCCCATACGGATTGATAAACTGCGAGGTCCCAGTGATATTTGGTGGAAATCGGTCTACCGGTAGTGCCAGCTTGCATTGAAGCTTTTACGTGTTTTGCAAGTATTTTGAAAAGTCCAGGGCAGTTTTCCGAAATTTAAGCGGAAGTGGCGATTTTTGACGAAAAACTTTTTTCAACAAAAATTCGGACCCTGTTCAACAAAGTTTCAGCACATGCGGATTAATTAATCAAGATGAAACTCTATACGTAAACTTTTACCATAAACTGCGAAGTCCCAGTGTTATTTGGTCGAAACCGGTCCGCCGAAAGTGCCAGCTTCCATTGAAGTTTTAAGTTTTATGCAAAGTACAAACTCGATAATTGCAACCAATTAAAGTTCGCAGGCGTTGCAAAAATCGAAAAGTTGCAAATATCGAGTAAAAGTTAAACATTGAAAAATTTAATGAAAACTGTCGATTTTTCAACAAAGATATGTCTTTAAAATAAAAATCACGGAAAATTATAACTTCGTTCGTATACAATTCAATTTAATTCAGAGACATTCAGAAAACGTCCTCTTTAGGTTCATGTTTAACTTGAACATTTTCCAAATTTTTGATTTCTTTTTCGGATTTATTTTCTAACTCTTAGTTAACCCCACCCTGTTAATTTCTGTAGGTAAGGAGTTTTCGGTTATCCACTCGTTAACTTGATGTTCAAATACTTCGTTAGGCGAAATTTTATATAGTATAGTCAATATTGGATTAAAATTGTCTGCACTCTCTTCTGTCGTTCTATCACGGATTACAATTAATGGGATGTCATGTTCGGAGTCATAATCATCAATTTCCGGCATTATTCGTTTCCAACATTTAACAACTTTTCGCTGACACGAGATTTTCCCAGGCCCAAGTTAATGCAGCCTCAAAATTGTGTTCACTTGATTTCTTGTGCAAATCATCTAATACATTTTTTTATATGTTAATTTGGTTAAATTGATTACGTTTTGATACATTGGCTGAATCAATTCGGTACAGTTTGGTGGAAGGCACATTATAAGTATAAGTTCATCAAAAGTAAACATCACAAACTTTTGGGTGACAGGAAGCGTTATCTAACAATAAGAGTGCCTTTTCTTCCAGTTCATTTTGTTTCAAAAATGAGCGACCGAAAACAACAAAAAAATATATTTTAAGTTTTTGTTAAGTGTAGCAAGTAATCCAAATTACTGAATTTCTTGCATCCGTAACAAAATGTTTTTCAAACTATTCTTTGAACAACTCTAAGGTCATCAACTCTGAGGTTTAGCTTTTCGATTAGAGAAGGTTTTAATTTGCGACTGCCCGAGGCCTATGTGTCAACAACTTTAAGGTTTAGGTTTTCTGATTACAGAAGGTTTTAATATGTGACTGCCCGAGGCATATGTGCATGCCAAAAAATAATCTGTTCTTTAGAGACTTTTCGGCCTTGTGCACAAATTTATTTATGGTGAACAAGCGTTTTATTTCGAAGAATTCTCTAAAATAAACCAGATTCATCCGTATTGTATACATTATCGAATGATTAATTGAATGTTTCATTTTATCATGCAACCATAATCCTTTTCTTTTTAATGATATTGAACAAGAAAATTTATCGAATAGTGTTTATTCGCGAAATCGAATAATGTTTATTAAAATTGCAATTATCGAGGTAAAATTTTATTCGGTTGCAATTCTAAAGTTTTATAATAGAAAATTTACATTGTTGCAAGTATCGAGTATTGCAATTACCAAGGGTTGCGTTTATCGAGTTTGTACTTTGAAAAGTATATCATTTACGAGAAAAACTTTTAAAAACTAAAATATTCTAAATAAAATTTGCGATTTTTGACAAAACACAATTTTCAACAAAAATTCGGCCTTTTTTCAACAAAATTTCAGCCCATACAGATTGATTGATCAAGCTGAAACTCTAAACTTAAGCTTTTACCATAAACTGCGAGGTCCCAGTGATTTTTGGTTAAAATGCGACAGCTTTTATTGCAGCTTTTAAG
This sequence comes from Nephrotoma appendiculata, assembly GCA_947310385.1. Taxonomy (NCBI): domain Eukaryota; kingdom Metazoa; phylum Arthropoda; class Insecta; order Diptera; family Tipulidae; genus Nephrotoma; species Nephrotoma appendiculata. The sequence goes on along the minus strand of OX371224.1, from coordinate 152,690,768 downwards.
TGTTTTTCAAATATTTCGCAAAGTATATCATTGACGAGAAAAATGTCTAACAAATAAAAGATTTTTAATTAAATTTGTAATAATACCGGTCCATGTCAGTTTACCGAAATTTAAACGGAAATGACGATTTTTGGCAAAAAAAAATTAACAAAAATTCGGTCTCTTTCAACAAAATTTTAGCCCATAGGGATTGATTAGTCAAGATGAAACTCCATACTTAAGCTTCTACCATAAACTGCGAGGTCCCAGTGATATTTCGTCGAAATCGGTCTTCCAGAAGTGTGCTTCCATTGAAGCTCTTACGTGTTTTGTAAATATTTTGAAAAATATATCATTCATGTGAAAAATGTCTAGTAACTAAAAGATTTTAAATTAAATTTGCAACAATACCGGTCCAGGACAGTTTTCCGAAATTTAAGCGGAAATGGCGATTTTTGACAAAAACTTTTTTAACATTCTAAATTAAATTTGTAACAATACCGATCCAGGATAGATTTCCGAAATTTAAATGAAAATGGCGATTTTTGACAAAAAACTTTTTTCAATAAAAATTCGGACCTGTTCAACAAAATTTCACCCCATACATATTAATATTATTATTCACCCCATACATATTGATATTTGGTCGATATCGGTCTACCGGAAGTGACAGCTTCCATTGGAGCTTTTACGTGTTTTTTCAAATATTTTGTAAAGTATATCATTTACGAAAAAAATGTCTAACTAAAAGATTTTAAATTAAATTTGCAATAATACCGGTCCAGGCCAGTTTTCCGAAATTTAAATGAAAATGGCGATTTTTTATAAAACAAAATTTTCAACAAAAATTCGGTCTCTTTTCAACAAAATTTTAGTCCATAGGGATTGATTGATCAAGATGAAACTCCATACTTAAGCTTCTACCATAAACTGCGAGGTACCAGTGATATTTCGTCGAAATCGGTCTACCGGAAGTGTGCTTCCATTGAAGCTTTTACGTGATAAACGTCTAATAACTAAAAGATTCTAAATTAAATTTGCAACAATACCGATCCAGGTTAGTTTTCTGAAATTTAAACGGAAATGGCGATTTTTGACAAAAACTTTTTTTCAACAAAAATTCGGACCCTGTTCAACAAAGTTTCAGCCCATACGGACTAATTAATCAAGATGAAACTTCATACGTAATCTTTTGTCATAAACTGCGAAGTCTTAGTGATATTTGGTCGAAAACGGTCCCGCGAAAGTGCCAGCTTGCATGGAGGTTTTACGTGTTTTTCAAATATTTTGAAAAGCATATCATTTACGAGAAAAACTTCTAATAACAAAAAGATTCTAAATAAAATTTCCGATTTTCGACAAAACACATTTTTCAACAAAAATTCGGTCGTTTTTCAACAAAATTTCAGCCCATACGGATTGATTGCTCAAGCTGAAACTCCATACTTAAGCCTTTACCATAAACTGCGAGGTCCCAGTGATATTTGGTCGATATCGGTCTACCGGAAGTGACAGCTTCCATTGGAGCTTTTACGTGTTTTTTCAAATATTTTGTAAAGTATATCATTTACGAGGAAAATGTCTAACAACTAAAAGATTCTAAATTAAATTTTATATAATACCGATCCACATTAGTTTCCCGAAATTTAAACGGAAATGGCGATTTTAGACAAAAAAAAAAAATTCGGCCTCTTTTCAACAAAATTTCACCCCATAGAAACTGATTGATCAAGATGATACTCCATACTTTAACTTTTACTATAAACTGGGAGATCCCAGTGATATTTGGTCGAAATCGGTCCACCGAAAGTGCCACCTTGCATGGAGGTTTTACATGTTTTCCAAATATTTTGAAAAGTATATCATTTACGAGAATACGACTAAGAACGAGAATATTTTAAATTAAATTTGCAACAATATACCAGTTCATGTCATTTTAACAGAAGTGACAATTTTTGACAAAAAATTGTTTTTTTAACAAACTTCGTTAAACACGCAAAAAGAATGTAAATTAAATTTCAAACAAAATTTGTTCAGATCATTTTTCAAATTTTCCTGGAAATGATGAGTTTTGAAAAAGAATACTTTATATGACCAAAATTCCGCACCTCTACAGTCCAGACGAATTGACTATTCGGAAAAAACATGATACCTTACCCTTTTCCATTAATTGGGACAGCCTTGTGAGATATGTTGGATATTTGGTGCACCGAAAGCGGCAGCCTCATTGAGAGCTTTATAAATTCTTGTAATGATAGTGAAAAGTTTAGCATTTGCAAAAAATGACAAAGAATTAAAAGATTTAAATAAGTTTAAATATTATATTTTCAACCAACAAAGGTTGAAGTTGGTGGTCTATTCGATCGGCCACGACAATTGCACCCCTCCATTTCTTCTTAAACGAAGCAAACATTTTGTTATCAGTAATTTAATTCCCATGCACCGTTTTGGTACTGTTGCATATCATTGAAAAGGTGTTGTAGAACGTCACAAATTTAGCTGGACCAATTTAGAACTTAAAATTGTGCCGCTTCAATATAACCAGTTAAATTTGTATCAACCCCGAATAAATAAGTTTTTTTGAGTCTAATGCTATTCAAAGTGAGAAACTAATAAACACATTAGTAAAGAAGATTAACTCGATTTTTTATTTAAATTAAGAACTAAAGGTTTCTTGTTAAGTGCCGAGTTCCTCCGAGTTCGCTCGAACAAATTTTAAAATAGAATTTTCCTAACTCGAGAAATTTCTGAGCACCCTTCATTTCATCAGAAAAGAATCTGTTCTCTTTTGCTGTAGGTTCTCCGTGAGGTTCTTCGTGTAAGAATCCCTAGAGCCGTCTGTATGGTGGAGCCTGCTTAGTAGTTTTGGGTTGATATATATATACACACATATATATATATATATATATATATATATATATATATATATATATATATATATATATATATATATATATATATATATATATATATATATATATATATATATATATATATATATATATATATATATATTATATATATATGTATTATATATATATATATATATATATATATATATATATATATATATGCAGATATATGCAGTTTCGAACGCGTTATTAATAGTTTCCTACCTAATAGTTTTCTAATTTCGTTTAGCACAGCCTCTATGCCCGAGTTTGTACGTCTATGATTTCTAAAGGCATTCCGAGTACCAGCTTCAAAATCAGATTAAAAGTCAGTAGTCAGAAAATCTTAAATAACAGAAAAAACTCAACCGTAAGAAGAATAGAGGTGGAGTCGGGTCTCACCCACATTTATAACCTTCTGTCTGTGCTGTATGGCTCCTGCCTAATGTTGCAAAGTAGGAGGTTAGTGTTTAATTAGTATTCAAAATAAAACACTGATGTCCATACTAACTCATATGGAGCTTCTTATAGGACTAATTCGAGCTTTAATTGTATACTTTTTCATTTTAAGACCACAACTATATGGTTAGGCACCACAGTTCTTAGATAAGAACTAAATAATCTCCCACAAGCTTTGACTTATTGTTTGACATTTTTGTGGTATCTTGTAGCGATTAATTCACCAAGTTGAGATATGATTTGTTGTTTAAATTAGTCATTTTCCAGTATCTCGAAATTTATATTAGAATTCAATTGGAAGTTCTAGGCCCAGTTGCAATACTCATAATGGAAAGATAATATTTTTTTTGTCAGGTTCATGTATGCGGAAATGATATTGGCCGATTTTAAACCGATTGGAAATTTTCGTCCAGGAATTTTAAGAATGTTGTTAATAAAATTTTCAGTAGAATGGTCAAATGGTCTTGAATAAAAATAAAATACGGCTTGCGTCTTAAATATGTATCGAGAATAGATAATTTACTACTTGCGTTTTGTTCACGTGTGTCAAATTACGGCAGAGGAGAGAGATTAACAACGTTGCAAAGAAGTGGTGATTGATTATGAAAATTTATAAAGAATATCAATAATATACGAAAATTGTGCCACCGGAAACATATTGATAAGACTTAGGCAATAAATTACCCGTTATATAAAGTCGAGCTGTTAAAAAACAATATTGCTGTGTAAAATCAATCAAATCCTTCTGTTGTCATCATACCGCTGTATACGGGTCCAATTGAAATCATATCCTTATATATTCTTAATAAATTTGGATTAACCATTTCCGCTTTTCTTTTCCTATGTGCGATAATATTATTTGCTGAACGCTCTATGGCTTTGTGTATAGTGGCATGGTATGAGAGTTCATTCGAGACGATTTGAAATGAGTGTTGCCGAAGAAAACAAAAAGAAAATGAGGAAAAATTTGAACCAATTTTTCTTTTTCTTTTATTTTAGTTTTATGAAAAATTGTTAATCTTTAAAAAACAAAATTATTTTTTATGGTTTTTTGTTTCATTTTTCGTTTTTCGTCTTTTTGGTGTATTCATCGCCCGATACCATAAGAAGAAGGAACAAATAAATAACACACAATACTTAAAACTATATGTATACATATAACTAAGTGTATAAAGAGCGAACGTCTTAAGAAATTAAAAACAATTTTTCATAATTATGATTGTGGATGCCGAGCACTAGAAAAGAAATATTTACGATATATATATTTGTTGGCGTAAGGCGGCGTTCTTCTTGCACCCATCTCATTCCGCCAAGAACAATCTATATTTATAGTCATCCATCCAGCAAAATGAGAATCATATAATGTGTATATGATACGAGAGAAAACTATATAGCAGAATTCCAAATATATAACATTAATTTAATATTTATGAATAGCAAAAAATAATTTTGGTTGTGTGAATTATAAAAAATTCAAAAAGTTTTTTCCAAAAAAAATTAAGCTTTTCCATAACATAATAAAGTGAAATTGAATTTTGGTATACTTTACCATCATGATGATGATGATCATCATCATCACCACCGTAACCAGTTCTATAGCATCATTATTAAATTGATATTTAGTGCCGAAAATGTTTTGATTGATTCTTAATTGAAACGAAAGTATATTGGTGGGAGATGTGTTGAAAAACAAAAATCTTCCATGCATGTGGCGGGAATTAAATTTTTCACAGTAATAATTATACTAGATTTGATTTTTTATTGTTATTTTTCTTTTTAATTTCAGGTGTTCCCGGTAAACGGAATGAAATCTATTATAATTGTTGTCCCGAACCATATATAGATATAACATTTGCAATATTAATTCGTCGTCGAACGCTGTACTATTTTTTCAATTTAATTGTTCCGTGTGTATTAATCGCGTCAATGGCACTATTAGGTTTTACACTGCCGCCAGATTCTGGAGAAAAATTATCATTAGGTGAGTACACTAGGTGTAAATATTATAAATTACATAATTTAAGGTTCACAACATTTTTATAAGAATGTTCGTAATCCGTAACTTTGCAGTAATGAATCAAGATGTTGCAATTCATTTATAACTTGAAAATAACAACAATCAAATATTGATAGCTTTTATATTTTTGGCTCTTCCTTACTTTGAAAAAAGGAATTGCAAAATAATAAGAAAATAATTAAAAACCAATTTCAAAATTTATAAGCACATAATTTATGGGCAAATGACTACACGGCGCCAATCCGAAAAAAGCAAAGTCACTCTATTTTAAGAAAATATTAGGTGTGCAAGTAGGTTTCTACTGCTTGTTTTGGTCAAATACGACTTTATTGAAAATATAATTGTTACATATATTAATTATCGTAATATTCGCCATTACTATTTACGGTCTTCTGCCATATATCGTGGACTGCTGGTCTTTCAAATATGATGACATCGATCTGAATAAGTGGTAGTCAAAGGGAGCCAAGTCTGGAGAAAACGCCGCATGCTGTAAAACTTCTCACCCTATAAGAATAAGATGAGTTCCTGAGTTGATTTTGCTCTTTGTGGTCATGCAGCAATATCAGGTTCTAGAAGCTTGTAATGATTCCTTTCAAATCCCACCAGACCCACAGTAACACTTTCTTTGCATGAATATTGATTTTTGCAACTGCCATCAAGGCTGGCCTGGATCAACCCATGGTTTTCTGCGTTTAGGATTATACGTACAAAATCTACTTTTCATCACCCGTAATGATTTTGTGCAAAAACTTCTTTCTTTTGTATCGAGAAAGCAAATTCATGCAGATGTCAATTCTTCGAATTTTGTTTTATTCGATCAGTTTATGAGGAACCCATTTTCCTTTCTTCCTAATTGCTCCACAAGCTCTTTTTGAGTTTGACACGAATTTTCATCCAGTAAAAATGTATGTTATTCGTCTTCACGTTGTTTTACTGCAGTGATTCTTAACAGGGGGCCGCGGCCACTGCAAAATTGCGGAAAGTTTGCAAAATTTCCTTCAGAATATAATAAAAAGTATAATGCATCGCAAGAAAAAAAATACTTTCATAACGGGAATCCCGATTGTTTTTAAAATTTTGACAAAAATGTTACAGGTTATCCTTTTAGTTACTTTATTCTATTACAAGTTTGTAGTCGATATTTTTTAAAATGGGTAACACAGAGGAATTGTCTTTGGAGGTCAGAGCCGCGATTGTAGGGGGCTATTCTCTCAGGATGGCTATAAAAGAATTAGCACAGATGTACAACTGCCATCGAAATTCGATTGCTTATCAAATACAAAAACAAAAAAATTAATAGCAGCCTGAAAAATGTGTATGGGTGAGGGCGAAAACCAGCCTCAACACCAAAAGAAGATAAAAGAATAGTGAATCTCCTAAAACGCCATCCTCAGGAAAAAATCAAACAAGTTCAGAATGAAATAAATATCTCAGATGACTGTACGAAGACGACTACACGAGGCAAATGATATACTATTCAAAAGAAGCCGTTCATAAGCCATAAACAAATAAGAGGAAGCGACTTAAATTTGCACACACCTATACTAGTCAAAGCCTGTGGAATTCTGGCGTAATATTTTGTGGACAGACGATTCATGTTTTAGTTTGGATGGAAACTACGGTAAAAAATATTTTTATTCGACTGCCGAACAAAAAAAAATCGCACCGTTATTATGCTAACTCGCCATAGTGGTGGCGGTAAAATAATGGTATGGGGTGTTTCTGCTACAATGGTGTTGGTAATCTTATAATGCTACTTCGAAAGATAACTTTAAGTACGTACTGTTGAACAAGCCGAATGTGAAATGATCGTGAAATGATCTCCAATTCACAAAAATAAAATCATCACGAGATTTCTAAAAGATTTCGATCAACAAACACTTGAATGGCCATTGCAAAGTCTGGATTTAAACCCAATTCAGAATATGTGGAATTAATTAAAGCAAAAATGGCGGTAGTTGCAAACTTTTGCTGCAATAAAAAATATCTGGGATCAAATTCCAACACAAATGCTAGAAAATCTCGTGAATTCCATTCCACAGCGTCTTTATGAGGTAATTTCAAACAATGGTGGGAATACTTTATATTGACTTAATTTGAAATTAATCATTATTCCTCGATATTTAGTCAATTTTATTGATTATTTGTACTATGCATAAATAATTTTTTGATTAATTGTTTTGCTTTTATTTTTAATGATTAGTTTTTAATCAAATACAGAATAAATGTTATTTCGAATAACAAATAAATTATTTTTTTGTTTAAGTTAATTTTTGGATCAAAATTTTAAATTTAATCACGATTTGTTAAATTTTTTTGTTAAATTTTTGCGATGTACAAATAATTTTGTTAAGAACTGTATACTTTACTAGATTTTGCTTATTGTTATTTGTATAAATGAATTTATGTTTACATTTTGCGAATAATGCCGAATCTCCAAAAAAACCGTAACACCAAATTGTGATGTATGAAAGTTAAAATAGATAATGAAATAATAAAGTTATTTTTTTTTTATATTTATTATATTATAGGTTTTGCACTCCAAATTCAACTTTTTACAAATTATGTTCATCAATTTGCAAATAAAATTCACCTTTTTTCAAAAGACTGTTATCCTTTTCCAAATCAAATCAAACTGTATCCAAATCAAATTCACCTTTATTTAAAACGTATTCATCTTTTTCCAAATCAAATTCACTTTTGTTCAAATAAAATTCACCTTTATGCAAATCACATTCATCCTTTCAGACCAAACTTCCAACGTCTTGATAACCTCACCTTAATGTAGAAAGACTGCATAGTATCCTGAAACCTTCTGGATACTCTTGAGACAGCAGATAGTTGTTTATCTGATTGTTTATCTGCTTTATCTACTTGTTTATCTGCAAGCAACAAATTGTGCGATATTTTTTGGAGTGGTATTTTCAGGAAACAACGAATGGAACTGGTTGAGGTTTGTTCAGGTCAACGCCTGATAAGTGACTGTTTTCACCATAACATAGTATTTTGCCACGATTGCTCTAATTTGAAAAGTACTGTATAGATTTTAATGATATAGGTGTCCTTGTAAAGAAAAAATACTAAGCTGTCAAAAGTTGTTTTACGAAAATAGGTTAAGCCATTTAAAAAAAACGCGTTTTTGTACGCGCAGAGGTTTAAGTCGATTGAGTTGCTCGCTAGTGTAGTAATTACAATTTAAAAGATTTGTTACGGTGACACCTAGAATAGAATAGAATAAGTTAATTTCATTAATTGTTCAATTACATTTATAATTTATACTCAACATTTAGGCGTATTTCTATACTAACATATTTGCTGCGCATTTAGGATTATTCTAGAAACAAATATTTTGGTATATAAGGGCGCGCGTTGACGTGGAATGCTGAGTATTATTTTAAACGTGATACAGTGAAGGTTAAATAGAAAGATTATTAAAGTGATTATTAAAGCGATTATTAAAGTGATAATTAAAAAGTGTGTTATAAGTGTAATAATTAATTGTGAATTTTGTGTTGTATAATAAATTGTGTTGTGTAAATAAATTGTGTCAGTTCAAATTTGAAGTAGTGTATTTATTCACAATCCAGTGATTCGAACCTTGATTGACAAGGCAAAATCGTAACAGATTATTTGCCTAGCGCGCCATCTCTTATCAAATAAATTGACCATGACAGTATACAATTTTGATATTTTCTTTTAATTTTTCATACATACATCTTTCAACTGGCACTTACAATTTACAATTTACATTTACAGTGATTACAATACCTTGTCATGGAAGGTGAAATTAAAAGTATGAAGTGTGTGAGTTTGATGAATAATGGAATACTATTTCATTCAAATGACTGCCCCGGCTGGATGTGCAGTACCCAATTTTTCAGTACATTCAATCGTTTGAGCCACTATTTCAACAATAGTCACTTTATTTGTGGTTTTCACTTTCATTTGTTCTATCGATTGACATCGCCATTTCGGGTGATAATACGATTTTCGGAGATAGTGTGCAAAACGTCGATTGTATCGTTGGCTGCGTGCGGGGAGTGACGCCGTCTTGTTGAAACCATATATCACCCAAGCTGTTCTCTTTATTCGTTGGGAATAAAATGTCAGTTAACATACCACGAGAACGGTCGCCATCGACTGCTAGTGCGGCTCCTTTTCATTTTCACCATATTCCATAACAAACATTCTCTCGTTTTGGATGTTAGGCTTCTCTTGATCAAGTTGAATTTGATCTTGTGTAGTACATGAATTAAGCTGCCGTTGAAACTCTGTATCGTGAAGCATCTTGTATAGATCGTGTAATTCAGAGTTAGTAGCTATAAAGTTTGTCCCCTTTTCTGAGAATACATTTTTACACAGTCCTCTTGTGGCTATAGAGCGACGAAATGTACCAATAAATGAGGCAGCTGTGAAATCAGACGCTAATTCCAGATGAACGGCTTTTGTAGCGAGCAAAAATGGCAAAATATGTCTTAATCGGAGACTTTCCACGAATCCGATAATAGATGAATAATTTTCATGCATAATCTATGCCAACATTATAAAACGGCCAAATTTTAAAGGGCCACCAACTCTAATTATGTTTTGCTGATCCATTAATAATGAAAGGAATTTTCCCTCTATACTATATTGGAAAGCAGGCAGATTGAACTAGACATAGTGCGGTATTTAAGCAAATTTTTATTTCTTCTGCATTCAAAGGCCCAGTTATCTTTGACTTTTTGAAGCGGCATTTGTTGATGAAACGATGTACATAATATATAACCCATAGCGTTTTGAATTGTCACCAACAAATTTTTACGATGTATTCGATAAAAAATTGACAAGAGGTTCAGCGCTTGCCGTTGTGGTAGTGAGGTTAGATTTTTCTTCGATGACCTCCATTGACTCCATTGTAAGTTGCTGTGAATTATTACAAGCTTCAATTGACGAATGAAGAAAATTAGGTTCAAACCACCACAGTTTGGAATTCATAAGCAATTCAAGCCGCTTGAAATCGAATCGGCTGGGTTTAATTTTGATTCTACGTGCAGCCATTTAGTTGGATCGGATCTTGCTTGAATATCGGGCACACGGTGTCCCACGTAGGTTTTCCATTTGAATGATGAAGACCTAATCCAGTAAAGAGTTGTGGTAAAAGTTGTGCAACACACAACTCAAGTCGGGGCAATGTAACGTACTATAAAGGAATAATTCGAGATTTTGAACACATTAAGTTAGCAGCATAACCCTTCAGACCTAAGAAACGTACATAGAAAACGGCACCGTACGCTTTTTCACTATGGCATCAGCAAAGCCATGCAGTTGAATTCCTGGATATTTGTGGCTACCGTTAAACAAATGACGTGTAATATTTAGCTGACTTAATTTTGGGAGATCTTAAGAAAGTTAGTCCACTACGTATGGTATGCTATTGGGAGACTTTCATCCTAGTTTACTTTCATTCGCCATAACTTTTGCAATAGTAATTTACCCACTACTACTATCGGAGACACTGTTCCAAGAGGAATGAAATTTTGTGCAACTTGAGATATTATTTTTCTCTAAGTGAATGTTTTATCATCAATGCGATACTGCACTTCACGATCTTCTTCTGGAATATCATTAAGAAGCTCCCGATTATTGGAACACCATTTACGCAAAGGTAAATTGGCATCATGCCCAAATTGATGCTTCAACATTGATGCGTCATCTAGAGCATCAGAACCAACCAACAAATCGCCGACATAAAATTCATCACGAATTGCTGCACTAGCTGCTGGTTGACTTGATTCAAAGTCGAGAGCAAGTAAAAGTAAACAACGTGTTGCCAGATAAGGTGCTGAAGTGTACCATATGTGACTGTCTTTAGCCTAAATGTTTAAAGTGCCTCATGGGTTGTACAGCCACAAGATATACTGATATTTTTCATCCTCGGAATGGCGTAGAATTTGCCGATACATTTTTCAGATATCAGCACTAAATGCATGAATCTGAACCCGAAATTTTAGAAGAACATCAATTAATTTATTCTGAACAACTTACCCATTCATCCATAGGTCATTGATAGAATAACTGCTTGATGATTTTGCCGAACCATCAAAGACGACCCTCAATTTGGTTATCGACGAATCGGGCTTCAGTATATAATGATGCGGCAAATAATAGTTCACCGGTTCAACAAACTTAACCATTTCCATAGTTTCATACTCTCTCATGAATGATTTATATTGCGTACAAATTTCTGGATTGTTGTTGAGCTGTCTTTCGAGCATATAAGAAATATTTTCTTGGCTAAATATGATGAGTCACCCAGCAATGCTGGACTGTGTTTCTCACATTCGGATATACCTAATGATTCATGGTTATGGTATTCCTCTATATTCCAAAATCGCTCTAATAATTCATCTAAATGAGGTTAACTGCAACAAAATTGTAATTGCTGGAAATAGGTGATGGAATTAAAGTTCCTCCAGCTACAACCCCACCCAATATCGTATTTTGAAGGATAGGTAATTCATTACTTATAGTCTTATTTGACCAACAGATTGCAGTTTGAAATAAAGATCAGCTCCAAGAAGTAAATCTACTTCATGAGGCTAACAGAATGACGGGTCGGCTAGATTGATATTGAATGGAATTGACCATTTGGAAGAATCAATTCGAATTGATGGTTGCATTTCTGAAATCTTGTTTAGTATGTGAACTTCTAGGTTTGCAGAGAGATTATTTATATTTGAGTGTATCGCAATCGTTGACACTCGGGACGATGAAGTAGAAGCACAAGCAATGCCCTTGAGATGTTGATCTGTGAAGAATGAGCTTTAACTCCTAAATGCTGAATTAATGAATTTGTGATAAAGTTCAATTGCGAACCTGAATCGAGTAAAGCTCGAGCTACAATTGGAAAACCATGGCTGCGGGCCAATAGTCGGGTAAATCGTTTACTGTGGTAAAAATCGGATTTATAACAGATTTTTCGTTCAGTTTGCCATAGAGTTTTTGAAAAATAATTTAATTTACCGAAAAATTTACTTAAAAGTGACTTTTACCCGACTATTGGCCCGCAGTCTTGATATGGAATTGCTGTACCACTTGAAGATGCTGTAATATTTGGATACGAGAGAGTATGATGTTTAACTTTACAAATTCGGCATACATCAGTCTCTTTGTGTTCGTCAACAGACATTGCAAGAAATTTATGACTTCGATTAGCAAGATGTCCTAAATTATTACAAGCGACACAGTTGTAACCCTTAACTGCGCAGACAATGCCATTCGTGTAAACGGTTTAGTTGAAACTGATGAGATTTGATAGGTTTTGTTTCTAATTGGGAGTTTTTTGAAGATGGAGATGAAAAATCAGTTTTATATTCATTTATCTTATATGACTTCGAACATGAATACATTTTGAAATATCAACGAACGATGGAAGTATATTCGGCAATGATGTTTCCTCCCACTTAGATAGAACTAAAAAATCAAATCAATATTGAACTGGGCGACCAAGTATTTTAAATGAACGAACATGAGAATTAAAGTCGTCTAATAGGTTTAATTATTTTTAAGTTGAAAAAGCGAAGCCAAACGTTCCAGAAATGGCTGATCATCCCTCAGCAAGATTTGCATCCTACACAGCTTCATTCTCATTCGTCGGGATTGATTTTTTTGGACCGATGGAAGTTACCCAAGTCTGTTGTGCAGAGAAACGTTGGGGTGTTTTATTAACATGTCTAACTACACGTGCTATTCACTTACAAATAGCACATACTCTGGATAAAAGTTCATTTCTTATGACAATTTGGAATTTTAAAGCACGTCAAGGAACTCTGCTAGAAATTCGAATGGACAACGGAATAAATTTTTAATGGGGTGAATAATGAATTGAATCAACAATTGCAGCCCGATGAGCAAAACTACAGCCCGATGAGCTACGCATTAAATTCGATAAAATACGATGAGAATTCAATCCGCAAACATCTCTACATATGGACAGATGTTGGGAACGACTTATACAATCAGTTAAAAAATATCGGCAATGCCAACACAGAATCCTAACGACGAAGAACTCCGATGTTATCTAAAGGAAGCTAAAAATATTATCAATTCAAGGCCGCTGACCTACATACCGCGATTGAAAAAGGTGAGAATGTAGCTCTCACCCCAACCACTTTCTACTGTGGTCATCAAGTGGTATGAAGCTCATTACCGATTTAAAAAGTGACGTCTACTTCTTTCGCAAGGAAATGGCTCAATTGAGGGCAGATCAATTTTGGCGTTGATGGACGCGAGAATATCTACCGGATATTACTCGAAGAACTAAATGGTTCAACTCATTGGTGAAAGGTGATGACGTTATCAAATCAAAGGATAGTGACCAGGTTATACAAGTAATTGTGAGGACAGCTGATGGTACGTATACCCACCAGCTAAAGTAGCAGTACTCTATCTCAAAGTAAATGATAATAAGCAAGATTCGCCTCGCGAATCTTGTTACCAGGGGGGGGGGGGGGGGGGGTGAATATTGAGAATCGGAACTAAAAGTTTAATTTCGAAACTGAGTTAGTGAAGAAATCTATTATTCGTTTATTACACTGCCTTGGATTTATTTTGTCTCTATAAAAAAAAGAAGCGAGTGGGAGATGGAGAGTAATACGAGGAAGGACAAGAAAGAATAGTGGAGAAAAACGTTATAAATTGTAATTTTGAACTTTATTTTAATTTTAATGAATTTTAATTGTTGTTGATTGAGAGGTTTTATTTAAATACAAAATAAAAAAATAAATAACAATTGGGTTGAAGAAAAGAAGTGAAATTAACAAAAGGGTGTGATTTTATTTTTATTAAGGGTTGGTCCAAGTCTGACTCAGCCAGTTGCAAGGCGATATCAGTATCAAAGCAACATACTGATTGGAATGAAACAAAACATTTATTTTTAAATAATTTGGGTTCTGCATTTGACGAAAAGTGATTTTGAAAGTCGGATGTTTATCGCGACTATAATTTCTAGTATTTTTCGCTACATTGTTGGTGACCGATTTTATTCTTATTTCAAATCTTTACGTGTGTAGAATCTGAAAAGCTTCCCTTATTTAACATGCAAGATAATTCGCATAGCGTCATTCATTTTGTATCCTTCAGTTTCTAGATCACCATGTTTACGTCATATGAACCAGTTATGGTAATTTACACATTCATAATCAGTCTATAATAGTCTAACTATGTCGTCATATTATATTATAACACATACGATATGACATCATATACAATTTGGCATTTTGTCCCCGCTATTTATCTCAAAAATTGATTACAAATTCATAATTCAATCTCGAAAATGTTTCCCATTTATATTAATGAGTCGCAGGCGAGGAGGTCATCCAACATCAACCATCGCGCCAACAAAAAAAAAGATGAATAAAACAATTTAAATTTTTAACTAGTTCAATTTGCTTTTGTAAAGCTTTTCACTTTATTTTGTAGGAAAATTTATGGAAAATTTTTGTATAATCCGAATAAACAGGATTTGTATCCAAAATATTTTTCGAATATATAATTTGCCTTAATACAAAGATATCATGTATACCGATATATACATATAAGTATGCATATGTACATTGTACATTATATCCACACATATATGTAGTACTCATATAGAGTAGGAAAACACTTTACTGTTCTGTATATACGAGTACCATCATATGCTGTAGTGTTGTTTAAAAAAGAAAGTTTTTAAATTTAAATTTTTTTTATATATTCATATATGAAATTTTTGTTTTTAGGTCATGCCACCAGAAGATGGAAAGCAGATGGGGGGTGGTAATTTATGTGTGCCTCCCCTCTGAAAAATGTATACGTACATATACGAATAGTTGATTATTGATAATTACAAAATGAAAATCATTAACTCGATCCATAATAATCTACCTACCCGTATTCACTCTCGATTGAATTTATTGTTAAAATTAACACGGAAAAAGTTTTAGGGCTGTAAGAGCCCTACAAGCGATACTCCATCCATTTTAATCGAACGAAATTTAATGTTATCCTTCTGGGACATTTTATTAACCGCTTTTTAGTAACTGTTGGTTAATTAGAGCTATTTGGCATATGTAGCAGTCCAGTAGATAGTGCGGTTTACTTATTTTGTTTGCCATCCTTACAATTGTAAAGACGCCCGCTTTGATGATAATTCAGATTTAAGCGAAAGAAATGTCAATTTTTGATTTGAGTTCGGCTTGTTTCAAATGAAAACCTCAATGTTAGGGTGCAACAAACAAATCTGAAAAGATGGTGGCTTAGGGGTCGACCCATACACTTTAGAAACCCGTTGTTTTCGTTTTTGATCGTACTAATCCCAGACTATTTATACAGGGACCATTAGCGCATTGTTAACTTTATATAATCACATATTGAAAGTGCTATTGACTGACATATAATAAGGATATCAGAACTTCGATTTGAAAATTAAGACATCTGTAAAAATCCATGGAAATTTTGTTTGATCATTATTGATTTTATAAAAATTTGTTTTTTTTAATCTGGAAAATAAGATCAGTTTTAACCTTTTTCCATTATATACAGTGGAGCGGAAAAATAAATCTCAGAACAAGCGGAAAAATCGAGAATTCCCATTAGAAAAAATTGTGATAAAATGATTCATAAAAGTATGGTGATTCTTCACCTCTGTGAAGATAGCCCAATTTTCTATCCCCGAAAATTGAAAAAGTTACTTATGGCAATACTATACATTTTATATATACTATTGCGACATTTAATTATTAATTATATAGCAATAAATCTAAATTTGGCAATTATTCCAGGAAATTTTTGAAATGTTTTCAATTTTTTTTTATATTTAGTTTGACATTTGAAGAATTGTATAAATTGTGGAAAAGCGGGGATTTGGGGGCGGCACCCCGCATCTTCTAAGGTATACAACGAATTAAAATTACCGGCTGCGTGTGTACTAAAGTCCAGTAACTTATTTTGTATAGTACTCTTCGAGTCTTCGTTTAATGTTAACAAATGAATAATTTGATACCAGGGCTAAAACGATGGATTTATGAATTAAATGACTCATAACAAAATGTTTGTTTCGTTCAAATCGCTTAAAACGATGTACTTTATGATTACTTAAAATTGAGAAAAATTGTAACTGCTTACAGCACCACAACGGTATTTTTCAAAACCTTTATAAACACTTCAAGACCTTTTATTTATTCTATTTGTTTATTCTATAATAAAGAAATAATTCTTCCACAGCACAAAGGATTCTTCTTCTTTGGGTGTTTCCCTATGTCAAGTACCCAACCGCCTAAAAGTACTGATCCCAAAAGATTTTCAATTCTCCCAATTAAAACTAAAAAATGGTTGAGGAAGAGAAAATGCCAAGTGACACAAGCCATATTTTATCATTTTCATCAAGATATAATAACTTGGTCTAATCGATGTTACTTTTCGTGTCTCGATGATCACTAACGTGATAAATTGAATACGAACATTTAACTTGGCCTTACAGAAGTTATTGAAATTCTGATGAAAATAATAAAAAGTGGCCTTGGTCCTGCAGTATCGAAAATTTCCAGATTGAAAATTGATTATCTGAGTTTTTTATGCCTATAGTGGTAGTATTTTTTGGTGGTTGTTGTTCTTCATTTATATTGCTTCCATATGTACTTTTTCTTTACCAAAATTGTAATGCCAATGAATAAATAAATAAATAAGATTGCAAAACGACTAAAGAAAATATACTCGTACGATTAAATTATTTATCAAGACTTTCTCAGACTAGTTTAACATTTTTCATGGCACAGTGGAGCGAAATATTGAAATTGTTCTGATTTGGTTGATAGTTGACATAGGAAATCAATGTATATGGCAAAAAAACTTTTCTAAGAATATAATTAGCAATGCGCTGACGAGAATTTCCATTAAAAGATTCGTCATAAAACAACTTAGACAAATATTGGGATTTCTCATTGAGTGTGTGAAAATTAATTTTTAAAAATATTTAAAATCGATTCGTTTTCGAATTTGCAAATAAAACACACACTGACCTATGTTACAAAACTTTATTTTCCAACAATTTATTTCTGCAGCAATTCACAAATTCCGCACTGCTTACTTTTCACTTTTTAACTTGCACTGTTCACTGTTCCTGCACCCCAAATTAATCGCGCCTATACACCTGTCTATAGCTGTTCGAGATTATTCTTTTTATTCCATCTGTGGCACTATTCTGGAAATTCCCCGGGAATAGGGAAGTGGGGAAAGAATACCTACATGCATAACAACAATCCCATATATCTAAATCCATTTGGAATAGTTTTCAACCAACTTTTTTGCTGGTATAGAATAATTCTATTCTGCCCGTAGTATTAATGTTCACCACCAGGACAGTTTTATTGAATACTTTTATTTTTAAATGTTGGCAATAAAAATATAAAAGTGACATTTGTTTCGTTGACAGTTAGTTTTTATAAACACGGAAAAAATTACTTACGATTTCGTAGCATTCAATAATTATTTTAATATATTTAGTTTCGTGTGCACGATATTTTTAATAAAATGGCTTCTCGAAGAGAAAGTTTAATACAGGTAAATATTTATGATTGTTTAAACTAGAAATACATAAATATAACCATGTACATTTAACTCGCAGCGCATCATCGAAAATAATGAAACGACATCAAATTCATCTGAATCTGTCTGAAGATATTTTTTACATCGGATAGCAGCAGCGGAGAAGAATTTATTAGCCATGCCCGTGTTAAAAATTTTGCTGACACAATTAGTTTGTACACGGAAAAAAATATAGTATTTATTTCAATAAAATATCGGAGCCCACGCCTTTGTGGCCTATTTTCGGAGAGCGTACTATATAATACTCTAAGTTTATTCTATGAAGTATAATAATATTTATTACAAACTTGGTACTGGTTATCATAAAAATAGTAGAATATTTTTAATAAATGGTAATATTTACCATCACACGAAGTAGAGCGTCCTATTCATTTTAGGAACTATTGGTTATCCTGATAGTAATGTTAGCTATACTAATGTTAACTGTTTCAATATAATATTGTTGCGTTTGTAATTTGAATTGTCTTGAATTATATGAGATATAGCACTACATTTAATGATTATGGTAAAGTCTGCTGAGTTGTTTAGCTATATGTATAATTCAGCATGGTATATTTTCCACGACATATAGTATAGTATACGACAATGTTGATTTCAAGAGGCACTTCCGATTGTCTCGTAACACTGCTGAAGTTCTCATAGGTAATATTAGAGATGTATTTATTTAACTGAAATTTTGTGATTGCTTGTAGAAATGCGTACAGGAAAATTTTTTTAAAATGTTTATTTAATGACAACCAATTTTAAATGTTATTTTTAGAAGCATACAAGATGTCTGACATGTGCCCGAAACATCAGCACGGTGGAAGGGAGAAAGTCGGAGAGAAGCGGGAAATTTTTATGTTTTTATGGTATATTGCTAATACCATAACATACCGGGAGTTAGGCAATTTGTTTGGGATAGCCGACAAAACAGCTTGGACCATAGTGAATAGAGTGCAGCATGGTTTATGTCAATTGCGGACCGTCATATTAAATGGCCTCGTACTACGCAGGCAATTCAAATCACGACAGCCGGGTTCGAGCGCATGAAAGGTTTATCGGGAGTGCTCGGTGCAATTGATGGCACACATGTTCAAATAAAAGCACCTTCAAAAAATCGTCATTTGTTTTGCAACCGCAAAAAATACTTTAGTATAATACTGCAAGCTGACGTAGATTCGAAAAAAAAATTTATTGATGTATATTGCGGAGAGCCCGGTTCCTTGCACGACAGTCGCGTTTTACGACGGTCACTTGTATATCAAATGGATACGGAGGACTACCAGTCTTACTTCCCTAATAATACCTTTTTAGTGGGGGATTCAGCGTATCCGGCTAAAAAGTGGCTGGTAACTCCATTTAAAGATACAGGTAATCTGACGGAAACAAACCGACAATTTAATTACCTACATTCGTCAACACGAATCGTAGTCGAAAATCCTTTCGGGTTATTAAAATCAAGATTTCGTCTTTTGCTGCATTTCACGGAACACACAAACATGAGGAACGTGTGTACTATTTCGATTGCCTGCTGTGTGTTACACAATATTTGCATCGATGAAAATGATGAATACGAAGATGCAGAGGAAGCAAGTGATTCCACAGACAACGAAATTTTTGAATATGAACCGCCGCAATCTATCAATAACAATGCTTCGTCGGATGACAGAAGATTGTTGTTAGTTAACGAACTGTTAAATAAAGGAATTTTACATTAATAGGTCATACACTATTTCTATAGTATAAAATGGGATTACATATTTTTAAATTTTTAGAACGTTTTATAATAAGAATAAAGGCGTTAAACTCGCTTAATGCTAGAACCCTAATTCGAAATCTTGATATCAATGAGTTCAATTTGCCTGGCGAATCGAAAGTGGGAATCATAATAGGGTGTAAACGAATAAATAAAAAAATCCAGTAAAAAATTCAAATATTTCATTTAATATACATATATAGATAAAAACATAACATTTATATAAAACTTAAAATTTTAATCAATGGTCTTTGAAAGCTGCTAATAGTTGTAGGTGCCTCTTCTCTTTGGCAGATTCTTTTTCTCTAAATCTTTTGAACTTGTTCTCCTCAATTATTTTTAAAGCTTTTTCTTTAAGTAGAAGCTTTTTTCTAAGTATTTATCTCTCGGATCCGTATTCGAAGTTTCCTCGGCCACCTCCGGAATAGATATTTCTATCATTGCATCAAAATCATCGTCGATCAATACTTCAACGGGGGGATTTGCATCTCGCCTGCCTATCCCAATACTACTGGTGCTCGTCACGCTTGTCGTGGCTTCGGGACCGAGATTTGAAGAGCCGTAAACTTCGTCCGACAAGTCCATAAATGGAGTGACTGAAGGTGCAGACCCGGTTCGGTTATTGTTATCGACTGCCGTTTTGTAAGCCATCTACAAGGCTTTTAGCTTATTGCGAATGTTACTGGCAGTAAATGTATTATCCTAAAAATATTGAAAAATAATAATAAAACAAATAAATTTAATGAAAATATCACGTACTGATACTCCCGCACTACTCATATCCTCCACAAAATTATCGTGCACATGCTTCTTCCTTGCCACATGGTGAAACTCTTCCTTCCTCCCATGTACATATACCAGCAAGGTGCGTGTTTCAATCCTCGACTATTTTCGCCTTGGATTTCGCCTACATTTATTGAAGATAAATTTTGTACCGGTTAATAATAAAACGTAAATATTTACAGATCATTCAACAAAATACAATAAACGAAAATTACGTAATTCTATTTTATTATACTTACGACGGGTTAAGTGAACGTAAACTAGTTTCTTCTGAAGTGGTCATAATAGTTATTATATTATTATTTAATAACTTGCTATTTAATAACTTGCTTATAATACCAAAAATTAATCGTTTCGAAATTGCAATTTAAAAAATTTAAACAAATGTTGTCAGTGAAATTTTAGAAACGTCAAAATGTAATTGTTGCCAACTAGTAAAAACAAATTTCTTGGCTGTTACTTTGATCACAATATTTGTTCCATTCAGAATGGATTTAGCTTGTACCAAAGTAATGCACGATTTATGCACGATTTACATGTTCCAATTTTTTTTTTCAGTAAAAAATGAAAGGTTAAGTATATTACGATTTTCGTTTGCGAGAGGAGCACGAAACAAATTCCAGTAAAATAAAATTGGATTTTTTTTCTTTTTAATTTAAGCAAATGTTGGCATAAAACTGAAAATGTTGTCATAAAATATAGTTTCTACGAGTATTTTTATAGCAGTAAAATAAAAAAAATTCAAAAAAGTTTCAAATAAACATCAAGCAGCCATAAACATCATTCAAACAAAACGAGCAAACATGAGCGGTAATTAAATATTTTATTTTTAGTTGCAATTCGATGTTATTCGTTATCTAATTTAAACGCAAGCTGTTCGAACTGTCAAAATTTATGGGACATACAAAAAAATTATAGCATTGCCTTTTTTGTTTATATTGCTGACTCTTTTTAACTAGTAACTTTTTTTATATGCGTGCAGCTCTATTTTTCAGTAAAAAATTTGTTGGGAAAAATAAATTGGAACATGTAAATCGTGCATAATGTACGATTTACATATTCCAATTTTTTTTCCAGTAAAATATGAAGGGTTAAGTATATTACGATTTTCGTTTGCGAGAGGAGCACGAAACAAATTCCAGTAACATAAAATTTGATTTTTTTCTTTATAATTTGAGGAAATGTTGTTTACATATGGCTGACTCTTTTTTACTAATAACTTTTTGTTATTTGCGTTCAGCTCTATTTTTCAGTAAAAAATTAATTGGGGGAAAAAATTGGAACATGTAAATCGTCCATAAGACAGCTATAAATTCTACTTAAATAATTTTTTTTTGGCATACTAAGGTAAAAAGTTAGTGGCAATTTTTTTCAAAACAAAATAAAATTGGGAATAACTTTCCCTGATAATTTCGCTATGGAAAAATTATTCCCAATTTACAAATATTTACATCACACTTTTTTTCTCAGTAGGCCAGAAACAACTGATTTATAGATAAAAGCTATGTAAAATATTTCCCCAGTTCCCTATTCCCAGGGAATTACCAGAATAGTGGCACTGGTGATGTGCTCAATTTGCAATTGTAAATCACTTTCATGTAGTTGTTGTATTCGCGAACAGTCTACGTCATCAATTCCCCTATCTTGATGATGTTGTTAATTCAATATTTCCAAGATGATTATTGCCGCAGTTTACATTTGCTTTCCTTAACTTCTAACTTCATATTCCCCGCCACTTGGGAGGCCATTCTAAAATACAAATCTCAATCAGTAGATCAATGCTTGATCTGACAATATTGATGATGTTAATGAATAATAATCGCCTCAATAAAATTATGGACTCTAAAAGTGATGCTACATACACATCTAACTACAGACGATCCGTGTGTAAATTTGTTTTGCCTCGTCATACATACAAGAATAAAATACAGACGAAAGAGGCTGACTCATGAGGTTTATACCGCCGTTTCTATTCAAAGTGTCAAAGCGAAAAATTGTAAACATAAGGACAAAAGTGTTTGCTCGGACGAAGTAATTTCGGGTGAAACAAAGTTCGCCGGGATAGCTATGTAGTATTGTATATAATTATTTCATAATAGCCACAGACAGGTACATAATATTTTGCTAGTAAACATTATGTACTAACAGTTTTATAGTTTATGTTATATACTCAAAATTATTCTTTCCCTATTTTGCCGTCGGATAGAAAAATATATCTCGACGGATTAAGGCGATGATTCATGTAGAAATTTTGTCTGACAGACATAAATAATAATCGCTCTGATTGGTTAATATTTTTTTGTCTTATACGATCAAAATGAAATTCACAAGTAAGCGATACACGTATAAAATTTTGTCGTATGGAAATATTTTGACATTTTATAAAGCAAGCAACCTAAAAAATGTTTTTATTTTTGTTCGTTTAGAATTTTTTTTTATTGTGTATTCTTTTATTCTCACTGACGTCAAATCTTATACAAAATTGAGCAATGTTCAATTTTTAATTTTTGTCGTACGATAACAAAAAAATATGGCTGACATTCAACCAATCAGAGCGATTATAATTTATGTCTGTCAGATAAAATTTATACATGAATCACCGCCTTTATTTTCTCAAATACGTAAACCCTCGATTTAACGGACCCCAATTTAACGGACACTCGATTTAACGGACGATATTTTATTTTCCATTTTTCGGTTATCGATTATGATGGAAATGGGTATGCTGGATGGAAACAGGATTCTTAAACGATTTTGGGAGGAAATTCTGGAATATGGCCATCTGGGACGGAACTCGATCAATTCTTAACCGATTACGATGGGATTGATTATGCTGGATGGATATGGGATTATTAAATGATTTTTGGAAGAAGTTCTGGAATATGGCTACTTAGGACAAGAGTCGGTCATTTCTTAACCGATAATGATGGGATTGGGTATGTTGAATGGAAAAGGAACTCTTAAATGATTTGTTTAAGAAATTCTGGAATATCGCCACGAAAATCGGTAGTTTAAACTAGATCGGAAGTCGATAATAAACAGGCGTTTTTCTTGAAGCAAGCGGCTTGTGATGCTAACATGTTTCTGGTAAGGCAGAATGCCTTAACATCTATCACTAGTATGTAACCCGCTTATGGGATTAGTGGGTTAAACGGCAGGTCAACTACTTACTTTCACAAAAAATCACGTTATGAATACCACACAAAGAGCTCGGATAAATTTATATTATTCTTATCAACTGCGACCTCGAAAACTATTCACGGGAACATGGAATATGATGTCTTCTAAGATCATGAGATCTTCAGAACCATTAGAACCAAGCAAAAATTTACACTTTTGAGGTACTTGCAATACAAGAGCGCATAATCATATAGCCACATTCCAGAACTTTTCCAAAAATTATTTGATAATCTCATTTCATCCACAATGCCCAATTTCTGTCCTATAGGAGGTCATATTCCACAAATTCTTCCAAAAATCGTTTAAGGATCCCATTTCCATCCAACACACTCAATCCCAACATAATCAGCTGAGAAATGCCTGAATTCCTTTCCAGATGGCCATATTCCAGAACTTCTTCTTAAAACTGTTTATGAATCTCATTTCTATCCAACAAACAAAAACCCTTCATAATCGGTTAAGAGATAAACGAGTTCTCTCCTAGGTGGCCATATTCCAGAACAAGTACAAAATCTATAGTCGATTAAAATTAAAAATATTTCATTCGGATTTAACGAACATTCGGATTTCACAGACTTCCCAATTAGTCCGTTAAATCGAGGTTTTTGTCGGAACAGGTTAACTCGGCGAACCCAACTCGCGATGGACAACTTGGCGACGAACAACTCGGCGACGGTAACCTTGACGACGGACAACTCGGCCAAACCAACTCGGCGACGACAAACTCGGCGACGGACAACTTGGCGACGGTCAACTCGGCGATATGGTCAACTCGGCGACGGACAACTCGGCGACGGTCATTTCGGTGACGGTAAATTCGGCGACGACCAACTCGGCGACGGACAGCTCGGCGATTATCAACTCGGCGACGGTCGACTCGGCGACGGGAAAAAATTTAAACAATTCAAAAATGAAGATAAATATTGACTAATTGCGGGAATGGTGTGTTTTGTCGCCACATAGTGTAAATAAAATATGATGCAGATACATCTTCGAGGTGTGTATGTTTGGTTTGTCTGTGTTTAATTAAAATAGTGCTTTGTGGAATAGATATAATAATAGAATACAATAAATTCTGGTTACATAATCAAATTGTAAATATTAATATTTTTAATTAATTATTCGTAAGCGTATTTGACAATTTTTGCAGGTGGATTTTAACCAGGTAATTAAGTTCTTTTGTTCATTACTTCTGCACCATTTCTGGAAGTAATTCTACGTTTGCTGAGTGTCTTTGGAACTAAAAACAAGATTCACTAAATTAGAATTGAAGCGTAAATGTGTTGATTTTCACGATAACTGTTCCCTTGTAATTAAAAAAACTGAAAAAACTCGGAAACTGATTCCTTAGCCACAAAATCAGAAACAATAAATTAGTTTAGAAAATCCAAATGTCCAGTTTTACCTGTAGTGTTTTGCTTGTTGTCAGATAAAAGAGCTGAAACGTATACAAAATTATTCTACATGTTACGCGAAATTTGGTTTCTAATTAATCCAGAAGGTATAAATGTGGATTACGAGCTAGCAATTAATCAATCCATTCGTACAGTATGTCCAGAAACCAACGTTAATGGTTGCCTATTTCACTTATGAAAAATCTACGAAAACACTTGGCATCTAGTCATCTTCTAGGAAGATATAATACAGAAATCGATTTCGCATTCATATAGCGAAATCGATTTCTGTATTGTATCTTCCTAGAACATGACAATACGCCAAGTGTTTTCGTAGATTTTTCAATAGAAATAGGCAACCATTAACGTTGGTTTCTGGAAATACTTCCGGATTAAGTGGAGGCCAAATCTCGCGTAACATGTAGAATAATGTTGTATATGTTTCATTTCTTTTATCCGGCAACAAATAAAACTGTACTTCTATCCTTTCTAGCCAGTATGACGAATATTTGAGAAAACAAAGGAGAGAGCAAATAGTTCCATCCATATATAGTATAAGTCATCCATATATATGTTCACTCCACGTTGAGTGATATTTCCTGCCAAATATAAGAATACGTTGCGGGTTTGGTTGATCTCTACCTGAATCCGCTAGTAAAGAACGCTCAAAATTGGCCGGGCCGTACTCGTCACCTGTATATTCATCAGGTGTATTAATGACTTCGCGAGATTCTGGATTAGCTGGCGCTCTTAAATCATTAACCCTCCTTCTTTGGATATTTCTGCGCAAAGCACTGTCACTTGGAAAAATACTTTGCACTGCAGTAGGCATATCTTCAATGATCCTTGCTCTTATTTGTTTCGGACATTTCCTGCATTTCCCAACGTACAACATGAATGGTCCATTCTTATAGAATGAAATCAACCATCATTCATATTAGAATATTCAAATTAGATTTGAGTGGATTTCCACCAGGAGCAGTAGTGATATCCCACCAATTGGGGTATTTTTCAAACGAAATTTTCACTATACAAACATCAGCCAAAGATAAGGGAAACATAAACCGAGAAAAAAGTTCATTACTACCGATCAAAATCATTTAGTCAAATGTTGATATCGAATGGATAATCAAGGGATCTGGGAAATTCGCCGAAGAAGATAAAATCTATATCTGTTGATAATGCTTTAGACTGTGATTGTAATATAATATGAGCATGTTTTGGTTTCTTTCTTAATGAAAAAATTGTAATCTAAGTATAAATAATTAAATAAAAAAGATTCTGAAAAACTACTTTGTACATTTGGATTTTCTATAATAATTTATTGTTTCTGATTTTGTGGCAAAGGAATAAGTTTCCGAGTTTTTTCAGTTTTTTTAATTACAAGGTAATTAAAAATTTATTCGCTAAAATTTACAGACTGATACCTGGTCAAAATCCACCTGCAAAAATTGACAAATACGCTTACAAATAGTTAATTAAAAATATTAATATTTACAATTTGATTATGTAAGTAGAATTTATTCTATTCTAACTAATACAAATTAAAAACCTCTTAACGAGGTAAATGTTCGAGTGACGAAAGCCGAATTCAATTCACAAAATTTCTGATATCAAATTTGTGCCGAAAAAAACAATTGCATTCGATTTGTCAACGATTTTTTGGAATGTTAGTGCATTCAGCGCGTTGTTGTTGAACATTCCGAAAAATCGTTGAGAAGTTGTTATTTTTGACAGCTAGAAAGAAAAATGTAAACAAACGCGCCGAATGCACTAACATTCCGAAAAATCGTTGACAAATCGAATGCAATTGTTTTTTTCGGCACAAATTTGATATCAGAAATTTTGTGAATTGAATTCGGCTTTCTTCACTCGAACATTTATCTCGTTACTCGTTAAGAGGTTTTTTATTTGATATCAATTATTTTGGCACGGTAAATTGAAAATGAATTGAAGTCAGTGTTTTCATTTTTTTTGTTATGGAAAACGGGTCACTGGTAAAAATTCTCTTAGCAATGATAATAATATGATGTATTTATATTTGTTTCATTGTAATACGTTGATTCACTATCATTATGAACCGCAACGGACCGATATTAGGGTGCATTTGAGCCAAAAAATGAAATTTTGCAAAAAATTAGGGTGACTTTTAAGTTATGGAGGCCAATATCTACAATATACGAGTTTTCTGGGACAAACGGTTGATGTCATATTATAGGTGAGGTTTGTGGCTAATAATCCTGAAAATATGAACCAAAAGTCTTGTGCTAATTTTTTAGCAATTTAGCCGAATGTGGCCGGCCGATTTGGCATTTTTCAGTTTTTTGGCCAAAATGTCCCTCCACCCTAATTTTTGAATTTTTTTTTATATGCTATTTGATAGCTGGTGTCAATACCTTTCCAACGATATGCATATGTCCGGGGTATGTCAAATAGGTTCAGCGCTGTGGGCGTGGCCAAAATAGCCAAAATCGGCCTTTCAGAGGCCGGCCGCGGCCAACATGGTTCCCAAATCAAAGAGTTGTAGAAGAAAAGTTGCTTAATTTTTCAAATACTACAAACCCTGAAAATATGAGATCAAATGTAAGAAGTACGGACAACAAACAAGCAAACATAAATAACCAAAGCAAGATTATATGGTGACGTAATAGAAACATTTCCAAATGTCATAACTTTGTTCAAAATCATTCGTTTTGGATGTTTGAGGTGTCGTTGAATTGGTATTGACGTCTACAATCATAATTTGCTTAAAATAATTGGGGCACTTTTTGGGGCAGTTATACCCGAAAAATTGATTTTTTGGGGCAATTTTCGGAAGCTCATATCCCTACTCAATGTTGATAGAAATTCATGCTTTTATACATTATTTTTCAAGACCTTTCCAATGGTATATAACATGATCCTGGCGGCCTCAAAGGGAAAAAGTTCGAAACTTGCTGTATATATACGAGTTCGACTTCCAGCACAGTAGGTGCTTTCGTCACTCGTTTGGATTACCGTCCAATATGATTATATCTATATTCCACAAAGCACTATTTTTAATTAAAGACAGACAAACCAAACATGCATACCTCGAGGATGTATCTGCATCATATTTTATTTACACTTTGTGGCGACAAAACACAGCATTCCCGTAATTAGTCAATTTTTATCTTTATTTTTGAATTTTTTAAATTTTTTCCCGTCGCCGAGTTGACCGTCGCCGAGTTGACCAACGCCGAGTCGTCCGTCGCCGAGTTGGTCGTCGCCGAATTTACCGTCACCGAAATGACCGTCGCCGAGTTGACCATATCGCCGAGTTGACCGTCACCAAGTTGGTCGTCGCCGAGTTGGTTTGCAAAACCAAATAAATGCATTAGTACATTTCGTACGAATGATGTTTCTTTTTTAATTAAAATATGCAGGACGGCTATAGCCGTCATTTGCGGAAACGGGTTAAACAAAAACCGTAGGAATGAAAATAATAATCAGATTTTAGCTGCTCCTCAAACACACGAGAGGCGTGTTTTAAATATTGTATTAATTAAACATTAAACATTAAATATAAAATAAATATAAATCGCACATCATTCATCAAATGTAAAATCGATCGAATGTTGTTAAATTAAATATTGAAATAAATTATTTAAATTATATTATATAACAGTGTTATAAATAATAATGGCAATGTGTTAGATCTGGCTTTTGGTCACCTCATGATGACCGTATCAACGTGTGAGGATTTGGCTAGATCGTCCAGTAATTTCCACTCTCCGCTGAATATTTCTGTTATGTTTGAACGTTGTGAGTTAGTAGAAGAAAATGTTAATTCATGGATTTATAATTTTAAAATGGGCCCCGGATAACAATTTGAAAATTTGGTATTGCAAAATAACCAATGTGGGTCTGAAGGACCGTACGGTGTTCTATCAGACAATTTATTCCTCAAATACAACCAAAAACGGTGTTATGGAAGACGTTAGGCGGTCCTACTAATCGGAACACGAAGGGATAAAATATATTATTACAGTCTACTTGCTGATAAAGAGTAAGTAAATATACCGAACATTTTATCGTAAACGTAATTACAATTGATCAACCGAAGTTGTGGAATAATAAGGATTTTGATAGGCCTCATTTTGTTTAAAACTATATTGAGAAACCGTACTTGGGAATGTATAAAGTATTTATAAATAACCGACATGACGCTGGAATATCCCCACCGCTTAACCAAACAGTTTCTGTCAAGAAGTCATATCAATGAACCGCATTTTGGGTATGCCTTAGGTATCAATAAATGACCGACGTGACACGGAATAGTTCAGACAATTAGGAGTATCATTTGTCGTATGAAGCTACGTAATAATTTAATATTATGGAATGCCTTATGTATTGATGAATAACCGACGAAAGTCAGTCAGTAGAAGTTACAGAATTAAGGTTGCTATATAAATAACGGGTGTTGTGGAATACCTTAGGTATTGATTAAGTACAGACGTAAGTCTACTACAAGTATTATTGGAAGACCTGAGCACAGCACGTACTTTTGAATAGAATTCCACCTAAAAATTCTCTTGCGCATATCTGTTAAAATTCCATACACATTGAAAATTTACCCGCCAAAAATAATTAAGGTATAGATTTTTTTTTAATATCGTGACCGCCTTCCTCCAAAAATTTGTTTTCCAGCAATATAATATTTCCAGACTAGGTATAGAATATACAGAAAAAAAATTTACTGTATCACTGTACCACCAATCTACCTTTGACTACGAATGATCAATGCGGTTTCAAGTCACCTACAATTTAATTTTTCGTAAATTGGTAATCGGTAACTAGTGTTCGATATACGGGTCTATTCGTTTTTTATATTATACTTTATTTTGTTTTTCAAAATAACCGAATGGATTTATCAAAGGTAGATCCGTAACAACTAACCTGACAATCTTTACTTCTTACTTATTAAAACAAATGGAAAAAGGATTTCAGGTTGATGCAATTTACACTGATTTCAGCAAGGCTTTTGGTAGAGTGGATCATAAAGTGTTGATTAAAAAACTAGAACTCATGGGAATAGGTGGCTCATTACTCAACTGGTTGATCTTATATCTAAAAGACCGAACTCAATATGTTCGCTTTCAAGGCCACATATCACAAGCAGTACAAGTAAGTTCAGGGGTTCCACAAGGTAGTCATTTGGGGCCATTGCTCTTCAATCTCTTCATATCAGACTTGTCAACAGTACTGCAAAACATCAAGCATTTATTCTATGCTGATGACCTCAAAATATATCACAAAATCGAAAATACAGACGATGCAATTTGTTTACAATCAAATCTAAACAAATTGATATCGTGGTGCAACAGTAATAAATTAGACCTAAATGTTGACAAGTGTTACGTAGTCAGTTTTACAAGGACAGTTGTTCTTCATAATATTGACTACGTAATTGATGAGAGGAGTTTGAAAAGAGTGGACGAAATAAGAGATTTAGGTGTAATAATTGACACGCGAGTTAATTTCCATAAACATTATGATGTAACGTTGGGAATGGCATATGGGGTACTGGGTTTCATAAAAAGAAGAGCTAAAGAATTCAACAACTTATGGGTAACGAAATCACTCTATTGCTCATTTGTGAGATCTATTCTTTAGTATGCTTCGGTAACTTGGATGCCATATACCGAAGAGTATGCAATAAAATTTGAATCAGTACAGAAGCAATTCTTATTGTTCGTGCTCAGGCATATGTTCGATCCGCAAGATTACACCAACCTACCAAGTTACAATTCTAGACTCGACATAATAGGTTTAGATACTCTTTCATTAAGACGAAATTTGCTCGCGGCCAGTTTCATTTTTGACGTGTTAAAAAAAACATCAACGTCGATGAAATTTCAAATGCTGTGGTTTTAAATCAAGGACGTACTCGACATGCAAAGTACTTAAAAGAAGTTCACCACCCTACCAACTATGGAATGAATGAACCAATAAATAGAGCATGTAAAATTTTTAATAACCATATTGACGCTTACAAGCCAGGTACTAACTTGACAAAACAAACATATAAAAAAAATTTTAAGATCGCAATTTAAATAAATTTTTAGTTTATATAACGGACTGTATGTTTGGGTTGCTACCTTACTACTATTGGTGAGGACACTGTAAGTACTCCGAGTCACACCAATCGTAGGTTTGTATGAACCCGTAAGAATAAACTTAGCAAAAACATTTAATATTTAATTTTTAAGTATCAAAATAAAAAAAAATAATAAAATAAAAGTTTGAAAGAATAAGTTAACGAAATATTTTATATCGAAAATGTATTACAAATTTGTTAGAAAATAAGAATTTATATATTTAACTATGCAAAATTACTTTCATAAGAATATTTTTACAATATATACCTTGTTTGGTAAAATTTAAAATAAAATAAAACAAAAAATCGGACAGCCCTCGTGTAGACTAATAACGTTCGTTATTCTTTATGTCGAGTTCACGTATGCGATCAAAAAATGGTTCGCGAATCAGAGGAAAATTAAATCATTGAAAACATATACAAATTTCCCCGTCCGAGATGAAATAATTTTAACTTTGGGAAAATTTTGGTCGGAAGCATCCAACATAATAAAAAAAAATTACAAATTATGAGTAATAATGCGAAATAATTACTCTCAAAGATTGCCTTGATTCGCGAATCATTTTTTGATCGCATACGTGAACTCGACATTAGGTATAACATTTTACACTCCACGAACCATACACTTGGAATCGGTTACCATCGATATAAATCTATACATACATATTTTTATCTAGTGTATTTGTTTCGTTTATTATGTTTCATTTCTTTTCAAATTCTTCTTTACTAGTCTCCGAGGAACATTTAATCGGCCTTTTACAGTCCTAAAACCATAAATTTACGGTTTCGAATTATTAATACTTTAGAACTAGTTATCGTATTTGTTTCCAAGTATTCCATTTTCAAGTTAAATTCGGTATAAATCGAGAAACCGTTTTTTATTATTTTTTTTATTTTCGCAAAATCAGAGAGAGTTCGTGTTGATATTCTTTCTTCGGCGAAAATCGAGATGTTGTTTTTGATTATTATTTATTTTTTTTGATTTGTTAAACATCGGATAGACGTCGTGTAGATATTTTCTTCTATAATTAAATATTTGAACCGACGTTTTACGGTCTCGAAACCATAGAGTCTGTTGCGGTTGCAAATTGTTGGTCGAGATGGTACCTTTAATCGGAGACCACAAACCAGCCGGTATATGGGACGATCGATTTATCGTCCTAACTTCGCTGCTAAATCGCCATCCGACGGGCGTCGATGTGCGGCATGAGCTAAGTCAAGTTCGTGATGCTGTTTTGCTGAAACAGTCTCGAACGGCGGCGGTTCGTGCATGGTGTGGCATATCGCTTGAGGGAAAAACAGATATTCTTTTCTTACCTGGTGAAGGCCGCAGAAAAGGTCTGACCAATGACAGATATATCAAAGACATTTTCTAGGATCATGTAATGCCGGTGTTACACAGCTCCAACCACTCGACAGTTCATGGATGAGGTTGGACTCAAGACGTTAAAGTGGCCAGCCTTCAGTCCAGACATGAATCCAATTGAGCATTTATGGGACGAACTTAAACGGAGGGTCCGAGCCAGAAATGCGGTACCATCTATTATCAGTGACCTCAAGATTGCGTTGCATGAGGAGGGGGGTTTCGATACCCCAACTCTTTGTCAAAATAATAAGGAATAATAAGGTCAATGAGAAACCGCATGCGAGCCGTTGTAGACGCAAGGGGTCGCAAGGGGTGGGCGGGGGGCGGGGCTCAATACTAAAAATTGTATAGAAATCATGTTAGGGAAGTGATCATGTTAGATCTGTGCTGAACAAATAATATTAGATGTATTTGTAAATATCGACCAGAAAACAAAAATAATTAAATGTAAAATAAACATAAAATTTATGCATACCCATGCAATATATCTACAACACATCTGGCATTTCAAAATCATCGTGAAATATGTAAAAAGCGAGTTGTAAAAGCCTGGCTTGCGTATCTAGTCGAGACACCACTTTATAAACTTTACATTGTTAAAGTGGATTTATGCAAGGTAACGTTGGATGCCATGGCCTCGCTAGAGCGCGATAATATAAACGAGGAGGTTTCAATAGACGATAGTCTACATGCGCAGCACCAGACATTGCTTTGGAGCGGGGAAAGTTTTCTGGAAATAGTGCCAAGTTCACTGTTTGCCTCACAGTATTCTTTTTAACGAGCGTAATGAAGAACTATCGTTTTCAGCGATTTATCTCGGCCAGATTTTAAAAACGATGGCTATACCACTGAACTAAGGCGTGCTGAAAGACGAGGCGTTACTCCTCAACACTTATTGTACACGGTGATGAAGATAATACGTCTTCGTGTCCGCGATTCACTCACTATTGCCTTTAAATATATCGGCCAAAATACCTCATTTACTCGGGAGCAAGTTGAATCGAAAAATTTCATCAGCGTTTTTATTGAAAATATAACCTTGCGTTTCTACGCTCCATTCCAAATTCGACGTACTACTTTCATCAACGTAAAGTAGGTGTTTTTGGTATGATCCGTCAACTTGGTCAGCCCACTATTTTTCTCACAATAAACACAAATGAGATCGGCTGGCCGAAGTTGATGAAGCTTCTGTATACACTACAGAATCCAAATGAGAGCATACTCAGTGATGAGACGTTGAAAGAGATGTACTTCAATACCAAAGCTTCCTTGGTGAATGAAGATCCAGTGACTTGTGCACTCCATTTCAACAAGCTGGTAGACACTCTAATGTCGAGTTTGCAGTCTAAGCAGCATTGCATTTTTGGATGTAATCGGGTGGTGCCTATTCTAAACTGCAGCGACATTAACATACGCTTACGTGTTATAAGTAGAGAGGGGGGGCAAAGATCCACAACTCTGTCGCTTTGGAGCGCCATTTATGCTTATGCGTCACATAGCTATTCTGCGGCTCATGCCTAAGGGCGAGAATCGTAGAGTCTGTTATGCGAAGAATTATCAGAAATACTGACAAAACTTAAAAGACAACGATCATGCTGATATCGACGTTTTTTTCAAGGCAAACTCATTCGGATGTTTACTATGAAAATGTGCTCAAGCATAACTAGACTGAATGTCTTCATACAGCGAACACCGTCAGAGAAATGGATGAATCCGTGACAAACAACAGGCCGAACCCATTCAAATTTTCTTTACGAGACCTGCTGGTAGTGGCAAAACATTTTTGATCGGTTTATTGATGAAAATTTATAATAGGTGACAACTACCTCCTGCTTATCGTCAACACAAGAACTAGTTGGCCGGGCGACCTGTTGGAAGTAATGTGATAAGCCAATCAAGAATTTTCCGAGTTTTTAACATGCATAGGAAACGGCGATGTACTAAATAAACCTGGGCAACGATAAATCGAATCTCGCTTTGTGTATAATGAATTTGCTCAAAAACAGTGCCAAAATGTGGTCAGGCTCTTTCTTTGAAACGTATCAGTAAATCATTACAACATGTCTGTGCTCAACACATGTACGCGTAAAGTGATTTCCATTGCTGCCGAAATTTTTGCAGGCTGTAGCAGCGTCATACAAATTGCTCAAGCACGGCAGTTACTACACAAGAAGTTTGTGCTCGAAACAGGCGGGCTACCTTTTGAGTTGGCACTTTTGATTGACAAGCCGTATATTATCACCGCACCTATATTGATATAGCAGATGGTTTGGCTAACGGCACTCTCGGTTACGTAGAACATATTGAATTTGAAGAAGATAGCACTTGGAGACAGCGGATTTGGATGAGGTTTTCCAACTCCAACCGTACGGGGCAGGTGGCCAGCGAGCGCGCTGTATCTTTTGCCAGGCGCTATCCGACCTTGTACCTATCATCAAAAGAGAAGCATCTGTATTGCTTAATCCAAACAGGACAATGTTGGTAAAGCGCCGTCAATTTCCTTTTGTCCCTGCTTGTGCAGTGACCATACACAAGGCTCAGTGTGCATTTTTCAATGCAGTCATTTACGAATATGAGAAGAATCACCGAATCACTTCAATTGAAGGAGATTTATTTAATCTCAAAGAATAGAAACGGTATTTTTCATCGTGGATTAAGAACAATACATTTCACGATTGCCTTGTACAACGAACGTAGTAGATTAGCTGCCAACCAACTAGTTACAGGCCAAGACAATATTGTTCAATTTTTGCACAATAAAGATATGACGTTCCTCACGTTCAATTGTCAAAGTTTGAGGTCACATTGGGAAGATCTGGGAGAGTTAGTTACCCAGAGATACACTATACTTATGCTTGCCGAGACGTGGCTCAATAATGACGAGCAGATATCCATATCATTTTTTAATTGTTGCGTCCAATTCAAACGTGAATTACAACAAGCTGGTGAGTTCGCATTGTACCATAATCTTCAATTCTTCAATTTTTCATAATCATCAATTTTGGTTACGTTTTGATTCAAAATGCATTATAAAAAATTTACTGAACCAATTTCATGAAATTAGTGTCATTTTAAAGTAAAAATATCAGGCTTTCAAAAAATATTGTCTTGTGAAAATCGGTTAAGGCGTTTTAAAAAATTCGCCTGTCTGTGAGCACTGAAGGTTTGGGTCGATTTAGTTACTCTCAAGTGTATCAATACCTTACTCCAATTTTTATATAAATGTCTCTAGTTAATTAGAGATTTTACATATATTTCGAGTCGATCCATTTAGTAACGAATAATTTCAAGGACAATTAGACGTATTTGATTAACGTAGTCTACATTGTGGACGTCATGGACGTAATAAATTACTAGTCAAGGAACACGTAGATTACATTGCGTAATCTATCTCATCCATCTCTGGCTGACATTAATTTCAGAGTAAAATGTACAAAACCAAGTATGGCCGGTATAAGCACAGTTCACAAATAAATACGCCGCGTACAGAGTACAGTTACTCAGATTGAATAAAGAATCAGAAGCTTTTGTACAAATACTTTCTGACAGTTCACTACCTACTCGGGTTGAATTAAAAAATTGACCTTATATCATATAAAGTTTATTATATGCATTTAAGAATGTGTTTGATGATTATTTTTAACATACAACTTGGTTGGCGTAGTTGCACACGTTTACTTTTGTATCGAACATCAAAGAACCGCTGCATGTGAATCTGCTTGCTGTGAACCCGGTGCTGGTTTTTTGACAAATGTAAAATACGTTACATTGAACTGGGTCACGAACATAACCGGCTGCTTGGCATACACCACTAGTATTAGTCGATGCGGGGGCCTTAGTGGTAGTAGTAGTTGTTGTTGTGGTACTGGTGGTGGTGTCTTCTGATGAGCCAGAATTGCTTCCACTTGAACCTGATGAACCGCTTGATCCGCTTGTACCTTTTAAAACATTACTGATGGCTGTGAGTATTGGGAACGCACCCCCTCCACACAAGTTCTTAAAATCATCAGTTTCGATTGACCAGATCATAGCGCCGGCCAATTTTTTATCAACAGCATATTGGCTTTTTAATTGGATTGATTCTACATTATCATAGCCGACCCATTGGTTTCCACTGTAAGCATAAGGTACCTTTTGTTCATCATCCCAAACAACAGTCCATCCGGATCTCACTTTTTCGCATATCTTGAAAATAAAATTAGTCAGGTTAGAATTTACTTTACTCATCACTTAGCAGTACTTACTTCATTATAACCCAAGAAACCAGTTTCGGAAGTGATTGGTCCACCAATACCGCCATTTGGTGCTGCAGCACCGAGCCCATTATTTTGTGCATTCGCAAGTGTGAATGAACGCCCATATGTGCCCATGCCCAACACTAATTTTTCCGGTTTGGCACCAGCCGCAATCCATTTGTTTATTACTGTGTCGACATTCAATAGTTGAGATGCTGCGGTTGTGTCAATCGAGCTGGCGTATAATGGAGCATTTTGTCCAGTTACTCTGTCCCATTCACCATGAAGATCGTAGGCCATAATATTGATGAAATCGAGATTTTCGCTCAATTGTGGCACGTCATATGAAGTTCCATGATATGCTGAACTTGCGGCTACGGCTGCCGTTAATAACCATCCATTTTCGTTGAATATCGGTCTCAATTCTTGTAATAAAGTTGTGAATGCGGTAAGGTCTGATGCTGCTCCACCACGTTTGGCTGGATACTCCCAATCCAAATCGAATCCATCTAAATTGTATTGCTTGACAAAATTGACAATTGAATTGATAAAGGTTTTGCGTAAGCTGTTGCTATTCACAACGTTTGAATATTTGAGTGAACCTTCGTTAAAACCACCAATCGCAATCAATAATTTTATGTTAGGATTGCGTGATCTCAAATTGGCGAAACGTTCAATTGCACGTAACTCAATTTCATTCCATGTATCCATAATCTTGATGGTTCCATCCGTGTTCAAACCGAGGAAGGTGTATATGACATGAGTACACAAATCGGTATTAATGTCTTCAACGTTGAATTTACCATTACCCGGGCGATATACGGCCCAGCTTCCATAATAACATAAAACCTTATCTGTTTAGAATAGCATGTAAGAGCTGTAAGATAATAGAACTTTTCGAGTTTAGGATATTTTACTTACCGGTCGCGGCTGATGACACAGCGGCGAGAGTCGCCAATGCAGCGAGGAATAAAAATCCTTTCATGTTGAAAATAAATTTAAAATTTCTTTTCTCTTTAGTTTCAACTTTACTATAAGACTCGAGAATCCCGATTGAATGAACATCCCACCGTTCTTACAGTATTTATAGGTGTAAAAATATCGAAATATCATAAAAACCGTCACTATCTCTAAGTCTGTCGGTAAAATCAATATCAAAAAAAAGTTCTTATCATAAAAATTTCAATAAAATTTTTAATATTTATAATTTTTAATTTCTTTTAAATAAAAAGATTTGATTTGTATTTTGCGAAATTGCATATAAGAATTTATTGCTTTGACAAATTTTATTAGGTAACCGCGTATATTAGCACGAATAATTTGCACCATGGATGAATCAAATTAGTTTATGACTTCCGATAATTTCGAAAGAAATAATGGAACGAAATAATTCGGCCGGGGACTATCTACGGCACATCAAACATGATTATCTAATTTAAAGTATTTTTTGTGTTGGTAATTGGTTTATAAAAATTAGATAAAGTTAATTCCAGAACTGAATTTCTCTTGGGAAAAATTTTTCACTTTACCGTCCCACGTTATATTTGTAATATATCGTGAGGGCTTTCATTACAAAAAGGAATGTACAAATTATCAATCAGCACAGTAATTTACATCAAGCGAATTTAAAATGTACGTCGCCCTATCCATCCCACGTAAACAAATCGAATTTTGGTGACCACCGCATCATAACCGTTACCCTCGCCCGAGCGCAAATTTATGATTGGATACCAATTTAAATCCCATCGTGCATACTAAAATTAAATTTCCCGGCCAAAATTTGTGTATATCAGGCTTTTGCTAGTATACTGGCATTCCGGACGGTTTGGGTGTATGTAC
Source organism: Nephrotoma appendiculata (assembly GCA_947310385.1). Taxonomy (NCBI): domain Eukaryota; kingdom Metazoa; phylum Arthropoda; class Insecta; order Diptera; family Tipulidae; genus Nephrotoma; species Nephrotoma appendiculata. The sequence goes on along the minus strand of OX371224.1, from coordinate 152,652,142 downwards.
ACAATATGACGGATATGACCCATTCATTTTCGATTGTTCAAAACATATAACAGTCAAGTTGTCCTCAAAAGCTAAAAATTAATCAATGCCGCATCACATTCCTGAATACATATCGTCGTTGTAAATTTGAATGGGTCAAATATCAATTTGACCAGGAGCTTGAAGCTCGTATAGAACAAACTGGATGTGCGAGTCGCTTAAATTTGATGAATTTCTAAAATGATTATATTACCAGCGATGGCCGAAAACTCATACGTCTTAAGGCGTCAAACGATATTTGAACCCGTTCAAAACAACATTGAGCTACTTGCAATTTTAAAAACAATTTTAATTAATTTTAGAGCGGCTTTGATTGAAGGCCATTTTGATCCTACTGTACCACCACCATTTTTCCGAATATAACCAGATCAACATAGCAAATAATATTTGTAGATATACAATTGGAAGTTGGAGTACCGTGGGGATGAAACAGATGGGCTACCGATAGAGATTTATCTATAGAGTTCAGCGGATGGCAGCGGATAATGTGTTACCTAATGAGAGACTAGTATCCAACTTTAGCGTGTTGTTAAAAAGACCGGCACTCAGCTGGTATTAGGAATATCAGGAAACTTATGAAATAGTGAGTTGGGAAGTACTTAGTGCAGCTATGATCTATCGCTTCCGAACAAGAAAAACAGACGACAATGTTAGGCAAGAAATGGAACGAAGGAAACAAAAATTTAAGGAACCGTTTCTCGATTTTTATCATTCCATTCGAAGTACAGCACTCTCACTACTAAACCCAATGATAAATAATGAATTGATCTGTCTTATTTGTCGAATCATTCGAGGAGGTTTTACAGGCCCACCCATGATTGTGACGTTACCTTTGGGTATAATTTTGCTGAGCGGTCCCAACACTCTGATTCTCAATTCTTGTTGGAACTGCCTCGCTATATTGGTCACTTTTATAAAGATTGTCCACTAACAATCAAACATAAAATTTTTTTGGATGCGGGGCTCCGAATATTTTGAAAACTCATTGTAACCATGATACATTGTAAGCGTGATGAAGGATTTCAGAAATCCTAGGGTTCTGAATTCCCAAACAACCACAGTCTTACCACCTAGGCAAACACAGGAAGTTGGGGCTACGAATACCGACCCGGTGTTCTATATTATAGAACGATTCTGAAGAGGACTTCGGAAAAGTCATTCGAAAAGCCTACTCAAACAGCAACTTTTAAAACCCACACCCAATATCGTGCGCTAATATTTTAAATTTCGCAAACAGGTGCAAAGAATTTGTTTCAAGATCCAAGGCCGCATGCGGACGACCTCATCAATGTTTTACCTTATCGCAGACTTTTAGACAGTTCAAGAAATGTGACGGTATTAGGCTATAATTCAGTAGCATTTCTGAGCACACATAATATAAAAATTACCACATTACCATCAACATTATGAAGAAATGCAGCGTGTTATAGGTCACATCTTAGCAAAGATGTCATATGCGAGAAAAACCAAAGCTCTACGAGTCCACATAGCTCCTGGATTACCTGCAATGATGGTAAGCGAATTGGGCGAATCTAATCATTAAATACCAATCGAGACAGAAAAACATGAATTGAATGCCTCACAACAAGCAATGTTGTTGATGATCATTGATTAGTTTCCACCATGCGATAAATTGGGCTTAGGACGGACGCATCTAGTCACGCACAAAATTGATATTGGTAAATAAGACAAACGGAAAGGTTCGGGTCCGCCTGAATGCACGTAAAGTAAACGCAGTGAAGGTGACAGATGCTTATCCTATGCCCTTGATCGACGGGCTGCTAAGTCGGTTGGACCAAACAAGGTTCATCGTTAAATCGACTTAAAAGATGGCTTCTGGAAAATACCGCTAGATCAAGGCTCAAAAGATAAGACGGCTTTTACAGTCCCGGGACAGCCACTCTACCAGTTTGTCGTCATGCCGTTTGGGTTGAATAATGCAGCCAAAATGATTTATCGAATTATGCTTAAGCTCATCCCTCACCAAATACATGACCGCATTTTTGTTTAGCTCGATGATCTTCTGGTCATCTCGACGACATTTGAAGATCACATGCAATTGTTATCTGAAGCAGCGAGATTGTTGCGAGAGGCGTGAGATTTGCTGGAATGTGAAAAGAAGATAAGAGCAAGTTCATGCTCAAGGAAACAAAATACCTCGGTTATATAATTGGTGATGAATGCCCTAAAGTGGAGTCGGTCAAAGTCCAGGCAGTTGCCAAATACCCCGTCCCTCGCAGCATGACACAGCAGATTAGGCAGTTCCTGGGGATGACCGCAAAAACGGTAGAAGGATTATACCTAACTATTCCGCCTTGGCTGCTCCAAATAGTGTTTTGCTAAAAAAACGTATCAAACCAAAGTGGAACGAATTGGCACAGGATGCATTTGACCAACTTAAACAATCATTAATTTCGGCACCTGTCTTAGTAAATCCAGATTTCGGAAAACATTTGTATATTCAATGTGACGCGAGTACCACTGGTGTCGGTAGCGTACTGCTCCAAAAGCATGGAGAAGAAGAGCACCCTATTGTGTATATGTTAGTGAAACCGTTCATTGAATACATTAAGATATTACTACTCGGATTTTTGCCGCTACGTTTGGTTAATGTCTCTACTAGTCACATATAGATAAAGGCATTGTTGTGCGAGAGTGGTTTTTTCTTTCTAGCAACAAAAAAACAGGAACAATTTAATTGCTGTTGTTTTCTCCCGTATAAAAATTGCATTTGTATTGTGTATCAACTTTTTATTACATAAAAAAATATCATTTTGAAATGTTACAACTGCTATTTCACTTACTCTTACATACAATTGTACCATCAGTAACAAAATAAATATATGGTTGAACGGAGTAACCTTTGTTTTAATTTGTTTCGAAAAATATCAACAACAAAAAAATAATAACAAACAAATTGTGTCGCAGTGCAAATAAAAAAAATTCCCATCGCCATATCTATAAAATCTGTAAAAACGTCATGAACATACCTCCACTCACATGGTTGGAATACGACTGAAAAAATGAAAATAGATTACAGAATGAAGACATAAATACAATTTCATTGTTTTTGTCTATTTATTTTTGTTATACATATTTCATATATTCAGTTGAGAGAGAGGAAAATACATTTGATTCAATTTTTTTTTTTTATTTTGTTAAAATATTTAATGGTGTGGGTAAAAATAAATTAAAAATATGTTTTGCTTCTTTCTAGCTGCTTTGAATTAATTGGGTCTACCTTTGTTCTTCTTAAACCTACATGAAATGAGTTGTGTTCTTCTTTTACAATGTGTAAGAAGCAACAAAAAATAAAACTTGTTGTTGTAATTCGCAGTGGTATTATCTTAAGTCATAATTAATCAATGGTGAAATTCAATAAAGCACAAAAAAACTATACAATCACCGAGTTAGAGTGTTTGGCTGCGGAGATGCCATTCACAATCATCACTGATCACTCAAGTTTGAAATGGCTAATGGATCAAAAAGATCTATCTGGGCATTTAGCTCGATGGGCTTTAAAACTACAATCACACGCAGATTCACGATCGAATATAGGAAAGGAACTAAATTCCTACCGATATCCCCCAGTGGAAATTTGTTATCTCACCTGGGCTTACAAATACCTTATCAAATAGGCACATAATCCACCATCTGCAGCTCACCAAGACATTGCAAAAACCCTAGAACTATTGCATCGTCAAGTTTATTGGATTTCAATGGCTCTTCAGATGAAAAATTTCGTTAATGACTGTGAAATCTGCAAGACGAGCAAACCTGTAAATTTTTCAACCCAACCAGATATGGGTCGAATGATAGAGACGGTTAGACCTTTTTAGAGGCTCTAGAATAAGGCCACTGGTGTTTTTGGTTTTTCTGGTTTAGACTCAGTTGGAAGGCACCGTTCTGAAGCTTGTTGGTTGACTCATCACAAGTTATAATGCGTTTTATGAAAATGGAGTCGGAATTGACCCGTCTAGCATGTCTTCACCGACCTTTACGCGATTGGGTTTTTGAAGAAAAAACTCGAGTCATTTCATGTGGGGCACAGAAAGTTGAGCGGCTATCTCTCTCAAATCTAAATGACAATTTTTCGTCACCATTTCCTTCATTTTATTGATGATAACGAGTCGACTCACCGTAAGCCTTCTGTAACAATTTTCGCCGATTCGGCTCACGAAATTCTATTTGCAATACAAAATTTGAGACAAATTCTATGTTCAATATTTGTATCTATCTATCTATCTATCTATCTATCTTCTATCTATCTATATCTATATGTATATACACTGCTCGTCAAAAAAAACCCGGACACTACATTTTTTCAGTAAATATTTGTGTTAACGGTAACTATTCGCATTATTCGCGTTATGGTTGTACGAAATAATATAATGTGCGCCAAAAGGCACTAACGGATCAAGTTTTCGTTTAATAAAAGTAACCACAGGATCAAAACATTTGAAATAACAAAATTACCGAAAACCGGATATTGATATATCTGCATCTTTATTTAAATAAAAACCAACAATCAATCTAAGTAATCGGTACTCTAGTATCGAGTATTTCCGCCACGAGCTCTGATCACATCTAGCATTATTTTTGGCATACTGTGCACAAGGTTTGCAACGTACACCTGAGGTATCATTTCCCATTCTTCCTGCAGAGCGGATTGAAGATGATCCAAGGTTTCTGGAACGACTTCCCTTTGCCTTAGACGACGCCCTAGCATATCCCACATGTGCTTAATGAGATTAAGGTCAGGGCTGCGAACGGGCCAAACAATTCGATCAATTCCTACCTCATCCAAATAATTGTTGACCACGTTTGCAACGTGGGGTGTGGCGTTATCATGCATTAGTTTAAATTGCTGTCCAATAAATGGGGCGTATGGAACCACAAATTCTTCTAGACATTCCACGATATAGCTTTGAGCAGTTTTTGTGCCGGCGCGTAGAAATACAAGGTCCGTACGCGTGTCTACACCATTAGTGAGCGGCCATCAAATGGGACTCTTGGGGATATAGCACATTGTGAATATCGCTCTCCGGATCTCCGCCATACTCTTTCCCGTCCATCCGGTGATCGCAGACTGAACCTTGATTCATCAGTGAACAACACGGACTTCCAGTCGTCCGTAGTCCAACTGGCGTGGTTACGAGCAAAAGTTAAACGGGTTCTTCGATGAGCTGGGAGAAGCTCTGGCCCTATAGCAGCCCCCTTGGACTGCAATCCATGTTCATTTAATCTTCGCGATGCTGTGCTAACTGAAATATTGATACCACATACCTGTGCCAATAGTCCAGCGACGATTCTAGCTGTTTGGAAACGACCTCGCACTACTATTGATACCATAAACCGATCGTCCCGCTCGTTTGTTGCTCTTGTACGACCTGATCCAACCGTTTGCTCATACTGACCAGTTTCACGATATCGTTTATTAGCGTCTTGAACTGTACTTCGAGGGAAATTTAGGCGCGGGCAGCAATATAACGCACGCTACGGAAATCCTCACTCAAAGCGATTACTTTTGCGATATTTTCTGGTTTCATAACTATAATATTTGCTAATAGTAATAACTAAGCACTGTTAACGTTAACTGTAATAATAATACTAACAATAAATGCTACTTTAAACGTTTCAAAACAATTGATAGATGCCCATTTATTTAGAAACGTAACAATCGAAATTTTCCATATTTTTCATTAACTACACTTTGTTGCTGTGATTGGATTTTAAATAAAAAAAATACGATTTCTGTTACACCTATTTTTCGGTTATGTACTATTTAATATGACAGTGCCTTTAAAATAGCGTAATTGCTCTAGAAATTGAAGATTTACGCAGAAATTCAAGTGTCCGCGGGGTTTTTTGACGAGCAGTGTATAAAAATGAATTCCTGTTTGTTTGTTTGTTCCGAATGGGCGTCTCAGCCGCTCAACCGATCGCCATGAAATTTTTACCATGTACAAGTTGCATATCCAGAACCAACTTTACGATATTTTGGAAGGGGCTGGACCCCGGGGTCTATGAGCTGCGGTACAAATTTTTACGAAAATTTTAATTTTCTTTAAATTTTTCCACGAAAATGAGTTTATGGGGCTGGTTATATGAAATTACTGACATGTTCGAATCTTCGAAATTTTTTTACGAGAATGAGTTTTGGACAAAGGTTATATGAAATAAGAGACATGTTCGAGTTCGGGGGGTCCGCCCCTGGATCAAAAATTCATTTTTACATGTAAAGATACAATTATTTGATTATTCTGAAATAACGCCTTAGCCGCTTTACCGATCGCCATGAAATTTTTACCATGTATATGTTGCATGTTCACGACCAAGCCCACGATACTATTGAAGGGGCTGGACCCCGGGGTGTAGGTGCTGTGGTACAAAGTTTTCTCAAATTTCAATTTTTTTAAGATTTTTTGACGGGAATGACTAAGGAAAGGGGTTATATAAAATTAGTGACATGCTCCAATCCGGAAATCTGCCCTGGATCAAGAATTCATTTTTACATGTATAGATTCAATTATTTAAATGTTCCGAAATAGCGCCTTAGTCGCAAATTTAGACACAAAAAGGATATCTAGCGTGAGATTGTTATACACAAATCATACCTCTACTATATATCATACCTCTACTAAATAAAGAACCGATGAGATTTTGCAAATTTTATGCGTTTTTTTTTAAAAAAAAGTTCTCAAGCTCTTAAAAAATCACCCGTTATAATAGATTTAATTATTCAAACTAATTTTAATAATTTAAATTTAAGACAATCTTTCATCACTTTAACTGAAGACAAATCTCTGAACACTTATATTATCCATACAAATAATCCATTTTTACTGGTTTGACATGTACTGTTTAGTGATATCCTATTTATCATATCCTGTTTTGAAATGTACCATAGTCAGCGAGTTCTAATTTCCACATAACTTCAGAAATAATTAACATTCTATTTTAATCCACTATTGCAACCGGCGGCTTTTAATGAAAATAGTAGTTTCATACTAAACGCCAATAGTTCATTACTTTATTTAGTGCATATCTTAAATAATCAGTGATTGTTTCATAAAATCAATTCTAGGAAAGGTACTAAAAAATATTGTACGTATACACTGATTTACTTTGAAAAGTACTAACGTTTTATATTTGAAAATAGCATCTTCTACAAGAAACATCCTTGGATTCAAATTATTATACGTGTAAAATTGCCTTAGTTTGTCAAAACTTCTTTTGTTTTTCGACATGTCATTTTCAACCACAGTTCGCGGTAAAACGTATCGAAGTGGACGTAGTTTTAATCGTTTTGAATAAATTAATATTAATTTGTGTTTCGGATGCCGTTGTTCTCGATTAGTTAGCTATCTATCTACAAACATGCGTGTGAATTTACATCACGATGGTACAGCTAAAACATTTGCCAGGCAGCTTTTGGACATGGGTAACGGGAAATTGCCAAATGACCCTGTAACATGTGAGATATCGTTCCCGCCTAATTTTTGTCAAATGCTGCCATCAATACAAGACGTGGTAATGAAACTATTCCCAAATCTGCCAAAAAACTTCAAAAATCATGATTGGCTGTGCAAACGTGCACTACAAGCTCCCAAAAATGACGGCGTTTATAAATTAAATAATGAAATTCAATCGCAACTACCCGGGCCACTCATGAACTACAAATCTATCGACACGGTTACTGATGTGGATCAATCCGTCAATTATCCAATAGAGTTTCTTAATTCTTTGGAGCCACCTGGTATTCCACCACACATACTATTTTTAAAAGAGGGTTCACCAATAATACTGCTCCGAAATTTAGATCCACCGAAATTGTGCAACGGAACACGGCTTTGTGTGAAGAAATTGATGCCGAATGTGATTGAAGCAACGGTTATTAACGGTAAAAGTAAAGGAGAAGATGTGCTAATTCCGTGAATTCCTATGATTCCCACCGATTTGCCGTTTGAATTCAAGCGACTACAATTCCCATTACGCCTTGCTTTTGCAATGACAATCAACAAAGCCCAGAGGCAATCATTGAAAATAACTGGTGTTATTTTGGAAAATTCATGCTTTTCACTTGGCCAACTGTATGTTGCTTGCTCCAGAGTGGGAACGCCAAAAAAATTATTTATTTACACACCAAATGGAAAAACCAAAAATATTGTTTATCAAAAGGCTTTATAATAAAAAGTATTAACTAAAATATCTTTATATTTTATTCACTTTGATCTGGTTGAAGGTTTGTAAAAATGGAGTATAATTATTTGGCAATTGGTAACAAATACCAAACCAAAACTAATTAACTATCCTCACAAACAGGATGTCCAATAATATCATTATAAAAGTTTGCATGGACGCATTGACGGAGGCACCCGTTACTGAATTCAGCTACTTATAATTTTCTTTTCATATGTGATTGCAACTACAGCGATGTAAAGAGAGAATTCTTTCATAACAATCAAGGTATTTGAATTATATACTTCCCGTGCAACGCCGGGTAACTCAGCTAGTTCATTATGAAAAACGCAAACCACACTCGAGATGAACTGACAAAGTAGAGCGTAAACAAACTTAATGTTATGCCAACTTTTTTTTTTTTTTTTTTTAAGTATTACAACTGAATACAATTCATCTAGTAAGTTTTCTTTCTTAATTTAGTCACTTGTGAATGAGAAGAGGCCCATTGGCCAGCTCAATTTATATAGGTTATTTACTGAAGTATAATCTTTGCTCTGGTGTCCTGAATCCATTAAATCAATTGGTTTCGTTCTCTGCAATCGCCTTACTGCACGTGAAGTGTCCAACATACCACGAAGTTCTTCATTTACGTGTTGATCGCTACGTTCTCCATGAATTACTGCAAATTTTTTTATTGCATCTTGAATCGTCGGGATATTTAGGTCCCTATGAAGGTCATCATTCCTAATGTACCACGGAGTGTTAACTATACCACGTAGCACTTTGTTTTGAAAAATTTGTATAATTTTGGTGTTGGTTTTCTTTGTACAGCCCCAAAGCTGTCTTCCGTAAGTCCATACAGGTTTTAGCACCTGTTGATACAATAGCAATTTATTTTCGGTTGGCAATTCCGAATTTTTCCGAGGAAAGAATATATATATTGGGATATTTGATATTAAGCTCATCTTTTTTCTTTTTAACGTGCTCTTTCCATCTGAGCCTGGTATCTAAGGTCATCCCTAGATATTTAGCATTATTTGCATACGGAATCTGCTGACCGTTAATGATTACAGGTTTATAACTGACTTTTAGATTGGTGAAATTCATATGCGTGGATTTTGTCACAAGCTTCTTGAAGTTTCGTTGTCGATTCCTCGATAGTGTCTCCTACTAAGAGAACTGTAGTGTCATCAGCAAATGTTGCAACGGTAACATCGTTTAATTGAGGTAAATCTCTGGTGTAGAGCAGGTAAAGAATAGGTCCCAAAACACTACCCTGCGGGACTCCTGCCGAAATCTTTTTTAGCTCGGAATATTCATCTTCGTATTTCACCCTAAAGTGGCGATTCTCTATGTATGATTAATCATATAATATAACATTGCTTTGGTAAATCTCTATGTAGTTTTAAGAGTAAACCTCTGTGCCACACCTTATCGAAGGCCTGCGCCTCATCTAAGAAGATACTTATAGAAAAAACCCTTTTCCTCTCTAATGTATTCTCAATGACATCTATGAACCTGCTCAATAGTTGAGTGTTTCTCTCTGAAACCAAACTGATATTCTGGGATAAGGTTTCTTTTGTTCTATGGTTCTTTTCAATCTTTTGAGCAACAGTCTCTGAAACAATTTCGCTAATGTTGGTAGACGTGAAATTGGCCGGTAAGATTTTCTATCATTCGGTGGCGTGCCCGGTTTTGGAATCATTGTTACTTCTGCTACTTTCCACTGCATTGGCACATGCTTTTTCCTGAGGATCGCATTGATTATGTACAGTAATTTACGGGTACCTTTTTCAGGCAGCTCCCTTATTATTTGCCCTGTTATCAGATCATAACCAGGAGCTTTCTTTACTTTTATGTTCTTCATTTGAGCTTTTAGTTCTTTTAATGTTACAGGCCTGATCTCTTCGAAATCAGATATTCTGAGCGTATCAGCAGTGTTTTCGTCATTGGTCTGCTGACCTAGATGTTGAAATATTTCTTCAAGATGTTCAGCAAACAGGTCAGCTTTAACTTTCGCACTTCTACCCCATTTCCCATCGTTTGTTTTGATTGGGTGGATCTGCGTTTTTGGTCGTTTTGACCCTTTTGTTGCTTTCCAGAGTGAATAGTCGGTATCTTTAGTTGGAGCTAGGGAACAAAGGTATTTTCCAATTGTTTCATTTTTCACTTTTTTTATGAGTGCCTTAAGTTTGATGCACGAGTTGTTTAAGGTGGTTTTATCATGCGGCGCACGCGTAGTCTTCCATTTCTTTCGGGCTTTTCGTTTGTCCTGCACTAGTTCTCTTACTTCTATTGGGTAAATAACGGAGTTTTCTTTCCTGGATGATAATTTGGGGGTGCATTCCCAAGCCGACCATTGTATGACATCAAGGAGCTTGTCTAGAGCCTCTTCTATTTTATTTTCACTTTTGATTGGCACTTGAAGTCCTATTTTTCCTCTACCAACTGCTTAAACAGTTCCCAATTTGTTTTGTTGTTTGTGAGCTCTGGTGAATTTGTTTTTTCTATTACATTTTCACTAACCGTCATAATAACAGAGGAATGATCAGATGTTAAATTTTCATGTAGAAATCTATAAGATATGGAATTTTGTTAGGATCAGTTGGCCAATACGGTGGTTTCCCTCCTGAGTAAAAATCACAGTTTGAGTATTAGCCAGCTGTAAGTAATTCTTTGCCTTCTGAAGAGGTTAATCTCGAACCCCAGAAGGTGTTTTTTACAATAAAGTCTCCTCCAATAATGAAGTTACTTCCTAATTTCTGGAACAAGTTAATGTAGTCTTCTTTCTTTAGGTTATACCGTGGGGGGTAATATATCGCAGATATATTACAGGTGTTGTGCTAACCAAATTTAACCGTCACGTTGGTGCATGGATTCTTTTTCTATTTTTAATTCTTCATGATGTTTGATATTATCCCTAATAAATATAGCTGACCCTCCTCTTGCTCGTTCTGCAAGGTGTGTGGTGTATGGTAACAAGTATATCTCCCGATTGATACATATAGGAGCTCCTGGTAAAATATTTTTCTGATATTAAGCATTTTCTCGGCTTTTAAGAATAGTTCAAATTCTTCTAGGTGTTGTGTTAATCCGTTTGCATTCCATATGGCTATTCTTAATGAGTAGTTTTGATGTCTGGTTTCTGCTCTGGAATTATGAATTGAACTTTGTATTGCATTCATTATTTATTTTTAACTATTTTGGAACTTAGTATTTCCAGCAGATTAAGTCGATCCAGAATTAACTTATTTAGTTTATTCTGTTCCTCGAGGCTCTTTGAAACTGCTTGGACAGTGTTTTTGAAATTATTGGTACCGTTCGTATTATTTTCTTTCGATTTCGAAGTGGCCTGAGCATATGTGTAATTTTCCCTACGCATAGATGCTTCATTTCTTGCTCGATCCTTGTTTGGATGACTTAGAGGGGGTTTGCGTGCCTGATCCCTCATTTTCTGTAACTGTGTTGGGTGCTTTTCAGCACATTTCACATATTATGGATCGCGCGCGCAATATGGTTATAGCCTTGGCATTTTTTACATTGTACTATTCTTGTACTGCCTCTTTTAACAGCTTTAATCTTTACTCGCATGTTGAGTATGCTAGTTGTATTGTAAATTTTTTCTATTTGCTCGGATATATCAATAGTTAGCATGAACAGGGGAAGCCCTCTTTTTGAAACGGGTTCTAGTCGGTTCTCCCCGCTACGTCTCCCTTTTTTAATAATGTTTACGGCATCAAGGATTTTAAATCCTTTATTTTCTAGATCCTCCATTATTGAATTAATTTCACAGGTTGGATCTAGGCCTCTTGCCATGACCTTAATGGGACGATCGTCTTTATTTTCGTACGTGTACCACTGAAATTTTTCCGTATTTAGCTTCATTGACAAGTTTCTGTATGCGTTTGGATTTGAAGTGTTAATCTTCTATACATTATTGTTCAGAGCAGTAATTTTATACTCTTGTTCCGTAACATTACTCATTACATTACACTTTGGATTTCTGAGTAGTTGGTTACTCCTACTATAAAAATCGGTAGTGGGGCTTTTACCTTTGGCTGTGCTTCATTTTGTTGAGCTGGTTGCCGTTTGAGTGATTTTTCTACTTCTGGTGAGGACTCAGCGACATTTATTGGTGGAGGTGATTTCTCTTTTGGTTTAGCTGCTTGTTGTTGTTCTAGAAGTAGGTAGTTGTTTCTTGATGATTAACTGTTTTCTAGAAACCTCTTTTGAAGTTGATGGTAAAGTTTTTGCCGTTTCTGGTGAGTGTTGAGCTTTCCTTTTCTTACTTGGTCTTTTACTCCGTTTCAACATCCAATTTGTTTCTCTTTCAAATTCTTCTTCATCCGTATGGAATAAATTAATGTCATCATCGATTGTAGGGCTGGTTGTCGTCCCAAGTTCTACACGTGTTTCAAATGCTTTTTTGAGTTCTTCATTCTCTTTCTTTAAAATTGTGAATTCTTCTTTCAACTTAGTTGTACATTCCTTTATTTCACTTAATTGTTCACACAGTTCGATATTTTCCTTCTCGTACTGAAATATATTTTGATTATCAGTTGAATATCTTGGTGATCTTGGTAATTTGAAACTTCGTCCAAATGGGTTAAACCATAATTGGCCCACCCCAGAATCTATTGGGCCTGCCTGCGAAGAGCGTGCCGTATTTGTTTTACTCATTGTTTGTTTTAGCCAATTTATACCACTGGCATTTGGTCCCTGGTAACATTTTGCTACTGCCAAAGCAGTACCCGCCCCCCGCGACGAGGACGCAGCTACCTTGGTGTTACCTAGGTGTACACAGAAACAGCCAAAGCCCTCTGAATACCCTGAGCTGAGTGGCATGCCAACTAAGCGACAAAAAAATGGTTACAATCCCTTTACGCGGCCTTTTTAAATGATCATTTACCTTAACGTTTTTGACATAATGTATTTTACTTAAAAAAAAATATGTTTACTGCTTCCTTCTAAAGACTATAGTGATCTTAAAAATATTTAGGCACTTGGTCACCTGTTTTCATAAAAATAATTTAAAATTATAGTAAATGAACTTTTGCAAAACAATATTTCCGGTTTATAATTCAAACGACCTTACCATTATGTAGAGAGCTACATTGTGACGGTGTCATGTACATTTGTCATTTTTAATTGCAAATTGTAAAAGACTCCAAATGTACGCGGCTGAAGGGAGAAATACAAAATTAATAATTCTTCTTATAATTGGCATCCCCTTGGCTACCATTCCTTTATATTATTCACCCAATTCATAATTATTTACATTTTTTTTTTCTTGTTCTAATTTCATTTCAGGTGTTACAATTTTACTCTCATTGACAGTATTTTTGAATATGGTTGCCGAAACAATGCCAGCAACATCCGATGCTGTACCATTATTAGGTAATGTAATGCATGTACAAAATGTAACTTAATTGTGATTCGAAATTTATATTAACCCGTACATTGATGTACATTACGTTCCAGGTACATATTTTAATTGCATCATGTTTATGGTTGCATCGTCTGTTGTATCAACAATATTAATTTTAAATTATCATCATAGGAATGCGGATACGCATGAAATGTCTGAGTGGGTATGTAATCGTGTCACGCTTTATAAAATTTATTTTTTTATCCCCAAAATCCAATCGTGATGAATATAAAATTTCCGAAGTGGCTCGAAATAATTATCTTTTTTTTATGGAATCAATGAACTAAACAAAAAAAAATATTTATCTATACTTGTACTTTGCGATGGGCGAAGGACATTCGCACTTTCTTAAACAACAAAGTGAAATGAAAATAACAAAATTTCTTTACGGCTGTAATCCCTTTTGTTTTATACTTTTCATCTTGATTTTTTGTTTTACATTTTCTTACAGATAAAAATAATTTTCCTATATTGGTTACCTTGTATTTTACGCATGAGCCGACCCACACGACATTTATCGATGGAATATCCACCAACACCATGCTCAGATTCATCAGATCGTAAACAAACGATACACGATGTTGAATTAAAAGAAAGGTATAATGAATTTTACTTTCGTACTGTTTATTATAGAGGATGAATGGATGGTTTTGTATATACCTTGGAAAACTGTGAAAATTTACGATTTTAATAAAATTTTGCTGTTTAATATTGTTGCAGATCATCGAAATCATTGCTAGCGAATGTCCTTGATATAGACGATGATTTTCGTCATAACTGTCGAACGCTAACGCCTGGGGGTACACTGCCACATAATCCAACGTATTTTAGGACGGTATATAGGTGAGAATAATAAATTTGCGTTGCGGGAGGAGATTGCGGAAAATTAAATTTTGTAATAAATCAACCAATTGTGACACTTCTTTTATTTTGTATTTTTTTTTTGTATGATTATAGTCAAGGTGACGATGGAAGTATTGGACCAATAGGAGGTACGCGAATGCCTGACGCAATTGCACCGCACACGTGTATGAAATCGTCAGCCGACTATGAATTATCATTAATTTTAAAAGAAATACGATTTATCACAGACCAGGTAAACTCGTCAAACAAAACGTATTTTACTTTATATTTTTTTGCTTTATTGTTTTGTTTGTTTTATTTTTTTTATTTATTCCATTCCTTTCATTTGAATCACTCCCTCGAGTCATATTACTAGGTATATGTGGCACAGCAAAGCAATGCCACAAAATATGTACCCAATCATTTCTAAATATGTGTAGTTTACGGATGTTGATTTTTTTATTTATTACATTTAGCATTTTTAGCTCATTTTTAGCATATGAACGTCATATACGAAAATTAGGTCGCCATAAAGTGGGGATAGAGAACAAATCGAGTAAATTTTGTCGGATTTACCACCATTTCCCAAATACATACAAAAATTTTATCGGTGAAAATTGATCAGTGTGTTGCCACATTTAACAGTAATTTATAAGCGAAAGGCCATCAGCTTTCGAGTGTTGCCTAGAAACGTTACTTCATTACGTTTATCAAAAACTTTTTATAAACCCGAAAATATTTCAACATTTTAAAGAAGTTCTCGATGTTGTAAGAGTAGCTGGAATCTTGAAATTTCAAATTTTTTATATTAAAACGTGTTAAAGGCCTGCCATCCGAACATCAAAATGTTTGATGACTTTTTCTAATGAAAACACTCAATTTCAGCTCGAATGTTATTCCCAAGATCTTGAATTGTTTGTGGATCATTGCTATACACTTTATTTAGGTATAAAACAACCTCAACAAATAATCTAACGGTCCCAAATCGCATGATCTGGGTGGCTAATTGACATTAGAATTTTTTGTAATTATGCGATCATAGAATTTGACTGCCAATAGTTCGAGTGTTTCTCGATTTGTGAGACATGTGGCACCGTCTCTCACAAAAATCTAGTTAACATGCTACGATAGCATTTACTATTCACATTTCTTGTATCTTCACTAACAGCTGCTACTGTTTCACGAGACCGAACTGGACGATGGTGTTCATGTGCTCCACGACCTGCAACTGATCCAGTTTTTTCAAAACGTTCAACAGTTTTGTGAACTCCAGGCTCTGTAGGACGTTTAAAAACATTACGTAATTTACGAAAGGTCTTTTTTTTCAGAACGACCATTTTCGTAATAAGTTTGAAGAACCAAAATGCGTTCTGGTCTTGCAAACGAACACTTGACTAAAAAGGGCATAGTTTTGACGTTTCATTTGTCAAAAAATGTTTGGTGAAACAAATTTTTTCAGTAAAAAATACTGGTAATCCGAAAAGAGAAGAGTATATTGAAATTACGTTCGAGCGATAAGGACAGCAACTTTTGTTTGTTTTTTTATAGCAAAATGTATAGTCAAAATAGTGACAGATTGGGGCAACATAACCTAAAAAAATTGAAAGTAATCGATTTTAACGAAACACAAAATTTTCAAAAATGTATTTTACCCTATGTATGTATGTAGCAGCAGTAAAAATTAATCCCGCGTTCCATTTTTTTCTTGATATTTCACTATAATATTTTTTCAACCATAAAATTGTCGTAGTGTGCGAAAAATATTTCTCATGGCATACTACAGTCTTGGCCAAAAGTATTGAGCACCCATGATATCTTACAATTTTTTTGGGAGTATCAATTTGAAATAAATTGAAACAATTTTTATAAGTTCACATTACTATTTATGTATATAAAATTAATATTTTGTGGGTCCACCACCGCCTTAATTACGGCAGAAGTTCTTTTGGGTAGAGAGCTTACGAGTTTTTTACATTCTGCAAGACGTATGGCGCTCCATTCTTCGTGAAGACAGCGTTTTAGCTCTTCTCTGTCATTTATTGTGTAGCGCCTGACTCTGCGTTTTAATAAACTCCATAAATGTTTTATGGAGTTAATGGGGTTTTATGGTTATCCATGTTTGTATCACCAAAAAGTGTTAAAAATGAGGGCAGCAACGCAGATTCTAGGACGTTTATGTATTTTGAAAAGTTCATGTGGCCCTCACACACGAACATTTCGCCAACTCCAGAATTAGTCATGCAGCCCCAGACATGCACCCCCCGCCGTATTTTACGGTTGGTACCACAAATTCTGGACTAAATGCTTCGCTTACCCGGCGACGCACAAAAAGCACACCAGGTGTACCAAAAATCTGAAATAAAGAAAATGTAGAGACTTCGGAAAACTAAAATATTTGTATCGATGAATTTTATTTTAAAACCATATTATTTAATATTATTAGGGCATAGAATTGTCAACTTCCCTCAAAGTTTCATTCGTCTGACCACAAGATATTTGACCAATCTTCTTCGGTGAAACTTTGGTATTTTAAGGCCCATTTATACCGAGCCTTCTTGTTTTTTTCCGGAGAGCCAGGGTTTCTTCCTTGCTGTACAGCCTTTCAAACCAGCTTCCTGAAGCCTTTTGCGAGTGCTGCGAGCAGTTTCTTAATTTCTACTGACAACTCAGCAGCGAGGTTTGAAGAAGTTTTTTTCCTATTTTTTAAAGCATCTCTCACTAACTTTCGGTCGCCACGGTATGTGGTGATGCGCTTGCGCCCGGTTCTCTACCTATTACTGTGTGATCCACTAGCGGTGAATCGCTCAATAGTATAGTGTACAGATCGGCGTGAACATTTCACAGTTTTAGAAATCTCTACTTGTGATTTCGCTTGCTCATGCAGAAGCTGATATCACTAAATTTAACAAATCAAAACACCAAAAGCGGACTAGATCACTGGATATGTACACAATGAGCGAAAGTAGCGAACTGACGAATAAATACAAAATGGAAAAATAACAAATTGTATTGCACCAGATGGTTTATTGCCACACCTCCAGTGTGAGTCACTGTTTTTAGTCCTTTTTAGATGTCGAAAAAATAATAAACAAACAAAAGGGATTGTTTTCTGTTATACTAATCGTGTACGCCCCAAATTTATAGGGTACTCAATACTTTTGGTCAAGACTGTATTGTTGAAAGTGTATTAAAAATGTTGCCATAAAAAGTATTGAGTTTCATCCATTTTATGGAAACATTTTCTCCACTTACTCTATTGTTTTACCAGTAAATTTTACTGAAAAATATTTTTGTTTCACTCTAACCAGTAAAGGATTTATATTTCTACCTCATATTAATTTTGCTGGGGAAGTTTGTTTCACTGTGGAATTCACGCATTTTTTTAGAAGATTCATAGATATATGTATATACAAAAATACGTATGCCGTTGAAAAATTTACAAAAAACCGAATTTGAAAATCATATTAGGGGAAAAGAAGAGGACAGCATTTTTGCAATTAAAAATATTTGACCTGTTTTATTCATATGAAAGTGCCAAAATGTCACTTGTGACACCCTTCTTTGGAGTTGTTTTGTATTTGAATAAAAGTTGACTGACATGTCTTTCAATTGGCCACAGGGGAATCATTTTTTTTTAAGATTTTATTTATTAATTGAATCTTTAATCGTGAAGACATTGGTGTATCTTTCAGATTTCGCGCCAGCAAATTGGGATGAGATGATAGTTTCCCTGCATAGCTGGTCTTTTGAAATTCTTTGATAGATAGGATGATAAGGTCCTTATGTATATTTTCTTTGCAAATCATGCTCCTAATCATTCTGAGAATTTTTGACTGTGTTCGTTGGACAATATCAATATTCGAGTTTGAGGTTGATTGTTATAATTGACAACCATACGACCAAATTGGTTTAATCGTTGTGGTACACGAGAAGTTTCTCTTCTAGATCAATGGTTGAATATTTCCCGATCAACCAGTGCATTTTATCCACTTTCAATTTAATATGTTCTCGTTTCATTTCAATATGTTTTCGCAAAATAAACCGTCGGTCTAAATGAACGCCTATAGGTATTTAGCTACATTACCTTGAGGAATTTGTGTTTCGTCCATTGTGACAGGTGAACACCTATCTTCATTGGCCCATTTTCCATCTCTTTAACAAAATTTCGATGTCATAAATATGTGTTGAAATATAATTTTTTATCCGGTGCTCAGCCCTTAAAAACAAAAAAAAACAAAAAGTACTAGTTTTTTTAGTACTAGTACTAGTTA
The DNA here is from genome assembly GCA_947310385.1 of Nephrotoma appendiculata. NCBI lineage: Eukaryota > Metazoa > Arthropoda > Insecta > Diptera > Tipulidae > Nephrotoma > Nephrotoma appendiculata. The sequence continues at coordinate 152,633,377 of OX371224.1, read as the reverse complement.
AAATTTGTTATAAAAAATTGAAAGCAGATTGGCGTGTATTATATAAAGAAGAGAAGGCGTCGTATAAAAATAAAATAAACATAAAAAAGTATAGCGTTCTATTTTTTTTTTCATTTAAAAAAGCTAACAGGTTATGGGCCCAGAGTGATTAAAAACGCCCAACAAAATAAAAATAATAATTGAAAAGCAAATGAATGAAAATAAAAATAAAAAAGTAAAAAAGAAAATTATCGTAACGAAAAATAAAAAAAAATTATTTGAAAAGAAAAAGAAATGGCGTCGTATAAAGAAGAACAGCACCACGTGGAAAATTGAGTGATGCTGAAAGGTTGTAGTACGGAAATTTGGAGTGCAGATTTTGTTCAAATCGGTAGGAGTTTTTGAAGTGGTAAATGGTGAACTAAAAATGGAAAAGGACAATAAAAGTGAATGGTTGAAATAGGACGCAAAAGCACAAAAAATATTAATAACGACAGTAGATAAAAAGGCGTTGATGCACGTAATAAATTGAACAATGTCGAAAGAGATGTACGATAAATTGTGCTCTATATTTTAGAGAGATAGTGAACAAAAGAAATGGCCGTTGATGCAACAATTTTTTAGTTATTCTTATGACAAATCACAGGATATGGCTACACATATAAGTCAACTGGAAAATATAGCTCATCAATTAAAAGTAAATGAAAAATCAATAGATGAAAAAAATGTTGATATCAAAAATTGTATCCACGTTGCCTGAGCAATATAAACACTTTATTAGTGCGTGGGAATCAACCGCGTCAAAGGAAAAAACATCAATTAATCTAACCAGTCGACTCCTTGCGGGGGAACATCGGAATAAGAACAATGAAGAAAATCCAGTGGCGTTTAAGATACAGAATTTTGCAAAAGTAAAAACGGAGGCTATACGGTGTTATAAGTGTAATAGGTTGGGACATATCTCTCGATTTAGTAATGAGAGAAGTAATAAAAATCCAGATGTTCGTTGTTTTAAATGTGGAAATCTCGGACAGATTTCTAAATTTTGTGTCAAGACGGAAAAACTCGATCGTGCAATATATGTAAGAAAAATAATCATGATGAAACGAGCTGTTTTTATCGGAAAAACGAAAATAAATCAGCGAGTAATGAGAATAAAGTGTCTTTTATGGCAAATAGTGACACAATGTATCAAGTTAACTAGGTGATAGACTCAGGGTCCTCGCCACATATGGTAAACGATAAAACAATTCTTACTGAATATAAAGAAATAAATGTGAACGTAAGAGTAGCGAAGAAAAATCAATCAATGGTTGCAGAAGGAGTGGACTTAGTGAAAATTAGAGACTATGTGCTAAAGGATGTACTGTATTTTCCGGATTTAAGCAGAAATTTGTTATCAGTAAATGCAATATGTAAAAAATGGTGGTGACGTAATATTTATGGACGATAGCGTACGAATAGTAAAGGATAATCAGACATTAGCAACAGGGAAACGAAACAAGAATGGATTATTTGAATTAAATGTACGAGTAGAGTCATCAGAAGAAGCATTAGTAGCAGATCAACAGAAACTGATTGATCAATGGCATCATAAATTAGATCATTTGAGCATTAATAACATACAAAAATTAATGAAAATTACTAAAGGAATGAATATAAAAGAAAGTGATCTAAAACAAGCTCGTGAGGTTTGTGAAACTTGTGTAAAGGCAAAACAAACGAGACATCCATTCAGAGAAGAAAGAAACAGAGCAGTGCGTCCATTGGAGATAGTACATACGGATGTTTGTGGACCAATAGAACCACATACTTGGGATGGAAAAAATTACATCGTTACAGTCATTGATGACTACACACATTTCGTGATGGTATACTTAATATGTAATAAATGGGAGAAAACAAAAGAATATATTCGAGAAGTAGAGGTGAAGTGGGGTACTCAGGTATCCATAATACGATGTGACAATGGTGGCGAATATATACTCTCCTCCATTAAATGGAAAAGCTGAGAGGTTAAATCGAACCTTGATGGAAAAAGCAAGTGCCTTAGTTTTAGATTCATCAATGGACAAAGAAATGTGGGTAGAAGCAGTAAGAGTTGCTGCTTATTTAAAAATAGAAGTCCGTCATCCAAACTAGAAGTAACGCCATCAGAAAAATGGACCGGGAAAACACCTGATCTTTCGCTGTTACAGATTTTTGGATGTAGCGCATATGCCAAACAACTCAGACACTTAAAAAAGTTAGATGACAGGAGTAAAAAATACAATTTTGTAGGATACGGTACAAATGGATATAGACTCTGGGATAGGAAATATAAAAAAATAATAATGTCAAGGGACGTTATATTTCAAACTGAAAAAATAAATAATATGTCGCAGAAAGAAAGAGAAAATAATGTGAGGGAGTACAACGATATCATAGATGAAATTAACGAAGATTGTGAACGGGAATCCGACCAAGAACAAGAGGCAAAACAAAGTGAAGAAGAAGAACGGTATTTGGTTCCAAAACGACAGATAAGATTGCCAGGAAAATTTAATGATTATGTAATGCGTACATATGAAGAAGCAGTAACTGGTCCAGAAAAGCAAAAGTGAAAGGCAGCAATAGAAGAAGAAAAGTAATCATTGGAAACGAACAATGTATGGGACTGTGTGAGTATTGAAGAAACTAGAAATAAAAAAATGTTGACTAGTAAGTGGATATTCAAAATAAAAGAGGACCTATGTACATTCAGTATCTTAAGTCCATATTCAACAAGCGCAGCCTGGTTTTCGGATGTATCAACATGGGCATCGATGCCTTTAATAACGACAGAAAAATATTGGAGGTGGTTTACATTTTCAATTGGCCTGTTCTTGAATATTATAACCAGAATAATTGAATAACCCGCTTGCTCACTCCCAAGAGCCGCCGGTACTGGGCATCCGATTCCCTTCATTTTCATGTTGTTTTTCTTGGTTGACTCCTTTGTGTATTTAGGTTCCGGGTTCGTTTCCTTAGCATTTTAATGCCAGGTTTTTTTTACAGCCACCCCTAATATGGGGAACTGACAATTCAGGGTTTTCCATGTATATTTCACCCACATAAGGCAAGTAGCTAGGATTTTACCACGCACGTACTTGCGGGGTTATATTTTTAGTGTTACTCATGGTGCAGCTCGAGAAGCTTGTGTAGCTAACACACTTCAGTGGCGTTAATGAGAAAATATTAATAGTTAGTTAATATAAAGCGCAAGACCATACAATGAAATTGCAAGCCTCTGCCAAATTACTTCCTTGATCCTCATCAAGATTTCTTCACAATTGCACCGAAATTGACTAACGATGATTATGGCCTACTAATGATCATATAGTGTGTACTGTTTTCTTCCTTTCTCTAACTTGAACTGACTCTATCTAGCAAAATTTACCCAGGGGCCCTATTCCTGAATACGATACGAAAATGTATTCGATACGAAAATGATATCCGTTACGAAAATACTTTGGTATTTCTGAATACGAACGAACGTAATTGTTTGGTGTGTGTCCTTGCTATAAGGGAAATTTATTTTAAATGGTTTAACCTACTATAAAATTTTACAACTTGATCAAAGTAAACGTCAAAAAAGAAAAATGTTGTTTCGTATATTATTTCGCTTATACTTGAAATGGATGTTCAAAACAATATTGTACGGATTTATTAATTATTTTTAATATTTTAGGTTTCCATAATTTAGTTCCATCAATTTTAAAGCCGCCGTTACGAGTATGTTATTTGAAATTTTGTTGAAAACATACCTTTTTGTACCTAATCTAAAAATCAAAATAATGTTATTTAACTTATAAACAGTTTAATTTTGAGTTTTTCTATGGAGTCGTTAACAAAATATATATCGAACAAAACTTCGTTCACGCACGTACAAAAACTGTTCGAATTCGTATTGCGGAATAAGGGAAATTTTTGAACGTATCATTCATTTTCGTATTCGTATTAGAATTATACGTATTCGTGTTCAGGAATACCAATCATACGAATTCGTACAATTTGTGTTCGTATTCGTATTCAGGAATAGGGCCCCAGGAGCGAACCAAGATGAAACAATTCTTAATCTAAGGGACGACACGGGCGCCAGGGGGTGGGTGCATGGACAACACGTCGTTCATAAGGACCAGCAACCCATCATTTTTCAATATCGGATTAATGAACAAAAATTTGGTGATTGACCAGGTACTCTGATAAATAACGTCTCTAAAGCTAGCAGAAACCATCCAAAAGAAAATTACATGATACTATTATAGTCATAGGCTAATAAAAGGCTAATCAAATTATCTATTAAAAAACTTTGGGCTCCATCCCTTCCAACACTTCCAGTTAGTTAAAAAATTATTTAAAAACTATTGGAAAATTAAAGGCCACTTTGGGGTAATTAATGCCCCACATAATTTTTGTTGATCCGTTCGTTCTAGATACAAAAAACTAAAGGCACATTATAACCCCATCTAAATGAGCATTAAACATTTTTAGGCTCCGATTCAGTTTGGTCCGATTTTTGGTTTGGGTTATGTGTGGAGCACAAATTTTAATAAAGCATTTGATTAGGCCATGTTGAGCCTATAATATTTATATATTCTAATTTCGGCCTTGCACTGATTTTTGATTTGGGTTTTGCTAGCTTTAAATTAAATTACCTAATACCTGGTCACGAACGAATAGAGCCCAAAATTGGTTAAATTATTTGTAAGTCAATAGGTCTTGCTTTGCGTTCTAATTTCTGTTTTCCTCCGATTTTCTATATTTGAGTTCTGCTAGCCTTAACCTAAATTATCTAAAGTTTTATCAAGATCGAGTGAAGTCCAAAATTTATTAATTGGGCCATTTGATAAGGCCATAATTAAAGTATTTGTATGTCAATAGATCTTATTTTGCGTTCTAATTACAGCTTTAGTTCGATTTTTGTTTTGGGTTTTGCTATCATTAAATTGAATGGCTCAAATTTGGACGAGAACGAATTTATCCTAAATTACTTTAATGGAGCATTTGGTTGGGCCATAATAAGTCTAAATTAATTCGATAGTCAATAGATATTGTTTTGAGTTCTAATTTCGGTATTTTTCCGATTTTTGATTTGGGTTCTGCTAGCATTGAAGTGGAAAAGCTTAATGCTTTTTCTAGAACGAACAGACCAAATAAAATGTATTGGGGCATTTAATTAGCCTGGACGTGGTATATAAGCTAATGAAACACCCGCGGATTTTCTTCCACAATTAATTTCGAGTTTAAAATCGCCGAATAAGACTCTAATCCCCAACGTGGTGTAAATGCCGAATTCTGCTATATCCGCCAACCTCTGTATACTGAAAAAGTTAATCTAACGGGTACATCAAAGTGTGTTAAATCAGCCTTTATTATAGCTTTACTCGCAAAACTTTTTGTTTCCGTGAGATTTTTTTATTTTCTCGAGATACATTTGGCACAATTTTAATTTATTTTTCGGGCTGAGCGTCCTTTTATTGCGGATTCTCAAATTTTCCACTAAATTGATGTTTTCCAGAAATAGCGATAGTGGTTTCAAATTTTTCAACATAGTAGCAACATTAAACTATTCGTACGTTTCTCAATTTAGAGTTTTCATGTCTTAATTGTACCTCCATATAGTTGGCACCTCATCAAGTTAATTTTTTAAAGACAAAAGTTGAGTCTAATAGGTCACTATTTCGTCACAATTTTAAAGGTAATTCCAGGAATTGGTCAACGACAAGGATTTTTTAAAATAATTTAAAAATGACCAAAGTCAACTAAAAAAATTAGCACCACAAATAACGAAAATGAAAAAATTTATAGATGCCATCGATTAAGCTGGAAGTTCTGATGATTGGCCAGCCAAACCCAATAATGGGTCAAGCCTCAACTCTATCGTCACTATTTGGTATTACTATGGTTTTTCCGATCATTACTTCTCCAATTCCTTCTTCCGGTTCATTAGCTCTACAATCTACAACTTGAGCCACACGGAACCTCTCTCAAATCTTCCACAAATAATTGTTTCTGTATTTGGTGACAGCTTTTCTCGGCGATAAACTATACTCGTCTGATGGTTCGCTAATGTTATAGAAACTTCCACAAATACAGTCAGTTACAAAAGTCTATATACACCAATAAAAATTGCGAAAATCGAAATAAATGAAACGAATTAACTATTGTGATATTAATCAAATAATATATCTATACAAAAAAAATATTATTGGACAAAAAAAAATTAGAAAAAAATAAATTTTCAAAAAATTCATATCACAAAGTTTACATACTGTAACTAAAACCAAAAGGATCATGTTCGGATAGATTCCCAAACCATTACATTGCCACCGCCGTGTTTAACGGTGGGAAGTAAATTTTCTCTATCGGATCCTAATATTTTGAATTTACTTTCGTCAGTGAAAAGCACTTTGCTTCGGAATTCAGTGCCTCCATTAAGGTATTTTTTTGCAAATTCAACTGTTTCAGGATGAACATCCTTACCAACACTATTCCGCATTCGAGCAATAATCCTCAGATTGAATACCACTTTTTTAATTATGCTTCGAACATCCCGTGCGTTAAGCTTTTAAGGACGCCCAGTTCGTTGTTTATTTTGAATACTTCCTCGCTTATCAAACTTTTACACTATTGTTTGTATGGTTTCTCGACTTTTACCAATAATTTAAGATATTTCATTATAACTCTTATTCTGTTCCCGTAGCTTTATTATTAAATTTCGTATTTGATACGATTGACACTTCCGTTCGACGCACCATTTTTTAATGCCAACGACAAAAAATATTTCTCACTCAAGACGAATGCAAAGTTAATACCGAAAGTATCTATAGACCCTATAGGTATTTATATAAAAAAAGATAATATACACTTTTTCTTTATCATTCGAACTTTTCTAATAGAAAAACTCCGTATTTGCATACCAAACAATCCCTGGCCCTCTATCGCCAATTGTATGAGTTAGTTTTCATAATTTTTTTTTGGAAATTATGGATAGTCTAGGTAAGATATTATAGATTTAACTTTATTATTGCGAAAAAAATTGAGTCTAACTTCTCCAAGTTTGAGAGCTTATAAAATATTAAAAGAAAATTTCTCTAAAAGAAAAAACTACGCACCTTACATTAACCTTACTTTAGTAAAGAACACTGTCCCAATTTTATTCCGCTGAAATGTTGTATTACAAGAAGTACAAAATGTATAAAAAAATTCCAAGAAAATATTTTGTGATAGTACGCCACTTGTGGTGAGTAGCGTAATCGTTTATTTGCCGCTGGCAAAATTTCCGCTGTTTTATCAGGGATGATATTGTTAAGATATCAAAAGTACTGAATTTTTAAGGAACAGAGTACTGAATCTAATTTGAAAGTACTGTCCGCACATTTTTTTACTTCACCTATAATTGGCTAACTGTAAACAAGCAAATTTCAAGACAAATTCAATTCAGTCTGTTTTGACGCAAATAGCTTTTTGCAGGACCTGATAGAAAAAATTCTTTCGCATTTTTGTGGGTAATTTGATTTCTACTGGTTTATTGCAATAAAGGCTCATCAAGTTTTTATAAACAGAAAGTTTGAAATGGTTCGTTTTAAAAGAAGACTATTTATTTATTACGAGTAACCAATTTTGAAAAGCAGTAATTAACCACCGAGGCATTAAAACTGCACCAATCCTATAACGCTCGACTTTATTTGAGAACATAAACTGCATCTGTTTATTACATAGTAATTAAAATTAAGCAGGTTGCTTCACGTCAAGGATCTCTACCATTAGCATCATTAATATTTCTAAGCCTGGAACTGCGGACTGGAAAGAGGTGCGTTGAGTTAAATTCTACCTAACTATTGGATTCAAAGTGATCCATTACACATTAAACTGTAATTTCTATAATTTTTGCGTAGGTGCTTTTGAAATAGGAATAAAAAATATTACGAAATTCGTGTTTGTTTATACACCGTAAAGTGCTTCAAAATTTTCCCGAAAAATTCATCGCAACCTGAAATGAAACCAGTCGAATCCCTTCTAAAAATAATCTTCCAGTCAAACATGAAAAAGAGGAACAAAAAATATTAAGATGAAGCTTGTTTACCATATAGAACGATTTGGCAATATTCTCCGTCATATTTTTGTAAAATTTACGCAGGTTAATATAAAATCACCATTAAGGCAACTTTATGTAAATTTGACTGAGAGTTTTGAAAGAGAGTTAAACCCAACCAAAACAATCCACCTTGAAGTTATCGTAGGTTTTCATCCTACGATTTAAAAAAAATACCAACACCAGCGTAAGTGTTAAAAACTCCCCAGACCTTTATACATATAATACGTATTTCTCATTCCTCGATTTTTTTTTCATCCAATATTTTCTTGATTTTTTCATCCCATACTTCTTGTTTTTATTCAAAGCTATATTTTGTTTGAAAGTTGATTTTTTATAAATGAACTCCGTAGGAAGAAACAAATTGTACTGTTAAAATCTAAAGAGAGTCGACTTAATCTTCAAGCAAGATTGTGTTCTGAACCTTTATGGCTATCTCGAGCCCAAGGGATAAATTCCATTGTTCGTGGAAGTAACCATAATACATATATACGTGACACGGGAAACGTACTTTTCCGTTGAAAAATATAAAAATTCTACTGCCAAAGGAATTAAAAGATCTGCAGATTTGTTGATTGTTCTAAATTCTAGATTGCTGTGCCCATCCACCGTACAAGTATGATGATCCGCTAATCGTAGGAATTTCCACTATGTTAATTTAAGTGTCAGTTCCGCAAAAAAAGTCGTCAAAGTTCGTCAAAAAAGATCGGCAGAACTGTTATTGCAAATTGTTTCTGTACTCTGTTGGCAAATTTCTAATGAAACATGAAGTTCCACTGATCGTGAAAATTCTCACTATTCGAATATACCTGACAAGGAAAACGTACTTGTTCCGTCAAAAAATAACAAAATTCTACTGACTAAAGGGTTAAACTGTCCGCAGATTTGTTGATTTAAATAAGAGACTCTTTTGGTCATCTATAAAAACCGCCCATCTATTTGAACCTGCTATCCATCGTTGCTCAAATTCGTAGAATATCGTACCACTCTCACTCAAATTTAAATAGCGAGGACTTTCCTGTTAAGTGTGTCGACATACTCGCTCGTTTGATTGATATAGGAGTCTAGAACTTTCCTAAATTAACTAATTTGCGGACCGTTTAAACCTTATCGCTGCAGAATTTCTCTATTTTTCAACGGAATCGATACTCGATACTCTTCCAGTGTCGCTATGCCTAATTTACATAGCGTCAATCCCTAGTTCTCTTACTAGCACCGTAGATGGGCATTGTTGTCTAGAAGTTATCTAAATTAACAAATTTGCTGTTCCGCGGTACTGTAAGGCGGTAGAATTTTTTTATTTTCCAACGGTTGGAATACATGTGTCAAGTTTATTTGAATTATGGTGATTCTCACGATCTACGGAATTTTTTTACTTGGGCTCGAGACATCCAGAAAGGTCCAATAAGGAAAACTTTGCTGATTATTTTTTTGATATTTACTTTTTATTACAAAAATTCAAATTTTATTTTGTGAGTTAGTTTTAGAGAAATAAAAAACACAATGATAATCAGCTTACTTCATTTCTAAATGCGTCTAATTTTTCCTGACAAAGCCAACACACTGAGGAAATTAATTGAAAGAGACCAACTAACGAACCAAAATATTTTATTTGGAAACAAACTTTCTGTATAATCTTTTTGTTCCCTTTTGAATTAAAATATGTTTATTTCGACACATTTTGACGCAGAGATGCCAATTCACAAAACAAGAATTATAAATCCTGTGTGATTGTTAGGTCAAATCTCAGCCAACTTCACTTCAAAGTGCGATAATTTTTTCAGGAAATTTCTGACACGTAATATACATTCGACTTTAGCGATAACTGAAAAAGTAGAAAGTCGATATTTCCCAGTGATTTCGCCACGCTATAGGAATCAAAATATTTAAACGCTTAACTGTGAAAATTTGGTTTGAGCAGCCTTCTAGAATGCAAGGTCAATTCTCGGTAACGCTCCCCATTGACTGTAAGGGCGACTCTTTGTTCATTTTCGAAAAAACGGACTAATGATGCTGCCGGGTCAAAATCCACACCAAACAGACACTCGCGGTGGATGCATCGGCTTCTCCATGGTTATTTGTGTGAATTTTCTGAGCCCCAAATGCGACATTTTCTTTTATGCGTTCCACAGCCTAATCAGCGAAGCGAAAATGTTGCGGATGGTGATTTTGCTTCAGCTTCTGCACTAATTGACTTTTGTACGCCTTTAGACCGAGGTCTTTATGCAAAATTCTCATCACAGAACTGAGTGGAATATTCAATTCTTGAGCACGATGGCGAGTTGATGTTGGTGAATGCTCAGACACATCCCGAGAAACAGGTGCAATGTTCTCGGCTGTACGTGTTGTAAATGCACGTGCACTTGGTGGTTTACCCAATAACAATCCAGTTTCACGAAGTTGCTTCACAAATTGATCCAATGGCCTTGTAGCCATTTCATTTCTCTACTGAATTTTCCATTTAAATTTCTTCCCAATTTTGTTCAAGCGTAAAGCGACCCATTTCGTAAATGTCAAACATTAAACAAATTTTCTGTTATAACACGAATGACGTAAGTGTTGCCATACTCGAAATTACCGTTACTTGAAATTGCAAACGCTAGATGGGCTACCCCATGCATTTTGTTATTCTGTTCTTCTATAAAAAGTGAAAAGGTCCCATAAACGGATAATTTGCGAATTTTATAAAAGTACCGAAAATGGCACAACAGTATCTACATAAGTACTTTCTATACCGCCAGAGTATCGATAAGAGTACTATAGTATCGGAAATATCATCCCTGTGTTTTATACAGCATTTGTCAGAGGCTTAAATTGCGCAAATTTTAGTCATTCATTTTTATTTCAGTAAAAACAAAAGAAATCCTTTCCTTCCTAAAAGTTTATATTTAGCAATATTAATTTGATTTAAGCAATAATCATTTTATAGTTTTGTTTATTAATTTAATTAATTACACAAAATATTTTTATATATCATTCATATCATGTCGCTGCTGATGCTGCTGTTGCTGCTGCTGCTGCAAACTAAAAATTAAACCATTTGATTTTGTATGCGTAGCTAAGGAAAGAAGATGAAGATAATGATGTAGCACGAGATTGGAAGTTTGCAGCAATGGTCGTAGACAGATTGTGCCTTATCATTTTCACATTTTTCACAATAGTTGCAACAATAGCTGTACTATTCTCGGCACCACATATAATCGTCTCGTAGCCAATTGAGAGAAATTATTGTTATTGGTTTTATCATAAAATCAATTTGTTAATTATTAAATTAATATCGAAAATTTTTAAATAAAAAAAAAATTTAAAACATAAAAAATTCAGACACGATATATAAATTATATATGATTAAATTAAATTTCAAATTTAATTAATTGAAAAAAAAAATACATAAAAAAAATAAAAAAATTGAAAAAATTACTAAAAATAATATAAAAAAAAATGAAAAAACCTTTTTTATTAATTTAATCCGATTTTAATAACATATTTGTTTTTAAATTTTTAGTTTATAACATTTTTATTTTAATTAAATTCTTGTTTTATTTAAAACATGTTTATAATAAAAAAACCGAATTTATTTTATCAAAAAAGAAACAAAAAGAAATAATTAAAAATCGTAAATAAAAAACATAAAATCGATCGAACATAAAATACATAAATAAAATAATCATATCTCTCTTCCCCTCTTTATCATTTTCCCCATGCTATTTATCTATTTATTTTACAATTTATTATTATTTATGATCAAACAATAAATTAATTTAAAAAAATATAAATTTTAAAGCAATATAAAATTATATTATATGTTTAATGAAATAAAATAAAATTAATTAAATTAAATTTAAAAAGGAAAAAACAATCATGTATAAAAAACAATAAATTAATATTATTTTTTTTTTATTTTTTTATCGTAAAATTCTTTTTTTTTTATTTATTTTTAGTTGTAGCTAAAAAATAAAATAATAACTAAACATAAAATAAATAATAAAAAGAAATAATTTTGTATTTTCATTTTGGAAAAAAAAAACTTAAAATATAAATAAAATAAACAAATAATAAATAAATAATTATATTAATTAATTAATTGATTAATTTTACAAAATTTTTAAAATTTTGTCTTCTTTTAAAAAAAAAATTAAAAAATAAATAAGTAATTAAAAAAACTGTATATCTATTTAAAAATTTATAAATTTTAAATTTATTTAAAACAAAATTAATCGTGTAATTATTATTATTATGACAGTTGGCGTGCTAAAATTTTGCAACAAGTATTCCAAATTAAACATTCTCGCCTTGTTGTAAATAATTGTGAGGCGGCCAACTCTACCACTATATACTTTATTATTATTATTACTATTATTATTAAAAAGTTAAATTATTAAAAAAAAAAAACAAAATCCAAAAAAAGAGGAAACAAAAATAAATAAATGAATAAATTTATCAACAGCACGACTGTGATATATGTTTAAATCTAAACAAATAAAAATAAATTAAATAAATAACAAGGTTATTTAAAACAAAACAAAAATGAAAATCAGCGCGGATAAATTTAATAAATTTATTTAAAAATCATTTCGTAAGCGTAAAATGACGACAAACGAACTCTTCTATACATAACTACACTCTACTTACCACATACAACAATCATCAATTTTATCGGGAGAGTCAAGAATTCAAAATAAAAAATATTTTTTAATACTCCGGTTTACAAGTAACTTGTTCTCGTTTAGTTTCAAAGCTCGTATGTGTTCATTAGAATATTAAATTTTCTTATTTAAATTTCCGTACCAAAACAATTACAGATTGAATCAGTTTAAATATATAAGTGTTTTTAGGTATTACTGCAAGGAAACAAATGTATGTGTCCAACTGAGTGATTAACAGATTCGCAAACGTCGTATTGAAAACACAAATCTAATAATTATTAAAGTTCTGGATTATTAACGAGTTGAAAGTTTGTATGCAGACATAGTAAAAAAATTCTTATGGTAGAATAATTTCGGTTTTATATATAAAATGTTAGATGTCTCTATGAGTGCTAATAGTTTCAATTTCGAAAATTAAAAATGTTATATACCAAAATCATCAAAAATGACAGCGTAAACATTATAATTTACCTTTTGTTAAGAAAAGAAGTAAGAATATACTAAACCACTAAAATTACGTGGGATCAAAATTCTTGATACTGACGCACTCAAAGCGAATTTACGCTAATACAGTTTAATAATGAATCATGATTATAGATGATGTTAAGATTATGAATGAGTGGAAAATTTATTTTGCTCGATCTATTTAAAACCGAAAAATCTATAAGATTTCTATAGAGGTTTTCAATATCAACAAAAACGGTTGGGGAGCTTTAAATTCATGCATTATCAATTTAATTTGACGATCTTGTTTAAAATATAAGTGAAGTAGCTTGAGGATAAAGTGTTTAAATTTCCAAAATAAATTGTATAAAATTTCTTATTTTGATAATATGCAAACCATCTTTAGTTTCTAGAAAACAGGAGAGAAAATATGTTTCTAGGTGATTTAGTAAAGTTATTGCTTAACATAGTAGGTTGACTGTTAAAGCGCCATCTGATACTTTCTCGTGTAAAAATTTATTTTCTATGATCAAACTACTATATCAGATTGTATTATAATGTCGATCTTTTATTAGTAATTAATTAATATTTGAAATTGAAAGTAAATCCGTGCAAATTTTAGTTTGTCGTGAACCTCGTTTTTGGATTATTAATTGTTTTTTAATTGGAAACAGGTCAACAGTGAAAAGCGACCAGTGGCAAGATAAAAGAAAAATTCAAGACAAGAAAAGTTATCAATCTAAGAATAACTAGCGGATCCGGCGAACCTCGTTTCGCCCCAAATTTCTTCGTTCCGAGCAAATAATAATAGCCGAGCAAATTTCGTCCTTCACGAAAATTGATTTTGATGACAGAAAAAATCAAACAACTCAACCCAATTTACAATAGAAGATTTAGTTGAGTGGTCATTTTATTCATTTTTTCATCGAATTCAACACTTAAGGCAGGTTTTTGGTTGCGTTCGTTTGGTGGTTTTTTCGACAAATCATCCCTTGTGGAAAAATGAAGAAGAAAAAAATCATCATTTTTGAGCAATATGATTGGCAACCATAAAGATGAGATAATGTATTGAAAAGTGAATAAATTATCGATTCAAACTCAGGGATCTATAGAAAGATGAGTTGTTTTTTGGATTTTTTTCTCTCAGTGTGGAAATGATTTGAAGTTAGTTGGAATTCAAAATAATTCAATGTATTTTATTCGATTGGAATTAAATGGAATCAATACAATGCATTGTGGTATACAATATTTTTCCATTCATTGACCGTGAGAAAAACACGGAAATTCCAGATTTAATCCGCACACTCCCAACGATTGACCTTGCGATTTGTTAACCGTCATAGCGAAAGCCAAACCAATGTCAGTTGGAATCAGAGGAATTCTCGGAATTAGAACATCTTCTCCTTTGAATTTGCCATCGATGATCGTGACTTGAATCGCGTTGTTCATCAGTTTCCACAGCTAATCGTGTTCCGTTACACAATCTCGGATGGTTCAGATTACGCAGCATAATTATCGCAGATCCTACCTTCAGTAACAAGTTATGCAGTGGTATTCCCGGCAAATCAAGTGCATTCAAAAACTCGGTCGAATAGTTGGTTGCCTCGTCTTGATTGGTCACGGATTTGTAACAATGCATTTCCCCAGCGATTTGGTTTTGAATCAAGTAATTCAGAATGTTCCTTGTTCTTCGCTGCCAAAACCGCTCGTTTGCTGAGCCAATCATGATTCATAAATAATTTCCTGTGGATGTCCGGAAACAGCTTCGTGATAAGCTTCGACGTCGTGAATATGCAAAAATTCGGTGGAAACGAAATCAATCCTGTCAAAACATCAACAGGAATTTGACCATTGCTTAGCGCCAACAGTTGTTTGGAAAAATCAGCAGTTGTTGATTAGTCGTTCTGTAACGCGACTCTCATGTTAATGGTCAACTGCAACTTCTTCACATAGCGCCACAAACTTGATGATTTCAGACATCTGTTGAGTTCATCTTCAGCTGTTGGTCTCGGAATCGTTTATGTGCCATTGTGCATTCGTCCCAGATGATGATTTTGCATTCTTGCAATACCTTGGCCATCGCCGAGTTCTTGGCAATTGAGCACACTGACTTGTCATTCGTGTGGATATTCATCGACAACTTCAACACAGAATGGGCCGAATGTACCACCCCGAGCGAATTGTATCCAAAAACAATTAAATCAGAAAGGTTTTACCTGTTCCACCGGGAACATCGAGGAAGAATATTCCGCTGTTTCATTCATCAATGCGTCGTACACGTTCTTTTGTTGTTCATTCAAAAGCAGGACATTCGTTTGTACTATTTGGCTCATTGAATCTCCACCGTACACTTGCTCTCGTTGCAATCCACGATTAAATGCATTGTTCATCAAACGAATTGGTGCTGGCATGCCCAATTTCGACAAATAGCTGCCACACATAAGCACGCACATGTCTTCGAGCATGATCAAAGCTTTGTTGCGTATCTCACCGCTCGTTTTAAGCTCATAATTCGATGTTGCAGTGCGAACTCGATGCAAAATGTCATCGGCCATCTTCCAAAATTCCAATGCTTTCGATGGATGACACGTCGCTATAATGATCGCGAACAATGTACGAATGTGATTTGCCGGCGCAGAAACAGTGGCGTCGGCGATGAGTCCCAATCAGAGTCGTTTTCCATCAAATTCAGAGGTTCTCAAGTTTCTCAGTAAGTAGCGCACAACACACATTCTATAGTACGAAGCGATTCGAACGAAGTAGGACCACGAACACGGAACAAAAGAAAACGAAAGATAGAAGCATTCGTTTTGTTGTGGATGAACGGTGTACACACGGCCAAGGGCATCAGTCGAATACACGTCGACATATCCTGCAACAGGTTGCCCTTTCTTTCGTCGTTAAAATTTCTTCGACGACTGGTTAATATAATGATGGCATTTCCCTGTGAGAATTCGTCTATTAGCTTCCGTAAAATAGACACGTTGTCCATTTTCCAAGTACACCCACAAAAGTTGAAAACGCCTCGATGCAACTGACATAACGGCCCAATTGGAATCTTAACGCTTCGTCATTAGCATCCGGAGCAGCAATTCCGAACACTGCCAGGTCGGTACCTTTGTTCGCCTTTGTGGCTGTTCTGTCACCATCTTCAGGTGAACGATGTCGATGTAGTGGATAACCACCGTTTCCACTAATTGTGTATGTGTGCCACTCTACTCAGTACATCCAACACCGTGTCTGTTCGTAAACCATCTGTTTAACGATGAAGTAAATTAGCGTCTCTTAGTTTTTGTTTAAGTACACGTGCGGTGATGTCGTGGCGATCGCTGGAAGTTTGTGCTGGCAGTAGATTACCGGTAATTTCAGGCCATTTTGGATTGCATGTGAACATGATGAACAAATCTAGCTGGCCGAAATACCGCAAATGCCGCCGCATATTCATGCATATGCCGTGGGCTGCCAACGTATGTTGCTAGGAAATTGGTCAATTGACCGACGTTGGTTGCATCTCTGGTAGAAATTTAAACGTTTAGTTTCTATCTTGACATACATATCAATGCTTTCTCTCATATCAACCATCTCCTGGCAATTGCGAATACAACAAAAAAAGATTGAGCCTAATCAGTTCAGTCGTTCTCAACTGCGCAAGAAAACAAATTCAATTTTCTTAGGGTTTTTCCGGAAGTTTCCGAGTTTTTCACTCAGATTTTCCAATTTGTCTCTTCTAAAAGACCATCTGGATCGGATACGATCCTGTACAAAAACATAATTTTTCGACTTTTCCGGTGGATTTTCCTAAAATTTTCTTTCGTAAGGACCATCCTGACAATTGCGAACACAACAAAACAAGATTAAGAAAAATCGATTTACACCATTTTTATATATATAGATAGAAGATTTAGATAAATAGATAAAATAAATAGATTGGAATAAAATAAATACTAAATGACATGCAGCCTCCGGTGGCATTCGAACTCAGTACCTCCCAGCCCAAATATCAAAACTATTTTCTATTCTTCCCGACTTATCGAATTTTCTCGATTTGGAAAAAATTAGAAATCGAAAAATTTCATAATAGGGTAGATCCGCGTCGAGTCGAATTTTTTCGATATCGTCAAAAATCGAAATCGAAAAATTTCATAATAGCCCCTGCTACACGTTGACTATTATCCAACAAAAGCTTGCAGAACCAGATTTACAACTGAGCCTTTAAAGCATTCAAAACGACCTAAGTAAACATCGGATTACATTGAAATTGGCTAGTCTGGGAATGGGGTTTCGCCAAAAACAATAGCCTTGCACAAAAAGAATATGCCACGCAGTTTTCAAGTAATTAACCATAATTTGGTGAAAAATTGATATTCATCGATGAATCCCTGAATCCGGTTTTAACCTGCATTTGCGCCGAAGACATTTGATGCCTAAAAAAACACATCAGTGGCACTATCCTGATAATTCCCTGGGAATAGAGAGTTGGGGAAAGATTTTGTAAGTAATTTTTATTTTAAATTTTTTTTTCTGGCATACTGAGGTAAAAAGCTAGTGATAAATTTTTTGAAAACAAAATAAAAATGGGAATTATTTTCCCTGCCAATTTAGATATGGAAAAATTATTCCCAATTTATAAATATTACATCGAGCTTTTCTCCTTAGTAGGCGGGAAAAAAAATATTTGAACTGAAATTATATACAAATTCTTTCCCCAATTCCCTATTCTCGAGGAATTACCAGAATAGTGCCACAGCAGGTTGATTCTGGTTTTCCTATAGGAAAAAGGAATAGGAAAAATATTTTGGGAGTATTTTGAGTAAATTGGGAGTATTTTTCCTATCCAATTTCGATACGGAAAAAATATTTCCTAAATTATAAAATTTTAGATCAAACATGATTAGTAGGCCAGAAAATGATATTTTCCACAAAAACGCTATGTAAATATTTTTCCTAATTCCTTTTCCAATAGGAAAACCAGAAAAAGGTAGAAATGTCACGGTTATAGCGGGTTTAACTGATCAGTGGTTTCCTCTCAGAGTTAATTTCAAAATTGGATGGTGCCAATTATTATTTAATGCCCAGATTCATAAAACGTCAGAAATAAAGGAGCTGATTGAAACATCGGATGTTAAGTCCAACGGAAAGCGTTCTCAAAAATTAAATCCAAAGCTCGAGATTTGGTAGTTTCTATAATAGACCAAAATCTTGTCGATGTGATTACACAGAGCGTTAATTCTGTTACAGCCACAGACTGAATTTATTTTCGATATAATGATGACACTCCCATCAGCAGTGGCAGGGGAACCGCTGACTTAGAAGTTAAAACTATAGTTAAAATGATTTTAATTTGTATCGCAAAATGGGTGATGGTGATCTCGTATGGAATGGCATTCATATTTACATACATACCCCTCTATGGGTTTCAATTTATTTGCAAATTGTTTCATTTAATTTGCAAAAGCTTTCATTTTGTTTTGGAAAGGTTTCACTTAATTTGCAAATAGTTCCGTTTAATTTGCAAAAGGTTTCATTTAATCTGAAAAACCTATATCTCGTGATGTGTTTGTTGCATTAGGCCATTATTATACTTGTTGGAGAGGGGGATTGTTTTGGTTGATCGATTCAGTTGTGAGTTATAGCGTCTCAAGGGTGGAGGCGTAAACAAAGATAAATCTCGCAATGTTTCACAGTTTTGCTTCGATAAAGGCTAAAACGTAAGTCAGGCGGCTGAAAGTATGAATGGTATGGTGTCTATAGTCCCGATACTGTCACCGCCATTCATGTGCAATTTTGGTTTCGTCGATTCCGTTCTGGCAATTTCGATATCAAAGATGCACCACGGTGACGAGAAATGAGTGACAATGTGAAGTGGGAACGATCATGGTTGAAGGCTGGCGAAGTGACCCAAAACGGTAGCCAAACAACTATTAACGGCCAGGGTTTTGCTGTGTGTTTGGTGGGATTGGAAGTGAATAATTATTATAAGCTACTGCCCAACGGCTCAAACAACCAAACGCTCAATTAGGACCTCTACTGCCAGCAATTGGGCCGACTGAAGGGAGCAATCGACTAGAAGCGGCCGGAATTAGCCAATAGAAGAAGCGTCGTATTCCACCATGATAACGCCAGGCCTTACATGTTCATGATGACCAGCCAAAAGTTCCGGGAGCTTGATTAGGAGTGTTATATTCATCCACCTTCCGGACCTGTCAGCACCAAGCGATTAACATATCTTTTTATCCATGGTAAATGGCCTCAATACTAATAAGGACAAGGCGTTTTAGAAAAGAGGCATAATGAATTTGCCTTCTAAATGGCAACGTGTTATTGAAGAAACAAAAACGACTCATTTGAGCCAAAAGTAATGATTATAGTCACGTTAAATAAAGCCCTGAAATAAATGTAAAAACAATGAATTTCTTTTTCCGCAACGTAAGTTTTTGAAATAGCAATTCAACTTAAGAAAAGTTAATATTAGATGTTAATAATTAGCAAAAATGATCCTTAAAATTAAGGTTGCAAAGCATTCCGGTTTTTGGGTTTCAAGGACATCGTAGCGCCTGTAGGAGTTATCCTCTTCTGAGCTTGTACCCCAGCTTATTTCTTTAGGCGAGATTCATTTGAAAAATTTGAACTTTTGATAAATCCTGTTTTCTTATTACCAAACAAAAGACTCAGAACAAACCTGTTTGGACCTAAAGTAAGAAAAACTGCTAGGAGACGAAAACAGAAATTAGTAGTCTATTTGGAATCAGCAGACTTAATAGACCTCTGGCTAAAACTGATTCATGTAAACTGGATGTATTAAAAATGCCTGATGGCAGGCTGACCTCCTCCAATAGGGAAAATCTCGAGGTATTGCTTTCAGTTCACTTTCCCGGTTGCCCAATATACACTACTGTAAACCCGCCCGATTGGGACTAAGTACATATGCTAGTCACTCTGAATTACTTGTGGACACTTTCCTAGATAGTGCAACTGCCTTTGATATAGTACAACTTATTCTACCATAACTGAGTCCAGCACAAATTGTGGCATTGACAACCCATTGTTACATGAATTGGATCCAGGTCTCACATTACTGAGGCAGAGCTTGATTCTCATTCTGTATTCGTTAAAGTTTACCTCTCCTTTGGCTCTTGGTTATTGATGCATCACTTGTTAAACTGCAGCTATCTGGTTTCTTTGCTATGCTGACGACTTAGTTGATATGGTTTCGGGATAACACCTAAATATCTGACTAAATGCAACACGCTTTACATGTTGTAAAAATGTGGGTTTTTACTAGTAAACTGTCCCTTGTCCCTTCCCTTTTTAGGGAAACGATCGCCTGAGCACATTTTGGATTGGGTGCGGATCTATTTCGGCAATGGTTGCTTCAATAATGGCTTTCAAATGCTAAATTGTTTGCGGATTGTCCGTATAATACTTTTCCTTCACCGCATCCTATAAATAAAACTCCAAAGGCGTCAAATCTCAGCTCCTTGCTGGCCAATTCACGTCACCATTTCGACTGATAATGCGGCCATCGAATTTTTGACGCAGTTTCGCTATTGTAACGAACGATGTGTGGCATGGCGTATACCATCTTGCTGGAACCAAAGGTCGTCCAAGCCAATATCTTCTAGATATGGTCACAAAAAAGATGTTAACATGTTGCGGTAGTTGATTCCGTTGAACGTAACGGTCGAGCCGGCCTCATCTTTGAAAAAATACGGCCCAATATAATGCCGCCACGCCACAAGCTGCACCAAACAGTAACACGCAATTGACGTATTGGCTTTTCCATATATCCTTGTGGATTTTCCGACCCCCAAATACGAAAAGATGATTTTTTGAGCAAAATCCGGATGGTAGTTGAGCGAAATCCGGAATTCGTTGCATAGAAGACCAGCTGATGTTCATTTCCGATGCACGATGACGAATTCATGTTCTCGGCCGTTGGCGCTCATTTTCGGCCACCATGACGAGCACGGGTATTCCTTGGCTAAGTAGTCCGTATCACGCACTTTATGTACAAATTTCTTGATACCGTTGGGTGTGAGTCCCGTGTTTTGGCTAAACTTTGTACGATATTTTCTTGCGACTTCGAATCAATTTTTGTGGAAGTAAATTTCCAACATTTCCCACATTTGTTGCAGCGTTTAAGTGACTCGTTTCGTCAAATACAAATAATATACTTAGTTTCTGTCAAATTCAATGATAAAGGGTTATCCAATTCAAGCTTGATAAAGTAAACTTAAAAAAAACACACAAAATATTCGGAATGTATTGTAATTTTTATTTCATTTTACAGATTGATCCTTGCCATTTTTAGTTAAACAAGATATCATTCAAATGTCCTCCACGGGACTTCTTACAGGCCTTGATTCTTTTGAGGTAATTTTCAATGACTTTTCGGCACATTTCGGGCGGTATCTCGGCCATTACCTTACGAATATTAGTTTTCAATTCGTCAAGAGTTTGAGGATTGTTTGCGTAAACACGATCTATCGCGTAGCCTCACAAAAAGAAATCCAAAGGCGTTAAATCACAGGATCTTGGAGGCCAATTGACATCAGCCAATCGCGAAATCAAACGTCCAGGAAATTTCTCTTGCAAAAGATCTCGATTTGCTCGTGTTACGTGACTGGTTGCTCCATCCTGCTGGAACCACATATCGTCAAGATCATAATCTTCGATTTTCGTAAAAAAATAATCGGTTAACATGCGGCCATAGCGCTCAGAATTGACGATAACGGTTCGTCCATGGTTGTTCTCAAAAAAATACGGCCCAATCACACCACCAGACCACAATGCGCACCAAACAGTGACTTTTTCCGGGTGTATTGGCTTCTCTACAATCAATTGTGGATTTTCTGAGCCCGAAATTCTACAGTTTTGCTTATTAACGTATCCACCAAGCGAAAAATGAGCTTCATCACTGAAGAAAATTTTGTTCGAAAAATCAGCATCAGCAGATTTAATAATTTTAACACGTTGGTCGGTTGTTAAATGCTCCATATTCTTAAATGGCAGAATGTCAACTAAATAAATGACAGCGTACTTGACGTTTATCTTTGACAGATGTCGGTATACAGATTTCTACTTTATCAACCTCGAATTGAATAACCCTTTATTAGTGTTGCCAGAGCCAAAATAACCGATATGTCAAACCTGAACCGGTTATTGTGACGCCCTTTAAAGCCAACAAATTTTCCTGGAAATCACACCTTGAAAGTAAGCTTCTAAAAGCCATTGTCATATTTTGGTCCTTCCACTGGAGCATTTAGGAAATCCTGCGGTTTGACCCCCAAAATGGTTGTTTATTTATACATCGTGGTTTTACCTTAGCCATCTTATGCTTCTCTTGTGTCGTTGCATGTGCTTAAGTCGATTTCCACTACACAGTGAAACTTGTCAGACTTCAGGGTATGTCTTGCCGTACTATTACCGGTTTTAATGCTCCGCTGCTTTTCGACTGTTGTGCGTTTGTGTGTGGAATGCTCTCGGTCTGATTACAGGGCATAGAGAAATCTACAGTTTATTTAGTTCCTCTATACCAGAAATCGATATGGTTACTGAGAAAATGCTGCCTAAACTCGACTTCGATAATTGTTTCGCAGTGGTTCATTCATCGACAAACTCAAGAATGTCCCAAAACTTTAAAACCCGGCTTGATTTACGATGCGGCGGCCTTGCTGGTGCTTCTAATCTTGCTGTTTCAGACGTAAATATGATTCTGTGTAAAGGTAGTAAAGCTGGTTGAGTTCGTTACAGAATCCTATGACCAGTTCAAAGCTGGCCAAGGGCTGTAAACGTTTTATTAGTCTTCTCGCTTTGAACAATAGTGCTGAGATCTTGTGGTTTCTGGCTAATTGTGATGTTGAGAGAAATTTGGCAGCTAATGCTTTCGCCAAAGCAAGTACACATAGGGAATTCATTGGGGCCGAAACTACAGTACCTTCTTGACCTCCAAAGGAGATGGGCTTGTTCCACATTCCTTGTGTGACGATTGCCTTGAAGAGGACGATGATTGCATTCACTTTGTTTGCAGTTGCCCAGCTTTTGAAGTAACTCGGCCCTGGTATAACCATAGATCTTTGAATGTATGTCAATTGTCTTCCCTGCCTTGATTCAAGCTCTAGCAGTTTGCCAGAACAGCAAAGTGAACCTCCTTGGGTTCCAGCCAAATTTAACAATAATAATTAAAATATATCCAATCTTTCAGGTTATAGGTAAATGTTTGTCACAACCAGGCATTTTTTTTAAATTAAATTTGACAAATTTTCCCTCTAATGCAACACAGATTAAACAGATGAATAGATCAGACAACAGATTAATTATTATTATTTTTAAATTTTTTTGGCCGTTTGATTCAGGTTGTATCCGACACGTTATAGATAAATTTCTCTCGAAATGGCAATTAGATTCTTTCTTGCCTACAAAAAGTATATCGATTTACGCCACATTTGTTGACGTTTTCGCGGACGCGTCAGAGACTACGCACAGTTTCGTAGTAGAACCGATTGGTTTTACCAAATCGTGATGTATAGCAGGAAGTGTCTCCAAAGGCAAATATTATTCGATGAACGTAGCGGATTTAGATGCCCAATTTAGATGGCGACTCCGAAGAGTACTAAATTTCAACCATCTTCGTTTATGCGATTTTTATAGCTGCGACTAACGGGAGGGCCTGTTATTACGTTGGTAACCAAATATTATGTTTTTAAACGGTTAATGACCGATCATACCTGGTGTCTGCTAGATTTCTTTCAGGTAACAATGAAATTGTTCAAATATCCCATTTGATTGGAGATGGTAAGGAGTTGATCTCATTTTGCGCCTTTTGTTAGTTCTCAAAATATAGAGGATTCAAATTGTGGATCTTTTTCAAATCGCTCCGACGATAATTCAGATCTCTGCAATTTAAAATTGGTGTATATTATCATTTTGACTTTTAAACAATGCAGGTTTTAGCCCAATGGGAACTATTCTTGTTCATCGAGGGCCAAAAATATTGTGACGTCAGCTTCAGGAAAATATGGTCTAGGTGATATTGTTGATGCCTCTATTAAATTAGTTTTCAGGCGAAGATATTTAAGCATGCCACCACGTCCTTTGATTGAAGCGTTTATTCTAACTAGATCGTCTTTGATATGCTCATCCATAAAACGTTGAACGTTTTTCCTGCTTTTGTGAGACGATGGAACTTAGAACGAGTACAACATTCCAAAAGTTGTAATTATTATTTTTATGTTTGGCTGCAGGGTGAACTTTAAGACTGTCCAAGCTCCTACCCAGTTTAAGATTTCGGCAGCTTCACCCACCGTAAACCAATGTGCATTACCCGTTACTCTTGTTACCATTCCTGGCGTAACAAATGGTGGTATTTTTCCATTAGTTCTACAGAACATTTACCATGCATTAATTTGTAGAACACGCAGAGTTCTGGGGTTGCGTACTATTCAGATGGCATATCCTATCCTGTAACTGGAGGGTAAGGCCTAAGCTCCATCCCAAACTTGACAGCAATACTCTTCATCTATTGAGGAACCCAAATTTTCATAAAGCTGACTTTTCCTGCCTTCATTTGTTGCTAATTAGAACACCAAAGAGACGAATTGAGTCACAACCCACGAGTACATGGTCTTTTACCAAAAAAGGGTATTTGCTGTGACTTCTTTTACACGAGAATGTGCATCTTTATTTATGTTAAAACTTCTTCAATTAAAACCGGTTTTAGGTAAACGGGGAAAGAGACGTAAAAGAAGTAACTTCAAAAGACGTAACTTCAAAAGAAGTATAGTGTGGAACGCGTCAATTGGAAAAGTTCCAGAGTTTGGATTAAATGACGATTACGTAACATTCGAAGAGAGATTGTTACAACATTTTATTGCAATCGAGTTAGGCGACGAAGACCGTAAGGCTGAAATTCTACCCACAGTTATATCGGAAGATGCCCAAAAATTTACAAGTAATCTTTTCCAAATAAGCCAAGCGAGATGATTTTTAAAGATTTATGCAAACATTTGCAAGATTTTTATACTAAAAATGCAGATTTAACGGAAATTTATAATGTGGCGAATAAAAAGGAGACTATTTTGAATGTTAAAAAGCCAAGTGAGTAAGAAACAAGTGAATAAACCTAAAAATGACACTATATGTAATAAAAATTACAATTCAAGTGATGCAGTGTGCTTTGATTATGGCCAAGAAAATCACTTGTTTGCATTTTGCAAATTTAAAATCAAAATTGTGAGAGATGTGGTAAAAATGATCATACTAACGCGGTTTATGATGCGGTAAAAAAAGAAATTGTGCATGGCAGGATAATGGAGAAAAAAATCACAGACAAAATTTTTTAGAACTTTTTAATGCCAATGAAGACAATGACAATGATTCTTTATTTTTGGATAATATTCCAGTGGAGATGGAGATCGATTCTGGTGCGCTAATGTCAGAAAATTTAGTGAAACAAAAGAAACAATTGAAATGTTATGATGGCATACCCATAAGTACAATCGGTTATTTTGTTGGAAAGATTAAATTTGAAGATTTATTATATGGAAATATTGGGTGTGACGAAACGACAGTCCGGAAAAACAAATAAACAATATAATTTCCGCAGGCACAGTGAAGTGTTTTCGGATAAATTAGGACTTTATAAATATGAAACCATAAAATTAGAATTGAAGGATGATGCGCCCACCCAGTTTTCTGTAAGCCACAACAGTTACCACATGCATTCAGGGAAAACATGAATGCAGAATTTTATCTTCAGTCGCCACTCGCAAATGGGTAACTTCTTTAGTGCCCGTTCTTAAGAAGAATGGTGATATCCGAGTGTGGTGCAGATTATCGAATAACAGTAAATAAATGCTTGAAGGATGTAAATTACTAAATTCCACATATTGATGATTTGTTTGCGGCATTAGAAGGTGGTCAGAAATTTAGCAAGCTTGATCTTAGTTCTGCATGCAACCAAATCGAATTGAAGGAGCAGACGAAACTATGGAGAAAACCAGCGTTCTACACTCTTCAGTTGCTTATTATTCATTTTCCGCTCATTTTTAAATGAATTGTGTTTACGCTAATTTCTCTTCGCTCATGAATAGTAAAACGAAATTTGAAAAATATTATTCAGTTATAAACCAATACTGAGAGAATAATAAAAAAAAAACTAAAAGAAATGATGATTTTTTGTTTGTGTGAGCGAACGGGATCTACTACTCTCTTGTTTTACTTTTCGATTGCTTATTATTCATTTTCCGCTCATTTTTAAATGAATTGTGTTTACGCTAATTTCTCTTCGCTCATGAATAGTAAAACGAAATTTGAAAAATATTATTCAGTTATAAACCAATACTGAGAGAATAATAAAAAAAAAACTAAAAGAAATGATGATTTTTTGTTTGTGTGAGCGAACGGGATCTACTACTCTCTTGTTTTACTTTTCGATTCTATTTGAATAACAAAGCGAACATTTATTGTAATTTGTAGTAGGGATTTAAGGGAAGGGAATAGATAAATATATATTATTCTCTGTATTGAACGATCGAATAGAGAATGTAACTATTCTTTATACACTATTCTTCATAAATGAATAGTAACACAACATATTTTTGTTTACTTTTCATTATTCACTGATCAGTATTACAAATACAAGCACTGTTCGATCACTAAAGAGCGAATAATAGATTTTAGCGAGCGAATTTTTAAACCCTGGAGAAAATTCTTCTCGGAGTGAAAGGAACCGTATAGTATTATTGAACGATATTTTGTTAAATGGCTAGTCAGATGAGGAACATTTAGACAATTTAGAAACCGTTTTCAAGCGCCTTAGCAATGCTGGTTTTAAGTAAAGAAAAGAAAAATGTTCTTTTTTCCAGCCTGAGGTTCGCTATTTAGGTTACGTCATCGATGCTAAAGATTGATAAATTATTATGGTAAGTTTGTTTCAAATTTAGCCGACATTTTAAATCCACTATATAAATTACTCCAGAAAAATAACACATTTGTAGTATGGAATTCAAGGTCACTTAACTTCCGATATTTTTTGGTTCATTTTAACCCAGTATTGCCAGTGAAGTTAATAACAGATGCTTCACCCTACGGAGTGGGGGCAGTGTTAGTTCATGTATTTCCTGATGGAGTGGTATGAGTAAGATGAAGGCATTGGCCCGAACATACTTTGGGTGGCCAAACTTGGATGCAGACATAGAATGATTGGTGATTTCGTGTGTAATTTGTGTACAAGCAGGGAAGAACACAATGACGAAATAGATATTAATCCGGTTGATATAGTAGACGAACAGGGTGAGCTGAAAGTCGAAGAACAGTCACGGGGTACAATACGACAGTGAGGTTAAAGAGTGACCGCAAAATTCACCCGTTTTTGCGTAGTCTGTAGCAAGAACGGGGAAGGTCGTACAGAGGTTCCCGTGGGCTTAAATTGACCGTCATAAAAAATGTGGGTGAGCATACCTCGATTTTTCAATATTGAGTCAATTTACCTCTACTTGAGGGGTGGAAACCACCCACAGAAGAAAGAAATGGGAAAACGGTCGGGAAGTTCTTGATAAAATGCTTGGAATTTCATGGCAAGAGTGACATCAGAAATGGTCTTCCAAATATCCTCAGGGTGAAACATACCCCCTGGGTGGAGGGAAACCATCCCTATTGCCGAAAACGACAGGAAACCCCTCAAGTAGGGGTAAATAGTAGTAGTAGTTCCACCCCTCAAGTAGGGGTAAATTGACTCAATATTGACAAAATCGAGTTATGCTCACCCACATTTTTTATAACGGTCAATTTAAGATGACTTCTGTACGACCTTCCCCGTTCTTGCTACAGACTACGCAAAAACGGTTGAAAAATGGTGTTTTTTGCGGTTACTCTTTATAATTTCGCTAGTTTAATTTTGTTGATATGCTATTATGGATAAAGCAACCTTTTGAATTATACTATATAAAAACAAAAGTAACTTAGAGGGGAGCAGTGTAATGTATTGAACGACACCTTTGTTCTAGCATTGTTACTAATTAATACTTTTTTCGTGCATTGTACATATACATTATAGTATTTCAGTTGTAGTTTTGATAGTTTCAGTTTCAGCCGTGCTCAAAGGCAAATAAAGACGAATTTTTCATCAGGCCACACAAGTCACATCAGGCCAGTTTTATCATAACCACGTTTCAGAATTTGTTTTAACATTGCACTCTTCCAAGCGTTTGCGTATTTATTTTCTTTTAAAAAGGGCGGGAAATATTTATTTAATATTGGCCTTATTTAGGTCCGTTTTCTATCTGTTTCTGAAAACAATTTCCTCCGAGTTATTGATGCGATCTATTTTGGAACCACGATTTGGACTTGACGGAAACGTAGCTCCATCGGGGACATCTAGGGTCGAGTTCGATGTGATAATGTTTGTCAGTAAATCGGCCTGCAATTAGGGATTCACCAATGGATGTTTTAGAAATATTTGCAAGTGTTTACCATCTGGTAAAGATTACAATCGGAAAATTTCAAGTTCAAAGCTTCCTGTCGGCTTTTTTGTTGTCGGTTCTTTTCGCTTCCTTGGCACAATTTTTTTGCAAATGTTTCGTGTGCCATATATGCTTCAAAAGAAATTTCGTTGCGCTTATATTTCTTGAGATTGGAAATGATGATGAGTATATATTTATACATTCCACGTACCTAAAATGGTCTCAGTGAAATTGGAAACAATGGCTTTTTCAAGGAAAATGTTGAAAAAATGCCCGTAAACCAATATAGTCAGACTCGTTGAAATGCCAAAAACGTTTTGGTTGCTGTCTGAACTCAGGTGGTGTTCCCTATATTTTTAAAGATATTTTACGGTTATCAGGTTATGGTCAGAATTTTCAATTCCAGTGCCGACCAGTGCTTTCTTGGAATGAAGGATTGTTGTGAGACAAAGATCTAGAATATGGGCTCTTGCGCAATTTTGATATTCAAATGTGGAATCACTAACAATCTGTATGGGATCATGCGAAGCGGCAAACCACTCCACTTGGTACCCAGCCCGTTTCGTATCTTGATGATTCAACTATTTTTCATCTGTTGGTTTGTCATTTGTTTGACAAACCATTGAAGAAATTCAGAGTTTCTGAATCGGATATTTTAAGCATAATATTGGTTGAGCGGTATGTGTTAAAATTTTGTACTTCTGATGTCGAGCATACGGTCTGTGGTCTTTAACGAACATGCTCGAATTCTTGTTCGGACTGGTAGTGCTTAAAGAAGATTCATTCTCGCAGATGTATTGAGTTACGTTGTGTGTAATGATTGATGATTTTTTTAAGGATTAGTATTTCGTAAGAAAATCTAACGAATTCATGACTCCTCGATTCAAAGATCTTCATGTCATCGGCATAGGCTTTTTTATGATTGGGAATAATGAAAGAGTGAAGACTTGGTTCATATGCCCAGAAATAAGGCAAACTTTACGGAAAACTACAAAATCGGTTACGTGCAACGACATTTGTAGGAGACATTAGGAGGTTAACGGTTGTGTGAAATACTACCTGCCAGGTACATCCGGTAAGTTCGATGTAACTGTAGAAATCGAGCTATTATTAATAATAACTGGTCGTACAAGAGGCTTTTATATGTAAAAACCATCAATCAGTATCCGAGATTTTGAGAAGCCTATGTTTCGTTATTCACACGCGTGTCATGAACATCACAGCTGAAGGCATTGAATTTTTCCAACAGTCCAAAAACTTCATCAAGATTGGATAGAAGAAATTTTTTCGGAATTAGTCATTTAAAGTTTAAAATGTTTGCAATGTGACGTAAATAAAATGTAAATGTATTCAATTTTACAGCAATCTTACCACTTACAAAACACGCGACCAACTTAACCAACCAAAACTGTTGATTGGATAAAATCCGGGATTTTTATCCATCGTTTTCACTGTTTCCTTTGTTGTTTTAAATATTTCTTTTGTGAAACGTAAGCGAAACTGACATGACAAAGAAACAAAAACAATGCAATATAAAAATGAAATTGGCGTCCACTGAACAATAAAACGAAATGGGGCGACATCTCTTACTGGGCACATATAAAAACTGAGGGTATAATTAATTTGTAATGTATTACTTTTTTTTAAATTAGTAGTCTTATTTTTGTTTCACGAATATTAAGAATTTCCAAATCCGAACACCGAGTAACCTAAACACAAAATCAAATCAAAGAAAAACAAAAAACAAATTGATGATGATAACAAAATAATTAAATTAGTCTTTGACTTATAAATAGAACAATCATTTTTTTATATAAAACTAAAAATAAAATATTTTAAAATTATAAACAATTAAATTATTTAATTTTTTTATTAATTTCCAGAACATTGTTTGGTATTCCAACGTCTTAAATTTATTTATTCGATGAGGTCGTCTAATGAAGTTTCATATCTTGGACCTATCAGCAACTTCTTTAGGCTTTTAACGAGTTCTTTTAGTTCATTGTCCTGATTCGTCACAAAAATACTTACTCTATTTGGTAAAGATTTATTCTAAAATTCATTAATATATAGAACACCTAATGCCACAAAAAGTTTGTTTATCACCCAATTTTTGTAGCTAGCCAAAACTTCAAGTTTTAACAACAAACTGTTAATTTTTGCACTTTTTTAAGAAAACCTCATCCACTTCCTTCGATACGAAATTGCAATTTTAAAACATTACATGTGTTTAACAGTAGCCATAAATTAATAGTTTCAAATAGAACTACCTACTGAATTATTGATTTTTCTAACCTAAAAATGATAATTGAAAAAATGACAATATATTTAATAAAACATATTTAAAAAAATCTTGAAACTTTAAACAAAATTAAAAAAAAATCTCTTTTAATTTTTATTTATTTATTTAATTAAATAGTGAAAATTATTAACTAGCTCAAATAAATAGAAAACAATTAATAAATTAAACCATATATAAACAAAAGAAAAACTAGAAAAATATTAGAATAGTTAAAAACGAAAATCAATTTAAATAAAATAATTAAATAAATTAAATCGAATGTAAATTACAAATCGATTTAATTTAATTTTAATTGTTTCGTAAATAAATAAATAAATAAAAATAAAACTGAACTAAAACGCACATTAAAAAAATCATCAATTAAATAAATTTGTAAATCAATGTATAACATGTACATATATAATTTGCAATTAATCTGAAATTATAAATATCCCCTGACCTATCTATACGAATTATTATTTATACATAATTTATAAATTTCTATTCGACAATAACATATCAATAAAATAAATTATTATTTTCACTAAAAAATTATTTTTTTCTACATACAACACAAAAATCAGATTAAATAATTTTAACTATTTTAATTATCATTATTATTATTATTTATTAAATCGCTTTGTCCTCTACATAATTATAAAAATAAAAAATAAAAATTTAATAAAATAGTAAAAACATACAAACGTCGTTATTAGATTTTCCAAATTAATATTGAAAAAAAAAGAAAATTTAAATTAATTAATTTTTTTAGTAAAAAAATGAAATTCGTAATTTAAATAAATTTAAAAGGAAATTATATATTACATTAATATATAGTGAGAAAACAAAAAATTAATAATTAATTAATAAAATTTAAAGAAGAAAAATATTAAATTAATAAAATGTAAATCTAAAAAGAAATGAAATTAATTTAATTGTATTTACGCAGTAATAATAAAATTAAATTGATTGAAATTTTTTTTTAAACAAAAAAAATTATAAACGAAATATTAATTTATGTTATAATAAAATATTTTTTAATTATTTATTAAAAATTTTTATGTTTGTTTTCTTTTTTCTCGAAAATAAATTTAAAAAATGAAAAGTCATTTAATTAAATTAAATGATTTTTTAAAAATAAAAAAATAAATAAATTTAATAAAAAAAAATAATTAAACTTAAATTTACTAAAAATTATATCACTTTAATTATAATTAATAAATTTAAAACCAAAAAATGAAAATAAAATGAATAATTAAAAAAAAAACAAATATTTATAAGAAAATTTAATTGATTTGTTTTAATTATAGGTTAACCTGGAAACATGGCACCAAACATGATCAAGGAAATTTGATATTTAAAGTTGTCCAATTTTCGCAAATTTCAAAATACTAAAACTTCCAATAACCGCACATCTCTGATGTAATTTCCCGTTTGTTATCGGCACAAATCGTTTTCAATAAAAAATTACAGCTACAAAAAAATTCAGTTCACGGCAAAAATCCCTCAAGTCAAGGATTCTGTAATTTTATAACGTTTTCAGCAATTTTAGGGAATTTTGATTTGAAGTACTTCTCAAATTTTGAAAATAAATTAAAATTTATTTTACCGGAATTAGATGGCAAATGGTTTTCTGTGTTCATACTATCAACGTGACCAACTGTTGGGATTGTTTAATAGAAATAAAAGACAGATAGTTCGGAAAACACGTTTATACATAAGTACGTTTTTATTATATTGAAATTGATTATGGTTAAGTGGTGTTGTTCACTTATCGAACACCCCCACTAGAACAACAATTCAACCAACCAAACATAATCCAAACTTCTCTATACAAAAATCATGCTTTACTTTAGTCACTGATTTTGTAAATAAATCTGCTACCATATTCTCGGTACCTATCGGGTTCAGAGTTATATGATTCTCCATTTGTTTTTGTCTAACGAAATGATGTCGTACATCTATATGTTTAGTTCTGGGATGATATGCATCGGTTGAAGCCAAGTTCAGTGCACTTCTGTTATCACAAAATATCGAAATAGATTTATGTTCCTTTTCACTCCAGATATTCATTTGGAACTGACGTAACCATTCAGCTTCTTGAGTTGCCGAAGATAGCGCCATGTATTCAGCTTCCGTTGTAGACAGAGCTACTGTATGTTGTCGTTTACTAGGCCAACTTATTGCACCTCCCTGTAAAACGAAAAAATATCCTGTATATGATCTGCGTCCATCTTGATCTCCTGCCCAGTCGGCGTCGCTGTGTCCAATTAATTCACAATTTGAATTTTTAGAATACTTTAATTTGAATTTAACTGTTCCTTTCAAATATCGAAAAATTCTCTTTACTGCAGTCCAGTGCAAATGATCAAAGTTATTATTAAATCTACTAACATTGTTCACTGCATATGCCAAATTTGGTCTTGTTCCCTGTACCACATATAATAAGCTTCCTACTGCCTCTTCATAAGGAATATTCGACAAGTCTGCGGATTATTCAGAAATCTTTGTTAATTTTTGGTTTGGGTCAGATGGTGTCGAAACAGGTTTGCAATCTGACATATTGAAACGATCCAAAATTTCTTTTATATATCGCTCCATTAATGTATATTTCTAATTTTTTACGATTGCGTCCAATAGTTAAACCAACACAGCACTTTGCCTCTCCCAAGTCTTTCATTGTGAAATTCGCCTTAAGTTCAGTTTTAACTTTCTGCTTTAATACATCATCATTTGAAACAATAAGAAAATCATCCACATAAATAGCGATGAAAAACAATTTGCCATTTTCTACATTAGAATAAATGCAAGGATCAACGTTAGACCGTTGAAGCCCAATGTTTATAAGAACTTTATCTAACTTTCTGTTCCACTCTTTGCTTGCTTGTTTCAACCCATAGATGGCTTTGTTTAATTTACAAACCTGAGGATCATTGCTAAAATGTTCTGGTTGAACCATGTAGATTTTCTCTGATAGATCTCCTTGCAGAAAAGCTGTCACTGCATCCATCTGTTCTATGTCCAAATCGTACTGAGCCGCTATTGCCAATAAATATCTAATAGATGAGTATCTCACTGCAGGAGAAAAAGTTTCTTGATAATGCCCTTCTTTTGCGCATATCCCTTTATGACAAGCCTAGCTTTGTACCTTTGAATATTGCCATCAGTATCCAATTTAGTCTTAAAAACCCATTTACAATTAATTTGACGTCTGATTGATGATCAACTAATGTCCAAGTTTTATTTGAAACTAGCTGAGTTACCCGGCGTTGCACGGGAGGTATATAAGCATGAGTTGTATTTTCGAATATTTTGTAGAAAATGTCGGGATAACTCAGTAGTTCCGGAGACGTAAGCTTGAAGAGGTTCAGGTGGATCATCCAGAGGAGGCAAATTCACTCTTCCATTTGAACAACACATTCCAGGCGATTCATTGCGAAACTTTAAAGCATGACAATACAAACAAATGTTTTCCATTTGCCCAATTGAAACATTGTAATCATAGTCTTTCTCGTAATTGAATGCTGCTAACTTTAAATAACCTTCAGCCGGGCTTCATGATGTTCAATGGTTTCAGTAGCTCTAGAAGAAGACATCCTGCTTCGAACATTTTCAAGTCATGTTTCACATTGTTCAGTTGTTTCGTTAGCTCTAGAAGAAGATGTATTGCTTCGAACGTTTGCAAGTCGTATTTCATACTGTTCGCTTGATTCAGCCACCCTTGCGGCCCTAATCTTCTTCGACTTTGCAGTTACCTGCCCAATTGATCTTTTTTTCGGTAGCATTTTTAAGCAAAAATGAAACGTGTAGCTAATTAATCAGGAATGACGGGCATTCAAAACAGAAATTAGTATTAATTTATCAAAACGGTTTTAATGTTCTCTTCGATACGTTTCACCGCGAAGTGTGTTTGAAAATGTCTTTACTGAATTTTTTTTAAGCAAAATCAAATGTTATCTACAATCAAAAAGTAATCATAGATTAACACGTTTATAAACTGAAAACTTAAATCTAATAAGAATGTATATTCACTTGAAATAATATTTAATACCTGGAAAATAATCACCAATAATTATTTTATTTCAATATAGCTGCTAATCGAGAACAATGGCATCCGAAACACAAATTAATATAAATTTATTCAAAACGATTAAAACTACGTCCACTTCGATACGTTTTACCGCGAACTGTGGTTGCAAATGACATTTCGAAAAACAAAAGGAGTTTTTTCAAACTAAGGCAATTGTACACGTACAATAATTTGAATCCAAGAATGTTTCTTGTAGAAGATGCTATTTTCAAATTTAAAACGCTAGTACTTTTCAAAGTAAATCAGTTTATACGTACAATGTTTTTTAGTACCTTTCCTAGAATTGATTTTATGAAACAATCATTGATTATTTAAGATATAAACTAAATAAAGTAATAAACTATTGGCGTTTAGTATGAAACTACTATTTTCATTAAAAGCCGCCGATTGCAATAGTGGATTAAAATTGAATGTTAATTATTTCTGAAGTTATGTGGAAATTAGAACTCGCTGACTACGGTACATTGCAAAACAGGATATGATAAATAGGATATCACTAAACAGTGCATGTCAAACCAGTAAAAA
The DNA here is from genome assembly GCA_947310385.1 of Nephrotoma appendiculata. NCBI lineage: Eukaryota > Metazoa > Arthropoda > Insecta > Diptera > Tipulidae > Nephrotoma > Nephrotoma appendiculata. Next base: position 152,597,835 of record OX371224.1, on the reverse strand, counting down.
TGGATTATTAGTATGGATAATATAAGTGTTCAGAGATTTGTCTTCAGTTAAAGTGATGAAAGATTGTCTTAAATTTAAATTAATAAAATTAATTTGAATAATTAAATCAATTATAGTAGAGGTGTGATTTGTGTATAACAATCGCACGCTAGATATCCTTTTTGGTGTATAAATTTGCGGCTAAGGCGCTATTTCGGAACATTTAAATAATTGTATCTATACATGTAATAATGAATTCTTGATCCAGGGCAGACTTCCGGATTGGAGCATGTCACTAATTTCATATAACTCCTTTCCTTATAGTCATTCCCGTCAAAAAATCTTAGAAAAATTAAAATTTGAGAAAAAAAATTGTAGCACAGCCCCTAGACCCCGGGGTCCAGCCCCTTCAATAGTATCGTGGGCTTGGTCCTGAACATGCAACATATGCATGGTAAAAATTTCATGGCGATCGGTAAAGCGGCTAAAGCGACGCCCCGAATTCGAACATGTCTCTTATTTCATATAACCCCTTTCCAAAACTCGTTCTCGTAAAAAAATTTAAATTTTTGAAAAAATTTGTGCCATGGCCCATAGACCCCGGGGTCCAGCCTCTTTCACAATATCGTAAGATTGGTCCTGATTTGCATGGTAAACATTTGATGGCGATCGGTTGAGCGGCTGAGACGCCCATTCGGAACAAACAAACAGGAATTATATATATAGATAGATTAGAGCATCATACTCTTCCTGCATAGCTTTCTTCCACTGTTCACCATCAAAACGATTCAGCGTTCTGCCACAGTTTCTGGATCACAAACTTCATTAGTCATTGAAGAATAAACCACATAATCAGTCATAATTTTTGGTTTCGGTATTCTTTCTGACCTACGATGAACTACTGATGAATTTGTATCTGCTGTGTCCTTTACTTGCTGAGTATTTTCTGGTTCGCAAAACTCAACTTCTTCATCAACATGCTGTTCCAAACAGTTTTCATTATATTCACTTAATGACTGAAGACCAGAACAACGTGAATCTATGTTCAATAACACAACAACATCTACTGTATCGGAATTATTTTCTACTCCGTTTAAAAATGAATCTTTTGTTTTAACTGTATCAGGATGATTCTGTACGTTACTCCCGTATGAAACACTTTCTAGAAATTTTACATCTTTACTTTTAACTAACTGAAAATGTTGAGGATTAATTAAACGGTAACCCTTGGTGTTCTCACAATAACCAACAAAAATCATCTCTTCAGATCTTGAATCCCATTTCTGCCGTTTTTCTTTGAGTACATAAACCATTGCTTTACAACCAAAAATTCTAAGATGACTTATACTATCTGGCTTTTTACCCGACCTGAGTTCGTGAGGAGTTTTATCGTTATTTCGTTTGGTCGGTGACACGTTTGTCAAATAAACAGCAGTTGATACTGCTTCTGTCCAGTAAATTTTTGGTAACCCTGAATTGAACATCATTGCTTTTAGCTTTTTCTAAAATTATGCGGTTTAACCTCTCTGAAGTACCATTTTGCTGCGGCGTATATGGTACTGTTGTTTGATGTCGAACGCCATGCTTAACTAGAACACCATTCAAATCATGATTGCAACATTCAGTACCATTGTCTGAACGTACACACTTTATTCGGTGGCTTGTATCATTCTCCACTAATGCGTTGAATCTTTCAAAACAAGTTTTCACTTCCGATTTCGTTTTTAGAAAATATACAAAAACTTTACGCGAAAAATCGTCTTTGAACGTTAATAAATACTTAGCTCCACCCATTGATGCTACTTCCATGGGACCACACAAATCTGTATGAATCAGGTCGAGTAAATTAGATGTCTGCAAAACTAAGCTTTTAAACGGCTGTCGTGCTTATTTCCCTTGAATAGATGAAATAAACGATTCGTTTTTAGCTTTTTCGGTAAATTTTAAACCAAGTGCCATATTTTGCAGCTTATATAAATCAATAAAATTAAAATGTGTCAAACCTCGATGCCACAAATTACTGTTTTCTTCTGCTGACATCAATAACATATTATTCGGAGGTCGATCTAATTTGTACATGTTACCCACTAATGTGGCTAATGCTAAAACATTTTTATCACATGTCACTTTGCAACCATTTGTGCTGAATTTGACCAAATATCCCACAGGTAATCTGTCACTGTTTGTCACAATAATTTCGCGAATATTAGACTCAGTTGTATTAAACAACCAATCCTTTCGCATCGTCATATGCATTGACGCTCCGGAATCAATATACCAATCAACCAGATTCACTGTGTCCATCGAGAACGCTGAACATAAACCAGCATGAGACGGTTTTGATTTATCATCATTTTTGTTTTGATTTTTGCAATCCTTTGCTATGTGACCATTTTTATTGCAACTAAGACAACGAGGTCCTTTGCCTTTTTGTAACTAAAACTTATTTGCTTTTTTTGAAAAACTGTCGCTAAAATTCTTTTTATTTGTATAAAAAGCACCTTGAGAATTAACATATTTTTTTACATCCTGTAGCAACTTTGTTTTGATTGAGTCACCTGAAATTGCGACACCTATTCTTCACTAACAATAAGTCCAATTTCTGTCAATTTATGAGCTGTTGTAACAATTTTATTGACATATTCTTCCGTACTTGCACAGCTATTCAGCGTAGTTGTTATTAACTTGCGCAATAATCCAACTTTTCGTGACAATCCTGAATCTTCAAAAGTAGGTTTTAACTTATCCCAGACCATTTTCGACGTTTTTGCATCCATGATATGTATACGTAGTTGATTTTATCAACCAACAAAATGATTTTGGATTTCGCTTTTACATCCTGCTTTTTAAAGTTTTCATCATCTTCTTTTATATCAACGGATACAACATCCCATAAATCTTCATGTTCGAGATAATTTTTAACTGCAAACGGCCACGATGTATAAATTTCTCGACCTAACAATTTTTCTACATGAACATTTTCAAATGACGCTGCCATTTTTTAGGTTAGAAAAATTCGTCGATTTGATTTGACAAAAAAACTAATTTAATTATTATTATTTTTTATTTAAACGATACTTAATCAACAACGCTAATTTTTAACTATTTTTTTTATTAGTGGCTGGGCGCATAACCTGTTGGGATTGTTTAATAGAAATAAAAGACAGATAGTTCGTTAAACACATTTATATGTACATAAGTACGTTTTATTATATAAAAAAATATGTCTTTACCAAAGTGAAGTCGGTAACAATACAACAAATGATTATGGTTGAGTGGTGTTGTTCACTTCCAACACTAACAAATATTGATCAAACTATTTATGGAAATTGTGGAGAATGCAATACTTCGATTTGGAGTTGGATCATATGTATCAAAACTTCAATCGTTGACTACATGAAAACTGGGCGAAATTTTGCTCCAATTTAACCTCCGTTTTATTAAAAACTACCTGACCGGACAGACGTTGTCCTGTCTTAGCTATGAATAGTGTTTAATACAGGACAACACATACAATTGGCTATGTGAAAAACATGGATTTTTAAGATTGATGCCACAAACACAACACTTAACCACTGCTCTTGCAATTTATTTATCGACATTGCAAATGCATCCCGAATCATAGGGATGCGTGGAATCAAAACGTCTTCGATGACATTGTTCGTTAATTTCTTCACCACAACCTGGGTGCCTTTATAAAGACGTGGCTGGTTTAATAATGATTACCGATCCGACTTTTAATTGCAGATTATGAGGTGGTAATCCGGGCAATTCCAGCGAATTTAAAAATTCCGTTCGATAATTGACAACATCATCTTGGTTAGCAACGGAATCAACCGATTTGTAACGTCAACGTTTGTTGCAACCAATATAACACATTGGCTCAACTAAACAGCTCGATGAGTTCGGTCTTTTATTCAGTAAAGTGACCAAAATTAGCAGGGAATGTAATGTATCCAGCCGATGTGTCAACAGGAATTTTGCCATTACCAACGTCGAGCAATTGTTTGGAAAAAAACTTCTCCAGATCGGTCGTTCGGCAATTCGATTCGCATAGTCGCATGTTCATATTTAAATGGAGGTGGAATCACTGGCAATGTTTGTCGAAAATCACCTGCCAATAGAATCAGCGCACCACCAAACCGGTTACGGTTGTTTCCTAAATCTTGCAGTGCCATCGTGCATTTATCCCAAACGGTCAGTTTGCTTTGCTGCAACACTTTGGCTATCGCAGAATTTCTCGATAGGTTGCAAGTTGGAGTTTCATTAGTTTGCATGTTCAACGGCAACTTGAGCGCTGAATGAGCTGTTCGACCGCCTTCCAACAACGTAGCTGCAATACCTGATGAAGCAAGTGCAATTCCATTTTGCGATCGAATCGTTGCCAAAATCAATGATTTGAAAAACGTTTTACCAGTTCGATCGGGAGCATCTAAGAAAAATATTCCGCCAGTTCGATCGTTCACTACTTTCATGAGCGTATCGTAGCTATATTTTCGTTGAGGATTTAAAATGGGAACGTTTCTTTGAACGATTTCTCTCAATGCCTCGGAATCGTATTAGGTTTCGCGTCTCAACTCTTGATTAAATTCGTCGTGCGTTGGGCGATTGGGCGTTGTCATTCCTAATTGTATTAATCCTTTGTTGGTAAGCAGCAAGCACATGTTATCAAGTAAGTGTAATGCTTCATTCTGAGTTTCTTCGTTCCTTTGAAATCCTGCATTCGATGTTGTGTAGACAAAACTATAGAAAACAATGTTTGAAATTTGACGAAATCACAGCAGCTTCGAGAGGGTGGTCCTAATGAGTGTCATTCTCTAGCAGTCCCAAACGTTGACAGGCTTCTCTGTATGTGCCGCACAACACACAGAAAACACTTGTGGAAAATAGGTAGCTGTCCTTGTTTCGGTCATTGAAATTTCTTTGACGATTGACTCCAGGTATAAAATCTTGGCATTTTGGAGCTGCTTTACTTCGAAATGCCAAGATATTACACCTGGGCGGGCAAAGTCATCATTCTGGCACATTTCAAAGAAGCTGATCAATATTATCGATGGCAGCCTGTCAGCTCGTTGTAATAAGTTCTCCGCTATAAAATACAATCTTTGGCCATTTTCGAAATGTACGGCCCAATGAATAACAGCGTTGTGTCTTTCATGTATAGCGAATGAAAAAATACGCCACTTCGTTACTGCTAACATAGTGGCCAATTTGAAATTGAGTGATTTCTTTGTTGCAATTTTCAGCAGCAACTCCGAACACAGCCATGTGTTAGATACGTACCTGCTAATTTATTTAATAGATTTTACGGAATGTAAAAATTTGACATTTATGTGTGCTTTAGATGTCTTGTAGAGTAATGGCGAAAACGAAACAACCCAACGATTATCAGCTTCAATGTCTTGTTGATTAACTTTGACTATTGTTGACCTTCCATTTTCATCAGTGGATTGGTGGCGATAAAGTGGATAACCTTCATTTCCAGTAATAGTTTCTGCTACTAATTGCCTTGGATAGCGTTTTGAACATTTTCCGTCACACATACACCGAGTATTGGGATTTAATATTCCTCAGGGACCATAAATCATATTTTTTGTAACAACCTCATGGAACAGTGGATCTTCTTCATTATCACCAAATAACGACATATGCATACAACGAATACATCCTACAGCGCATCTCGCCGAACACACAATGCTTAACAATAAAATCCATGAGTGATTATATTTTTTTTCGAACGCCCTTGCGGTGATGTTATGGCGATCAATAGGTGATTGGCTGGGAAATAATTCTTGTCAAATTTCTGTCCACTGTGTATTGCACATGAACGTGATAAACAATTAAATCTGGTGTGCCATAATGAGTACAAACGACATGGTATCTTGAGCGTATTCATGCATATGTTGCTAGAAGAATAGTCATTCTGCCGACATTATATGCATTTCCGTCAGCATTGCTGGCATCCCGAAGATTAATCTATTGAGTTTTGCCTGGCTCAACCTGATAAATGTCAATCGCTCAGTTTCAACTTTGACGTATATTGCTTCGAAATCTATGAAATGAGGGTCCTATATACTCGAAATGGTTCACCCTTCACCCCACGGAGTATTTTTAATGATATTAATGCAAATTCTAATTTGGAATAGTAGGGACTAACGGTTTTACTAACTCTCATGGGCTCGCAGGAGCTAATTTAGCCACTCTTGAAGCTTAGCCCTCTGATGGGAAATAAATGAAACTACGGGGATGTAGGGAGTTCATCGACAAACATTTCGTAACGATTGGACCTCGCTCTGGACAACCAGTTTTTAATCGTGTAAACGAATTTAATATATTAAAATTTCGGACATTTACCGATTTCGGACTTTAACCGTAAAATATAAATAGATAAACTACCATTTCAAAATTGGTCAAATATTCTAAGAATTGAGCACAAAAACTTTTTGAGTGTTTTTTGACGAAAAAACCCCTTGCTAAATTTTAGGAAAAATTAAAAAAAAATTCAACAATTGCAAATAGTTTTCTGTACTATCAACTTTACTAACAAATATTGAGCAAACTATTTATGGAAATTGCGGAGAGTGCAATCCTTTAATTTGGGGTTGGGTCATATCTATCAAATCCTGCAATTTTCCATCGTTTTTACAAAATTTGGGAGTCCTGATTTGAGCTGCGTTTAAATTTTACCTATATGCCGTCATATTCGAATAAAATTTCAAAACATTAAAACTTCTAATAACAACACTTCGGATGAAATTTCCCCTTCGTTTCTTAGCTACATGCGTCTTATTACCTAAAATCATTTTCGGCCAACATTAAAGCTACAACATGTTTTCGATTTTTAGCGCAAATCCCTGATGGTTGGCCTTCTGAATTCGTAACGGATTATACGTAAGGTTCTGTTTTAATATTTTCCCAAATTATAATTTAACTAATATTCTGCTACCTTCATACAAAAATACATCGATTTTAAAATTACTCACCTTACTTGGAACGCCCCAATTATGGTGTCCCAAAAATTGAGAATAGGTAAGCTATAATATCGTAACCTTTTGAATTACAGTGGTACCTTCTAAAATTCGAGAGAATAAATTGGTATTCCAAATGTTGAAATATGTTATATCTTTGTGGTTTCCAAAGAGCTGGTAAGCACAATAATCGCGTCTCTCTTACGAGCATATGCTCACATAAATGTTTTTATTAAATTTCATAAGTGGATTGTAAATATGAAAGTAGGTATGTATATAAAATCAAAAGAGATTAAACAACAAGTAATAGATACAACACAACTATAACACTATATAATACTATTTAATAACGCGAAGCGAAGCCGGTTAGAGCTAACAGAGAAAAACAACGAGAGTTATTTTTATATACGCTATCGACGTAATCAGTTCGTAATTTGTGCTTGTGTCTTACAAATCATAGTGATTTCTAATAATAATAATTATGGCTCCGGTTGTATTCTATCATTTTAGTCCATCGGCTCCGTCCCGTGCTGTCCTTTTAACTTTCCGCAGCCTGAACATTGACGTTGACATAAAAGTGGTTAATTTATTCGCCAAAGAGCAATTGAATGCTGATTTCATAAAAATTAATCCGCAACATACTATACCAACAATAGATGATAATGGTTTCCATTTGTGGGAATCTCGTGCAATTTCAGCGTATTTAGTGGATGAGAAAGCACCGGGAAACGCGCTTTATCCGACCGACGTGAAAAAACGGGCAGTTGTAAATCAACGATTATATTTTGATATTGGTGTTTTGTACCAACGGATTCGAAATATTGGGGTAAGTTAATGTAAAGTGCAACTATTTTCTTTATGTAATACTATTGTGGTTGTAATATGATTAAAATGCCAACTGAAGTTTAACATCCCTATTCTCTTAGTCGTGTCACGAGTCGACCTTTCTTACGACAATCAACTTTTCATATTCTCTTAGTCGATTGAAGCAACAATCATCGATTTATGTGACAACAATGGTATTCCGAGGTGACACTTGTAGTCACGCCCATTTTTTAGGCGATACAAGCGTGAAGAGGGGCAAAATGTAGGTTTAAGATTATTTATTTTGATACGATTTGATTTAACTTTGTCACGTCACCTCATTCGACTAAGAGAATAAAATTTTATAGACGAAGTGACACGATAATTGTCGACAATTTATAAGATTACAATTTAAATAAAAAATGCTTGTTAAAATGTTAACGAACATCAGAATTCACGATGGTTTTGAATTCAGCCGGATGCCCTATAAAGGCAATGCCAATAATAACTTTATGGGTAAATTTCTCGTTGCTGCCATCTAAACTGTATTAAAATCAAGGTCGACTGAATGTGTATTCAAATCCAATTAATTGAATTGTTGATTAAGGCAAATCATTTTAAATGTCAACAAAATAAAAGTTCTTCTTTAGATTGGATTTCCAAACTCCAATACCATAGAATTTATTTTGTTTGAATGTTTTATCCAATTATTTCTCTTTTCAAAGTTTATGGAGGTTAATTCTTTGAAATATAATCATCATTGGAAGGAACTCAACTTATTGCTTATAAGTTTTAGTTTATAGTTTTAATGACTTTCTGTTAAAATTTTTTCTGTCGACTTGGCTTTCTCTTAGTAAACAGTTTTGTACTATTAAAGCCGATTATTTTTATTCCAGGAAAAATAAACTTATAACAAGCCGTCGTCCACCCGTACATAGCCCCAAACCCTTGTCACTAAGCGTTCTTCATGACGCCATTCTTTATTAGCTACTCAACATAGGTATGTAGTATAAAATATACTTCTAACCACTCTACTTCTTAATCATTTTAATTAAGACTCTCTAATCTTCACGAGTCATTCCTGTGATTTCTTAATATTTAGGGTTCCGTTCAGTAGAATCTACACAGTTTTGAAGTCTTTCCAATTCATTCATCATTGAATTTCATGTCGAGTAAATTAAATTTGTAAGTACATCGAATAATTTTAGTTACGGAATCTACGTCTGACACACAATTCGATGCAGGTGTTATTAATTTCCCTCCGAATTGTCTCCCTTCACATAGTAATACACATACAGATATTCGGTTCCATTGGGCTGATGCATAAATGGAATTTTTATCCATCTGCTAGAAGATTTTCGAACTTCCAATTCTACCGGTAAAACATTTTCGTTCAAAATTGCTCAATTACGAAATAGTTGTCGAGTACAATTTTGCCGTTAAAGTTCCATTTATTTGTATTTTCATACAAAGTATCTAAGCCAACTTTGACCATTTTTCGAAATTTTTTATACTCGTCGAGAATTGAAAAATTTTGGATCAATTGATTTTGATGGCCGGATTTCATGATCTCACCCCTGCATTCATTTTTTGCGCTGCCGTCTGTTCAAACATCTTAATTTATCTTATTTATTTAAAAAAAAAAAAACGTCTCTCGATGTACCTCTATTTAAAGACATTCTAGCATATGCAAGTATTTCCAGATTTAAAATTACCTGAAACTGGGTCGTGTTGCCTCATACCTTTAAGAAATCTAGTACTCATCGTACATAAGTGCTAATGTAAATTTTCAATTCTTAATTATAGTGTTTCGTAGAGCTGCAGTTTAACCTTGCTTAAATAATTAAGTCCATTGTTTTGTTTTTCCATCAACCGATATAATATTTTGAATCCTTTTTGGTGATGGGCACCAGCTTGTAAAATTTGCTTATTAATAATTAACCATTCCCATAAATCAAATATTACATTGTATTTCCTGATTTTTATTCCATATAGTATCCAGTAATCTTTCTGGGCGAAACAACCATTCCGGACGATAAACGTGCGCAACTGTACGAAGCATTTGCATATCTCGAGAAATTCCTTGAAGAAAATAAATGGATTGCTGGTGATGCAATGACTATTGCAGATTTAGCTATTTTAGCATCAGTTTCAACCATTGTACATGCGGGTGCAAATTTAAGTTCATATCCAAAATTAGCGGCGTGGTATGAATCTATGACATTAGTGCCTGGTTGGAATGAGAACGCGGAAGGTGCTAAGTTGTGGGCCGATAAAGTTAAAAGTAATTTAACACAAGGATTTTAATATACATACATAATTTAGATATATTTATAGTGTTTGCTTCTTATTTGTGTTTCTTTTGTTTTATTCATAAATATTTTTATTAATTAATAATAAATTGTTTAATTAATTTTATATTGTTAATTTTAAATCTAGTAAATTCTTATATTATTTTATTAATAGTTTTTTTTTAATAAAAAATAAATACATAGTTTCAAATGTTTTTTTAGTTTTTCCATCAATTTTTTGCTTTAAATATATCCTTATTTGTTCATTTACAGTTTTTTAAATTATTTCATTATTTTAATTTAATTAATTGTATTACAATAATAATAGTAATAATTAAAAGGAACCACTAAAAACAAAAAACATTTTTAAAAAGTGTTTTAATTTCAAGTTCTTTTACTTTTTTTGAAAATTACTTATACAAAACTTCAATAATAAATAGTTTTTTTTTTTTATTTTATTTTATTAATAAATTATTTAATTGTTTGTATTTTTATTCATCACATACTATATTTAAATATACATAAAAAATGTTTTCCAATTAATAAACAAAAATGCAAGTAAAATTAATAAAATTCTATTATTCTAAATTGTATCTGTATGGGTTTATTCCAATTCCACAATATCAACAATGTTATCTGAAAATAAAATAAAAAACAATATTAAAATTACCATTTCTGTTAATGTGTACGAAAAACTAAATCAAATAATTGTGAACGCTGTTGCACATGGCCATACACTAACTTGTTAATTACCAAGTTAAGGTACACGTCCAAAGAGAAAATAGAAAAGTACAGCAGAGGATCGCAGAGTTATAAAATCTAAGTTCAAAACATCTACCATCAAAGTTATGATTACAACCAACCCGGCGCTGTCAACACATCTTTCTTCCTGTTTATTCAAACAATGTTTTTCGACCTATCATATTGCTCCAAAACGACTATATTTTTCTTCTGCATTTTTTTACAAGAGAAAAAAATTGTTTGGATGAACGAACGAACGAACGTAACCATAAGGCACCTTAAAATGTATGCCACTGCATTTTTGGGTTGAAAAATTAATGAAAACCAACTCAGAATATCAACGATAGAGGGCCAAGGAATGTTTGGTATGCTACAAAGTTTTTCTGTTAGCTAGGTTCGAATGGTAAAGAAAATATATATAAATGACACATTGAAATTTAATTTTTAGGTTAGATTTAACAACAAACTTGGTTTAATAAAGAACACTCTTAAGTTTTGGAAATAATTGTTGGCAGATATAGTAGAGACCGTCATATATCTATCCTCCCACTCAGCGGCTGCATAAACTTCTTACAAGGATTGAAAGATCGCTTAGTATTAAGGAGTTTCTTGTGAGTACTTTCCTGGATATTGCGGTTGCCTTTAACCATAAATCTTTTCTACCATCTACCTGCACAAATTTTGTCATCGGCCATACCATCGTTACCTGAATTGGATCCATACTTGGGTCTCTTTCTGTCTTTGTTCAAGTTACCAGAGGCTGCCCCAAGGGGTCTCTTATCACATCTATAGTGATTATTAGTGATTGATTAATTACTTGTAAAACTAGTCTGCTAGTTTTTATTAGACGTAGTAATATTGGCTGTTACTACGCTTGGCAGACTAACTGCCTCTGCTTCTTCTATTTTTGTGGAGATGATCGCCAGATCTGACATATTAAAACACCTTAGTGTAATTTTAGACAGTAAGCTGTTCTGGAAAATTCATTTTGCAAGCAAACTTCAAAAAACCACTGTCATTTTTAGGCAATGTAGAAGAGCATTTAGAAAATCTTGGGACTTCACTCCCAATATGCAGATGGTCATCTATAAATATCGGATTCTACCCATGCTATCTTACGCTTGTTGTTTGGCGACCTGTGGTTAAATCAAACTGAGTTATTGCTAAACTTAACAGTTTATAGTAAAGCCGAAGGCATGCCGCGCTATTATCGGTGATATGTCTTTGACTCCTATACTTGCATAGCAGACAATCTTTTTCTGTCAACACTACAGTCGTTCACACGTTCTGCATCACAGGCACGGCTTGCTCCGCTGCCTTTCGACTGAGGTGCATTGATGCATGGAATACACTCGGTTTGATTACAGGGCATAGGTAAATCATCAATACCGCAGTGGCTGACATCTGCTGGAATATTTCGGAACTAGAGCGAAAGGTGATCGACCTCTCAAAAAACTAGTTTTAATGTAATATAAACTTCATAGATGACTATAATTCGACTGGATATTATATAAAATGTTCAATTAGTTTACAATTAATGTAACAAATGATGAAATAATAATAAAATGGAATGAGGCGTTTTCTCGTATAAACAAAAATCACCTTTCGCTCACATATGAAGTGACGCTAACTAGGTGGTGATTAAAAGGCCAATATAGTCTGTGCCAGAAATTTTATGGTTAGTGACAAATAGATACCAGAATTCTCTTTCGTTTATTCTTTCTCCGTGCTTTATCCATCGAGAGACTCATGGATACATCAAAACTTCAATAACTGAGTCGCTAGTGTTTTTCGCCGATGGCTCCCACTTCAGATTTGGTGCGAGTTTTGGGACCATTGTCCTTCACATGATCTACGATCACTTGGAAGTCTAGGCCTCAACTGCACGGTATTCCAAGGCAAGCAGATAGCACTCACACGATATGCGATGGATGATGCTAATCTCGCAATTTCAGTGTGTTGGGGGAAAATAGGATATTACACAAGTTAGGGTTGCTTCTAAGCTAAACAATAAGTTATTAAATTTCTCAACAAGTTGTCCGGAGTATACAATGCAAATATTATTGATAAATATTTAAATGTTTTACTATTTGACTACTGAATAACACATCAGTTATTATCCAGTCCTCGAGACCTATGTCACGGTTAGTCATTGGCGACCTAAAAACGCGGCGGCTAAAGCGGGTGTCTGCCTTACATCAAACGGAACGCTTTATAAACGTGTTCATCGTGGGTGTCTTTAATGCAAAATGTTCTCGGTTGGAATGTCAATTATTACAACAGAATTACCAATCAGCAGTCACTGACTATCTAGACCGGCACAGTAATAACGAAGAACAACCACCCAACATCCAGGAGGAGAAGCTCACTATACAAGCAGCCATAACTACCGCGGCGCAAAACAATATAGGAAGAAAACAAAGGAGAGACTGCAATGATTGGTTCGATGACAAGTGCGTCTGGTTATCGAAAATAAACAAAAGCTTCGTGATAAATGAAAGAAACACTAGCAGAATATCTCCGTGCTTGGTAAGCTTAGACCTTAGAGGAAAAGACTGAAGAGCAGCAACTATTTTTTTCCCATATAAAACTCAATATAATATTTGCTATCTCTTTTGAGTCATGTGGGAACAGGATGGTTATATAAAAATGCATATGGCTTACTCATATTTCGAAATAAGAAACCCCAAATCAGATGTTTATTTTTGTGCGCAGTGATAAATTATCGTGACGATTTAATTTTGTGCTTCTAAAATTATTAATTAAAACTTATTAAAAAAATAAAAACGTTATAAAACATTTAGTGGTTTGTATACTAGTGCGTGGTAATGTATTATTTTATAAAAAAAAATTACAAACTTTTAATTAAAATGAAGTGTATAATTAAAAATTGTAAAAATACGCCTAAAAAATTTCAAAAAGGCGTATCTTACCATCAGTAAGTTTACTAAGTGTTTTTATAAAACAAAATGTAAATTATGTTAAGAAAAAAGTGATTTGTGGTAAATTTATCGTTAATTTAAGTTATATATCAGAAAAAATTAAAGAAACAATTTTGGTTGTCGGCGTGGGTTTCTTATAGATTTTTTTGTTGTTGTAATCCCGTTGATTTAGATGCTTTCTCTTTTACCCTCCGAATTTGACTCACTTGACAGCTGCAAACATTCACTCTTCAGTATTTACCTTTATGGCTTAGACTATCTCCGAGAAAAGAAGTGCGAACATATGAGAAAATGCATCGAAAATATCAGCATCCAAGCGGAAAAACGGATGGGACTGTTTTGCTAGCGCCAGAGATCTCACTAAAGAATTCCACCTAAGAAGTACGGACATCAATCTGTGATATGTTGCTAGAGTTAGAGTTGTTAACAGTGGAAAATACGTTGTATATGAACGTAATGACTTTTATTTTTAGGCTTAATAAAAATTTGTTACCACAATATTTATGTCAGTTGTGTAGGAGACAGGATGTGCATAGTCATGATACTAGGCATAAGGATAAATTTTATTTAGAGTTTAAAAGACAATCTAGAAGTAAAAAATCGATATTTGACAAAGGTATATCGATGTATAATGAGTTACCGGAAAATATAAGAAATTGTAGAAGCATAAAGGATTTTAGGGCAGAACTGTTAAAAGCAATTTCATAATTATTAAGATGATGCATATGGCGAAAAATTCTTCAACTCACAAATTCACTCTATGGAGCCATAAGTCATGTTTTAATTTTATGATTTTTTTGAAAAAAAAAAATTTGAAATACTTTAATTCTTTTTTGTTGTTGTCGTCGTTAAAGATATAGGGTGTCAAATTTTGAGAAAAACGATAATCATGATGTTGTATATATGTCAATAAAAAGAAAAATAATTGTCCGATAATTATGATTTTGGGCTCATTTTAAAGGTAAGTTAATAAGGATTTATAAAAAAATATAAAAATACTATACTGTTTAATTCCTTCATCTCTAAATTTCCCGCCAAAATGTTCTTTAAAATTTTCTCAAAAACCTATTTTTTTTAATTTTTTTTTTTTTTATAGAATTCGACAATTAATATTTTACAACATATCAAAAAACTGGAATACCGTTATTTTTTGTTTTCTTGCAAAATTGGTTTTAGTAAGAGGAGTATTTCATTTTTATATGGAAGACTATATAGATATTTCTCAGTGTTTTGAAATTGTTTACAAAAGACGTAGTTCAGTTAATTTGTGTGTCTGGTTTATTATTTATTGCACAAATTTGCGTCATATTTAAGTATGAGTCACAGATTTATGAGGTACCACCCCCTGGTTTATATCGTTTGGTTAGTCGTAAGTACCATAAATTGCTTTTCTTTCTTGGGATATTTTATAAAAGAGTAAATAAAATGTTGTTTTCCCCTTTTATATTGAGGGTTGATTATTTTCACTTGACGCAGGCGTACCTGTTAAACGATGAGTAATTATTTTGAAAACCAAAAATGAACATTGTTGATATAAATAAGAGATAACATTTAACTATGTTGTAAACCGTATCGCGATTCAGTGTTCGAGGAAACTTGAACGAGTTCCAGATTATGTTAAGCAATTTATGCCACAATCAGTTGAGAATCAAGATAATTTGTATCTCTGTTCAACGTACTATATAAATATTACCTGCAAACGACGAAAAATAGAACTAGAGTTGTCACCAGTTGCGGGACCATCAACAAGATCTCCTCTAACACCTCGAATAGCCGATAACGATAATAGCAGTGATAGCGAAGAATGTTATTTAAAAAATGTGTCTGTTTTGGAAAAAATGAATGAAGTGTTACCCTTTCTTGGAAAGTCTCTTATATATCCGAGTACGTTAGAAGCCAGGCCAAAACATCAGCAGCAAAAAGTAAAAGATTTAGCTTCAATAACACCATCAACATCTTTGGTTGCGGGAATCGTGCCGCTTTTGAATCAGTCAACCGAAGATCAAAGGAAGATTGCACTATATGATGAATTGATTGGTGATCTAAAAGCTAAATTCGAGAACTGGAGAAAACCAGTGATAAGATTCAGTTATTTACTATATTGCCAAAATCATTAACCATTCAAGAAATCCAGAATGAGTTCAAGGCAACGTAACATATGGTACGAACCGCTAAAGATCTACGAGACAAGAATGGTCCACTAAGTCATCCAGCAGGTAAAATATGAAAGCAAATAAGTGATGAGCTTAAACAAGCAGTATTATCTTATTATACTGATGATGATGCTAGTCGGATAATGCCAGGCAAAAACGATTGTTTAACAGTCGATAAAGCTAAAGTTCAAAAGCGGTTAATGATGTTTACATTGAAAGAGTGCTACGAAGGATATAAGACAATGTATCAGGATGACGAATCAAAAAAAATTGGATTTTCTAGATTTTCACTACTTCGTCCAAAATATTTTGTACAACCAGGTAGTAGTGGAACGCACACAGTCTGCGTGTGTACCATACATCAAAATGTAAAATTAATTATTTATGGCACCAAATTGGAAACTATTACCAACGGAAAGATAACGCACTACCGGGATTGTATTTCAACTATTTTATGTGATGAGCCTACACCAACATGTTACCTTCTACAATGCGAAAGCTGCCTAGGACTGGATAACTTTAAAGAATATTTGAAAAATGCATTTCGGGAACATGGCTGCGAGGATGCTGAGTTAAAATTTAATCAGTGGGTTTCTACCGATAGTTGCAATCTGGAGACCTTTTCTCAATCGTTAGATGAATTTCTGGATTATTTCATAAATAAGCTGAAGAATCTGTTACCTCATTGCTTCATTTCACTTCAGCAGTCCAGCTTCTTAAAAAATAAAAAAATAGCGCTGAAGTCTACGGAGGTGATAGTTTTATGTGATTTGCAGAAAATTATGCATTTATAATGCAAAATGCCACACAAGGATTTCATTGGAATAATAACCAAGCGACTATTCATCCATTTGTAATTTACCAAAATTTGGAAGGCAAATTACTTCACCACACGATCATTATAATATCGGATTGTCTTCACCACGTTACTGTAGCGGTTCACTTATTCATTGAAAAATTGATGCAGTTCTTGAAAACTAAAATATCCAGTTTATCTAAAATTTATTATATTACCGCATTATATTATATTATATTAGTCACGCATTATAAAAACAAGAAAAATTTTAAGAACATTTAAAATCACAAAGAGGATTTTGCAGTTGATTGTGAACGGCATTTCCATGCAACAGCTCATGGAAAAGGTCAATGTGATGGAGTAGGAGGTACCATCAAAAGAATGGCATCATGAGCTAGTCTCACAATGGAATACAGCAGTACAATAACCAATGCAGATGCATTATTTAAATGGACTAAAACGTTGAAGACAGATATCAAATTTGGATTTTGTTCAGACGCAGAACATAAATCCAAGCAAATCAAACTTGCAACTAGGTTTGAAAATTTAAAAACAGTAAATAGAACTCACGGTTTCCATGCAGTTATTCCAACAGAGGATGGCTATTTTAATTGTAAAAAATATTCTAAATCTGACGATTATGTTAAAATTAAATTGTAATTTTTAATTTGAATAAGATTTAATGTTAAACAATAAAATAAAATTATCAAAAGAATTTGGGATTGAAATTTTAAATATATGCAATTAAATTTGAATAATAAATATTAATAATTTAACTGAACTAACCTTTTTATAAACAATTTCAAAACACTGAGAAATATCTATATAGCCTTCCATATAAAAATGAATTACTCCTCTTACTAAAACCAATTTTGCAAGAAAACAAAAAATAACGGTATTCTAGTTTTTTGATATGTTGTAAAATTATAATTGTCGAATTTATAAAAAAAAAAAATTAAAAAAAATAGGTTTTTGAGAAAATTTTAAAGAACATTTTGGCGGGAAATTTAGAGATGAAGGAATTAAACAGTATAGTATTTTTATATTTTTTTATAAATCCTTATTAACTTACATTTAAAATGAGCCCAAAATCATAATTATCGGACAATTATTTTTCTTTTTATTGACATATATACAACATCATGATTATCGTTTTTCTCAAAATTTGACACCCTATATCTTTAACAACAACAACAACAACAACAACAATTAAAGTATTTCAATTTTTTTTTTCAATCAAGGATACAAATTCAAAACATAAAAATCATAAAATTAAAACATGACTTACAAAAATTTGTGATTTCACGTATTTTTCGCCATATATATTGTACTCTAAACTGGAAAATTAGCTTAAGAGCTATTTGAAAAATAAAATAAATAAATCAAAGACGGGAATGGAGAACTGAGAACAAACGTGCCTGATGTTCTCTCATTATGGCAAACCTACTTCCAAAATTTGCTAAATCGGATTGACAAAATGACCCTTAAACCTCAACCAGTCAAACTTAAGAGCTTAAGTTGTGCTCCGTTTTGGACCACTTAGAAGAGCGGTACGACCACTAAAATTTTAGAGGTCAGTTGTTTATTTGTGACGAGAAGCCTATAAAATTTTGGTGATTGTAGCACTAACCGAAGTGGTGCAATCGGCGTGTAACTTAAGCTCTTAAGTCTGACTGGTTGAGGCATTATTAGCGCAACTGCTGCGCCGGGTGAGGAGGTCCCTGTCGACTCACAGTAGAGGAAGTGGAAGCAATAGGACGACACCCGGTCTCGACGCCATCCCGCAGAAATAATTAAACACAAAAAATGGGACCGTCTAAAGTGTGAAATCTTTCGTGCCATAGCTTTATTACACACCGACTACAAAGTGCTGACTAATGTTGTACTTGTCAGACTCGTCCCTCTAGGCAAAAATATCATCGGCGACTATCAGTATGGGTTTCGTATCAATCAATGACAAGTGCTTCACGAGGAAGATTCTGGAAAAATGTTGGGAGCACGATATAAGCGTGCATTAATTATATATAGACACGGATGAAGGACCATCTTGCACGCGCAGAATCACGTCACCGGATATGATACCTACAGAGAGAGAGAGGGAGGCATTGCAGTTCTATAAAGAAAGAAGCTATTTGCATTCCCGACGCTCGTGATATCCAGTTTATATATAATCCAGTTTGCAAAAGAAGATTGTAAAACACACCGAATGGTTTGTTCTAGTAAATAATCGACGGACTACATAAAACATATCAAATAAAATACTATCATACCTTTTTGTTTACTCCTCGAATTTTGTTGCATGGTTTGTATATTCCTAGGTATTATTGTCAAATGGTCAAACGATTTGACCTTCTTAACCGAATTTTCTATTAATGCCTGTAAATAAAGAATCAAATTAGCTTGTGTTGCAACTAAAAAAATATATTACTTTTAACAAAATACAACCTTTGCCGTTTGAGTAACCGATCTTTTCGGCGATTCTGTTATTGTTAACGAGCTAGTTGCAGCTGGCATCTGTTGATGATTTAATCCTTCCGTAGCTTTACGTTTAGTGCCCGTAATTTGTGGCACTGTCCGTACAACTGGTTGGCTAGGTAATTGTTTTGGTGTAACAGACGGAATGGTTGTTGTATTACCACCAGCATTTACAACCCTTGAAAACCAATTGAAAATAAATGTATACGTCGTTCTGTAATACGGCCGCTTTAAATACTTACTTTTTCTTTCCATACGTCTCCGCAAGTCGAACTGGTTTCATAATATTTGCATTATTTGAATTACGCGATAATACAAGGGGTGGTACAGTTTTTCCTTGTTGTTGTTGTTGTTGTTGCTGTTGCCCCAAACTGGTATATTTGGTTTGATTTGCATTTGAAGCATTTGGTGTGGTTTGTGTTACAACATAACGTACACCACTATTTGTACCACTACTACTACCGTTACTGCTAACATTGATTTTATGTTGCAGATTATTTCCCAAAGTAGTATTTGATGGCTGAGAGCCTAAATTTTGTTGTGGTATCGGAATTATTGTTGTATTATTATGATTAACGGTTTGTGGCGGTGGGCCACCACGGCGTACAACTTTATTAGGACCACCAAGATTGCTTGAGACAGTTGGGTTATTTAGAACTGACGTCCCACCGCCGACTGTTAATTTATTTGGTTGCGCTTGTGGCTGTGCTGTAGATGGAAAAGCGCTTTGTAGTTTCAACGTTTTTACTGTTACACCTTTGGGTAATTTATTGAGATTGGCATTTTGAATTTGTTGTACGCTGGATGTTGGCGATGTTTTTGTTGAATTTACAGGAGTAATGCTTAAACCACTGGATTTTGTCAATTCATTTATGTTTATATTACCCAATTGATATGTATTGGTACTTTTTTTACCTTTACTGATATCGACATTATTATTACTAACGATTGGTTTATTAACCGATGATAATGTATTAGTAGTAGAGGTTGATAGATTGGACGTATACATTTGTAATTTTTTCATATATAAGTTAACAAGATCATCTTGCTGTTGTTTCTTGATTGATGCAGGTGTTGTATTTGTATTGCTCTTACTTAGACCAGCGGCTGGAGTACTTGTGATTGCTTTTGTTAAATTTGGTGTAGATACTGATGATTTTATAGGATTTACAATTGTCGAATTCGGGTTATTTGATTTTCGTATTATATGTGGTTTAATCGGAGGATTAAGCCCGCTATTTGCCGTTTTCAATGCGGCGGACAAAGATGACGCCGCTGGATTACCATTTTTGGATCCATTTTCTTTTGGATATACAATACCCATATTATAATTCTTCACAAGAGTTGCAGCTGCCGAAGAATTTACTATTGCAGGCGAACTAGTTGTTGTTGTTGTTGTTAGTACAGGTTGGGGCGGTGGTAAATTTATATTAGCAGGCGTTGCTGGCGTTTGTGTTTTATTTTTAACTATGACATGAGGTTGAGGACTGTAACTGCCACCTCCTAAACCGGTATTTACTGAAGGACTCGTATTAGTTGATGGAATTGAACCTACAGTTGGGAGTCTAGCATCTTTAGCATTCGGTTGTGGAGGTCGACTGCTAGGCTTTGTAATAACACTAGTGGGAATACTTGGTTGTACATTTCCTAGAGACTTAGTTGTAACAGTTTGATTAGAAAAGTTTGACGATGTCGTTGACAAAATTCCACTAGAAACCACGGGCATTGGTACCGAATTTTGTATTGACTGTGCCATTCCACTTCCAAGTGGCGGACTAAATAGAGAAGGATTTGTAAAGTATTGTTTAAATAAAGATGTATCGATATCTTTATTAAAGAGTGATGTATTTGCCAACGGCGATGATACAGGCACGGATGTTGATGAAGACGATGGTAATGGAGGAGGTGTATTGGAGCTCGGTACAGCCAAAAAATTTGCAACATCATCCATACTATTGAATCCAGCTTTTGGGCGCATTGTCGACGGAGGTGGAGGTATCGGTGGTGTTAAAGATTTATAATATGGTGGTTGATTTATTAAATTACCACCAAATAATGCAGGACCTCCACTTCCGCCGTAAACATCCATTAAACCACTACTTGTTCCGCCCGTCGGCGAATTTAAATTGCCGTAAGGATATTGTGTCGTGACAGGATTTTGATACATTTGGCGCATTCTCATTATAGTTGGATCGGTCGATAAACTTGAAAATATTGATTGGTATGGATTCATAAATCCTGACATAAAACCGGGTCCTAAAGAATTTCCATAATTCGGATTATTTCCGAGGCCATAACCCATCCCCTTGGGATTGTAACCATAAGGATATCCCATTCCAGTACCAATTCGATAATTTTGTTGCGCATTTAGCATGTTCATCTCGTTGAGAGGATCCAACAAAGTACCTAAAAAAAATATATTTATAGAAAAAAATCTAAAATAGTCATATAATAGAGAAATTACTTCTTTGCACATCCTTTTCGTAAGCCGCCCACGCTTCCGCCTTATCCGCATCGCTTAAATCTTGTTCCGGCTTATTTTCAAGCAAAGAATCGTGCTCGTGATATTTATAAACCAAATTAGGAAAATGATGAAGCAAACTAGAAAGTAAATTATCTGCAGGCCGAATTGGAACCGGACGTTGGGAGTAATCGGTTTTTGTGAGTCTAGAATAAAAAATAGAAGTTAATTTTATCCCGTCACACTTATTCAAGCGATAACAGAATATAAATTAAACTTACGTGTACAACTCAGCTAACTCAGCCATATTATAATGTCGATCAATTTGCTGTTCATCAACCACACGAAAACTCATTGCTTGTTTCGTAACCGACCTTGAATACACCTTTTCCTCCATAGTGCCCATCGCTAGAATGCGATAGACAAAACAAGGTAGCTTTTGGCCCAATCGAAATATGCGAAATATATTTTGTTGATCGTTGGAAGGGTTCCAAGAAGTGTCCAAAATAATAACACGATTAGCTCCGATTAAATTAATTCCTTGGCCGCCAGCCTTAGCCGAAATTAAAAAGCATTTTGTACGTCGATTTTCCGGACTATTAAATTTGGTTATCATTGCGTGTCGCATAGTTTTTGGCGTTTTTCCATCTAACCTATAGTAGTCCTGCCCAAGCACCCAAGGTCCTCGGTACCGATCTAACCCATACCGATGCATTGTTGCCTCATCGCGATTATGAATTTTTTGCATAAAAAATTCTACGGCATTCAAAACCGCAACGAATGCAGAAAAAATTAAGCATTTTTCACCATTTTCAGCACAAAGCTTTAATATTTCAAACATAGTTCTAAGCTTATTACTCGAATATAATGATTCTAGATCTTCTTGGGTTATATGTTGCCGCCACCAATCACTTAGCACGGACATTTTACCAGTTTGACTGTCTAACTCATCATCTGGGCGATCATCATCCGATTCGTTCATTATTTTCCTTATTTTAATTTTTTCTTTTTCTCGTTTCGTAACTGCATTGTGCCAAGCATTTTCCAGTACTTTTGGATGAGTCCAGATTTTACGTAAAAAGGTATAATCGGGTATCAAACTTTTACCGCCATACTTCTCTTTAAGAGAATTATTTTCTAAGAAATATTCGTACAATTTCTCTTGGATGGGTGTCATAGGAACAAACAGCACATATTCAAATTTCTCGGGAAGAAAAGTTTTGAGAACTGCTGCTTCACGCCGTTGTACGAATTTCGATAGTTTTTTGTGCAGTACAAATGAACGTTGCTTCATAAATTTAATTTCCGATTTGCTGGAATCTTTGTGCTGCCCGCTTTTGATTGGATTTGCATATAAATTGGCAAATTCCTTTTCAGTACCAAGGAATGAAGGTTTTATAAAATTTACCATGCAATAGTCTATAAATAATTAAAGAAATAGTAATGTAAATAAATCGAAATTTAAAATTATTTCCGCCCTTACATTCTTTTAAATTATTTTGTATGGGTGTTCCAGTTAAAATAACACGTCGCTTCGTCTTCACTTGTGATACTGAAACATTTGTAGCTGATTTTTTGTTTTTGATCACATGCCCTTCATCGCAAATAATTAAATCGGCGCCGGGATTTAATAGAGTAGTGTTGACAATTTTTTTAATTGTTTCAATTTCAGACTGACCTACATTGATGCTCTTCTTTTTCGATAAATGGTAAAAAACGAGAGTTCGAAATGCCTCATACCCAAGTAAAAGGCATCCAGATTTTGAGTAGCCGGCCGTTCCACATTTATGCCATTCCTTTAAAATTCTCATTTTGTCGTTAGTATCACTGAAATATTTTAAACACAAATCAATAATTGAGAAAATTATAAATAAACGATAAAATAAAAATTAAGCGACATCACACTTACGAATTATCCGGAAAATGGAAAACTTTTAGCTTTGGACCTGATTTTATGGGACCCAACCATCTCTGAATTTCTTCTGACCAATTCATTACGGTACTTTTGGGACATATTACTAAAATACGATTAGTTTTAAGCTGAGGATATCGGATTAGAGTATGGAGGACAGCAATTAATTGAAGTGTTTTTCCTAAACCCATACAATGGGCCAAAATACATCCAGATCCGGGATATTTATCTATATTATCTATACTTCCATAACACGAATCGTACATAAATTTAACACCATCGATTTGATGTGGTTTTAAATGTTTTACTATTTCCGGATGGACACAAATATTTTGTTTCCGCTTACTATCATAATCAAGGATTATTTCACTTTCCAGGCTTCCCTCGGTTTGCATTTGGGTCATTTGAGACTGACTGAATTGTTGACTCATCATTTCATGTTTTTTCTCAAGACGTTTAATACGATCCGATTCCTCCTTTTGGGCCTGTTTGGTTTCCACGGTTAACTGATCGTCTGTTAAAATAGCACGAGGCTTTTTACGGGTAGCACCAGATTCATCGTTATCGTTATCATCGTCATCCCGAACTATTTCTTCCAAATCAGAACTATCACTATCCGAACTGAGATATATACAATCGTCATCCCCTTTTGAATTGTCGTTCGTTCCGCTAGCAGAATTTGATGAAGTACCCACCGCAGTTTTTTTCTTGACGGATGCCTTAAGCAACGCTTCTATATCGACGGGCTCCTTGGGTTTACGCTTCGATTGGAACATAGATATATCTAATATTTCACAATCCGAGTCTCCCGCATTCGAAGTTGCTTCCGATTTTGTATCGTCTTTATCGGCCGATTTTTTCTTTTCCCGTTTTTCCACTCCGACTGATTTACCATCTTCAGTTGCAGAGTCATCATCCTCTAGTAAACTCTTTGAAAATATTTCTTTGTCTAAATTGTCTCGTTTAGTTTTAGGCTTCGCCTTTTTAGTTGCGGTTTCACCTTCGTCATTTTGTATCACGTCTTCTTTCCCTTCAGTTAATATTACCTCACAATTTAATAGATTCTCATTAACATCGTCCTTATCAGTCGAACACTCTTCAGGCGCCGATTTTTGTTTACTGTCCTGTTTAGCAGATTCTTCAGGTGGATTTCCATTTTCGACTTCCTCAACATTCATATCGCCACTAGCAATAGCCTCATCTAAAATCTCATCGTGATTTGTCGAATGTTCCTTCCAGAAATTCTCAAACGCTTCGGAATCAAGATCAAGAGAATTCGCTCGATCATCATTTTCTTTGTTTGCGGCATCCAATTCACCTGTTTTATTTTTGACAACAACCTCATCTTCTTTCTTAATTTCTTCAATTGTCGGCTCTTTTATTCCCAGAAGAGTCGATGGTTGTGATTTCTGAGTTTCACTTTCGACTTGTGCAATTGACTTTTTAATTTCGTTCTCAATTGTCTTGTTGTTCATGGTCTCTAAAAATTTATCAACTTCTGATGATTCATCAGAACTCCGTTCATCGGACGATACACGCATGTAATTCTTAATATCTTCCATGTCATCACTATTCATGCCATCGTCTGAAGTATCTGATGAATTTAGCAAATTCCATTTTGATTCCAAATTTTTATTTCTAAGGAACTGCTCATCATTTATTTCCTCATTTTCATTTTCACTGCTATCATCGCTGTCTTCCTTTTTCTCGGCCTCCTTGATTATATCAATTGGATTGTCTTTTTTCTTTATCTTTTTGGGAACTTCCCTATCGGTTTTATGACTTTCGCTTGGCAGTCGCTTTTTATCAAGATTCTTAAAATTAGTAGCCCGTTCAATCTCTCTATCGAGTAAAGCATCTTCATCTTCGTCCTTCGCATCCTTTTTCTTGTCTTTTACAACAAACCGTTGAGTGGGTGCGTTAAATATATTATCATCATTACTTTCATTCCCAGATTCGATCATTTGCGTGTCACTCTCCTCATTATTATCATCGACGACTGGAAATTTCTGAGTAGGCATATCAAATATACTTTTAGCATTTGTCTTTATCTCTTTGGGTGTTTCTTCCAATTTTGGAGCTGACGATTCAACGGGCTTTCGAACTAGATACTCTGATATATCAAGCTCAATCTGTGACATATCTTTGTCAATAACATTTTCATCTTTCATGTGGTTCAACTCTTCGTCATCCTGATCTTCCTGATTTACGCTAATAAAATTTTCAGTATTATGTTCAACACTTGGCGTTGCAACTACATTTGATTTATCCTCATCCACATCCCCTTCATCTTCTGTTTTAATACTCGATTTTATGCGCTTTTTAGTACGTTTCTTTCGTCGCCTCGCTAAAAAGTAATCTTCTTCCGAATCAACCATATCGGTAGAATCGGATGATGATGATGCTAAATGACGTCGCTTATAAGACTCGTTTAGCTTTTTAGTCGACTCAATTGATATTTTTTCGTCAGTTTGAGTGGTTTGTTCACAGAAAATTGTGTTTCCACATTCATATTTCTGCGATATTGCACTAAGATCTTTCCGCAGCTAAAAAAGAAGGAATGATAACGATTTTAAGAGAAATTTTTATTAAAATGTAAATTTAAAACAAAATAGGATATAGCTGAACTAATATTAGGCAAAAGATATCACCGAAGTACTATCGATTGGGATGATGCGGGATGTGAGGACTTCGTCTCTGTTAGGCTCGTTGCACACTTGAGCTATGTTTTTTTAGCAAAGTGAGCTATGTTTTGAGATCACAGCTTCTCGACTTACTGTGCAAAGCCTACTATAAATAAGTGAAACCGAATTCGTGGAGCTTAGCTCAAGCCACTTATACGTCCTGATTTATTTAATTTCTTTATTTAAACCTGTGGGATAGGAACATTGATCACATCGCTCATTTTCTGGGCGATGTGAGCTAATTAATTATCTCCAAGGTGAAAATAAAACATTTAAATATATTGCTTTACAGATTGGGTAGACCCTACAATGTTTCTCTTATTTGAGTTTTGGAAACCAAAACGGGAAGCTACAAAATGAAAACATAGCTCACATCAGTCAAGAAACATAGCTCAAGTATGCAATGGGCCTTACTTAAGTTATATTTGGCGTATTTTTTTATTATATCAGAGCGAGCAAGGCTTTACTGATCTCTCGGTTCGTTCCGATGTAATATAAAAAAAACGCACCAAAAACACAAGTAGCAGACTAACTCGACGCTAAAGCAGATAACCTTAAATAAAATATATTACATAGAGTAAATTGTTCTACAAAGTTCTAATACCAGGTATTTTCGCATTTTCAATTGAGCATGAACAATCCAAAAGTATGGCCATGGTGACACATCAAAACATGAACCTAATTTAGTCGAATCTAGGTAGCTTAAAGCGTAATTGCAATGAATAAGGAAATAGTTTAGTCCTTCGTCGTAGGATGCTAATTCTCAATCGTTGTTATATGTCGAATAAATACAAGTTCATAAAACACTAAAGCCAATTAGTATTTTTGAACTATAAACTTAACAAACGTTAAACAATGTGTTTTTTTTTCATTTATTTAGTTTAAAGTAAACGGATCCTAATTAAAAGAATTACGATAGTAATATTCAGGTGTTTTAGAGGAAATTTTTGGTTATCATAGAATTGAAATTATAAATAAAAGAGAATATATATTTTTATTATTTTTCTAATTTTTTAGATAACATACCTCAACAACGAAATTTGCGATTTCATCGCGAATGGTGTCAGATTTTTCGGCATTTTTTATCATTTCAACCCACAGACCCTGTTTATCTAAAATTTTGTGACCTAACACTTCAAACTCATCATATTTTTCATTCACTTTTGCAACAGGTAGCTCTCTTTCTTGAACATGGTCTTCTTGTCCTTCGGGCATCGTCGGTTCATCATTCACAACCGGCAATTTATCGTTGTGCTCACTTTTATCCGCTTCTTCCGACGGTTTAGTGTTTTCATCATGCTGAACATCTTTGTCCTCGTAAAATGGTGGCGTACTATCCTCCTCCATTCGGAGAATCATTGGCTCATCATCCTCAAAATCGGTTGACTTATCTAAATCAATTTGGTTATCTTTCTCAAGATTCTGATTATCATCATTACTAACATCAACTTCAGCATTATTATTGTTATTTTGAACATGATCTACTAAAACATTATTATTCGACACACTTGTAGTACTATCATTAATATTAGCAATAGGAGCACCATTCTCAAGATCATTCATCACTATTTTATCACATTCACTATCTTTATATGATTTTTTTAGTAAATCTAAATTAATTTCAATATCTTTAATACAACTGTTTATATTACTATTATTATTACTATTGTTCTCGAAATCATCCTCTTCATTATTAATCTTATTGTTATTATTAGAAACTAAGGATTCTTTAAGAAGTTTACTAATTACATCCACGGAAATTTCTAAATTACTTTTAACATTTTCATTGTGTTCATCTTCTGCGTTTTTTGTGCTGCAGTTGTCTCTACAACTTAATTTCTTATTTAAAAGATCTAATAAATATCTAATACTTAAACTATCATTACTATTAACGTTTATATTACCATTATTCTTATTATTATTATTTATAATATTATTAACTTGCTCTTGAGATAAATATGAATGATCATTCATAATTAAAGATATATCGCGCATTTCTTCGTCCAGCGGAATATCTTCGATAAACACTTCGGGCGGTTCACACAGATTTCCTTGGGACAATGTTGGCAGTTCATTAGATGCGATAGGTGAGATCGATGCTTCTGTAATTGCGATTGGTAATTCTATTGGTGAGGGCCATACGGCCTGTGAGCACGTCACTACTGGTGAGGGCGATACTGGTGGCGAGGACGATAATGCTGGTGAGGGCGATACGGCCGGTGAGCATGATACTACTGGTGAGGGTGTTACTGGTGGAGAGGACGATATTGCTGGTGAGGGCGATGTTGCTGGCGAGGACGATGTTGCTGGTGAGGGCAATATTGCTAGTGAGGTCGATACTGGAGGCGAACATGATATTGCTGGTGTGGGTGCTACTACTGAGGACATTACTACTGAAGAGAGTAGTAGCTCACCAACTGATTTTTCTATTGGAGAAGATGATAACAACGGCTCTCCTTTTTCCGAAATTGCAGATCGCGATTCTTCATCATCGGTTTTTAAAACTTCAAAAATGTCTACAGGACTACTGCTTCGGCTGTCATATAAAACATCATCTATATTAAGAGGTTCCTCTTGTTTTATATTGAGCGTGTCAAATTTTAAAATATCTGATAAACTTGATTTTGGATGATAATGAGTATTATTATCAAACCCCGTAAAATCGTCAAGTTCAATTGAATTTTCATTATCCGAAATACACCTGATATCCACTTCTTGTTTTATGCCATCTTTCTCAAGTTTTATCATATTGCCGGTTGCAACGGGAATAATTTTGCTCCGTATTTCGGTTGCATTCATTGTTTCATCAATAGTTTGGTTTACTAATTCGGTTGGTATTTCATATACAATTGTATCTTGAGTGTCATTATCCTCTTCAACATTTTCCAAATTACGTTCATAGCTTATATTAAGCTTGTAATTCCCATCATCTTCCTCATCATCATCATCATCGTCATCGTCAGATTCAACACGAACAGATATGAGATCGTCGTAATCATCATCTAAATTATTTTCATCAATTATTTGAATTATTTTTTGCTCATTTGAGTATAAGTAAGAATTTTGATCCATTGTAGATGGACAACACAGGAAACTGTAACGAAAAATAAATTAGAAAGAAATGTTATTGTTTTGTAATTAGAAATACTTTGCAAATAATCTGACTAAAGTAATTACAGTAGTGTTCAAACAAGTGTTTGCCTAAAAAGTACACAATTTCTTTATTTATGCTTTAAAACAATAAGGGCTGCACACTTGAAAGGAAAGCGGAAAATGGAATGAAACAAACTTACTGCAACTGTAGGCCTATTCTAGCAATTCCCTGTAAATATCGAATTTGGGGAAATCAAATTTACATAGCTTTTATGTATAAAATAGTTCTTTCCGGCCTACTGATGAAAAAGTTTGATGTAATGTATTTGTAAATTGGGAATATTTTTGCACAGTGAAATTGGCAGTATTTCATTGAGAAATAAAATAATCGAGGCCAGTTTTGAATTTTACTTAACTTCATATCACTTTACCATAGCAAAAAAAAAAAATATTCAACATAGTGGGCTTTTATCTCAGTAGCAATTTATATAAATATTCAAATTTTTTCAATTTAAATAAATTCAACTCGAACTTATTACTACCACTGATCTATGTATATACAGGGCTGGAATGTTGTACTACCACTATTATCAACTTTTGACTTTCGTCTCAATTTTCAGGAATCAATTAACATTCTATTTCGCGTATACAATTGATTATGTGTTTTACATCGCGATTTTAACCTCTTGATATAATTGTGGGCTTTCTCTCTTTTCTACCTTTCGATGAACGTATCACAAAAAAATTATTTGATATTAAATAGTCGCTTAATCTAGTAGTGTTAGATATCGTAAAAAAGAAATAGAGTGATGTTTTACTCGAGCAAGCTGAGAACACATTAGAAAATACGAAGTTTTGGAAGTGAAATAGGCTGCCATTTTACTCGTTAAAAATGTGACATAAAATAAGTCGTCGAAAATAGTGATGGTAACACATCCCAGCCCAGATATAGATCAGTGGTTACTGATAAATAGGCCGACTGTGCAGATCCACACTAGAGTAACTTGTATCCGGTAACTTCTTGGTTTCTTTCCCCTTTATCTATAAAATTTATTTATTTTATAGATAAAGAGGAAAGAATCGAAGAAGTTACCGGATTCAAGTTACCATAGTATGGATATGCACACTTCCCCAATTCCCTATTACCGGTGAACTACCAGAATAGGACCACTAGTATGCCAGTATATCTTACCCAGCAGCACTAGGAGCCGGCTATGAATTAAATAATGAAAAGCAACACACACTAGCAAACGCCACATCATTGACCAAAACTGAAACATCAGAATTTTAACGGAAACAGCAGGATTATAAGATTAGCAAAAGAAATGAAGTGGTACAACATTGAAATAGTAGACTTCAGTGAAGTCGAATGAAAGAAATTCAATCTCAGAGGGCGCAACCACCACTATCGATCAATATGGAAACAAATTAAAATATCCATGGGTATGTAGTACGTGCAACAACAAGCTACCAAGAAAACAAGTAGCATACACAAGTTAATGTGTAAAGTCATCGAAAAAGCAAATACCAATAGAGGATACTTCTGGCCAAATCCTAACCACACAACATCAAGAGTTAAATAGGCGAAATAGGTTCTTCGATGGCAAAAAACAGAATAAACCGTGTACAAAACGAGAACAAAGCAGCCCCTGGAGATCCCTTTTCCTAACTGCACACACAATTGTATGGATACGGCAAAATAATCATTATTTTGAGGCAAACCAGATATCGAGCCATTTTCGTACATTTTCGTGGGAAGAGAGGTGCTCCTCAGCTAAACGGAGCCAAGTCTGGCGAGTAAGCCGCATGTGAAAGTATTTCCCAATTAAGTGCTTCCAACGTTTCCATAACCGGTTTTTCTTTGTGTGATGGTGCATTATCATGAAGCAAAATCACTTTTATCATATTCTGGTCGTTTTTCAGGCAAATCTCGATTCAAATTGATCGTTTGTTGTTGATAGCGTTCAGTATTTACGGTTTCACCAGGTTTTACCAGTTCAAAATAAATGTCGATTAAATAAATGTCGGATTTTAAACATATGGAGGTGGCTTCTCGTGACACACTCGATGTATCCGCGAGTGTTTTTGTTTTTGAGTGTGATCCTCATCCAACAATGCTTGCAATTCACTGTCTTCAAACATTTTTGGTGGTCTTCCACGTTCTTCGTTTCTCACGCCAAAATCACCACTTTTGAATTTATTAAATCACTCATAGCATTGTGATTTACCAAGAGCATGTTCACCGTAAGGTTTGACAAGCATTCAATGTGATTCTGCAGCAGTTTTCTTCAAATGATAACAAAAAATCAATGATGTCTGCAAATCGTAATATCTCTACCTATTTGCCTTCTTAAACTCGACATTATTAACATGTAAAAAACATGCGTTATTGTATAAAACTTGTATGGTTATGAATTGAATGTTGTTGATAGATGTCAAAAGAAAACAATGGCGCGACGACGTCATTTGTCGAAAGGTGTAGTGACAAGCAGCGCCATTTATTGGTACATTTCGGTTTCCTATTTACACGCCTGGTACACACTTTTCATAGTCACGGCAAGAGATGTTTCATGTAATTATAATAACAAACTCAAAATGCTGCTGATTCGGTTAAATCTTTAGGTCCCGTGAGATTGCTTCTAAAAAAACACTTCTTTCAACTACGCTAAAATTCTACTCTACCCGCTCCTAATAGAGCGTTTTGCTGGTAGGCGCCAAGAGTTGCGATTACCTTCTCGTTCAAGTCCGCGAGAGGCCGGATCTAGCGAATATACTGGGTGGTCAAGCAAATCTAACTGGCACTTTCAACTGAAACTGTTTTCAGTATTCGACAGAGTAGCAATAACTGTCGTCAAATGGTCTAAGAGTGATGCATTGTACGACGCCGTTGTTATTTTAGATTTCCTAACTAGTAGATGAATAGAATTCCCTAACTTTTCCAAAAATAGTCGCCATCATAGTCGCTGATGAAACCGTTTTCGTCTTGTCTGTTTGGGAAATTCTGTTGCACATTTTTTCATTGTAGTAAATGATGGGCCGAGAGTCAGTAAACGACATCGCATTAAACGCAGCTTTAACTTGCGTAGGCATTTTGCATTTCAAATTCAAGAATTTAGTTAAGGCATGGTATTCGATATTAACACAACTCGAAATAAAAACGATTATACTTATTTGTATGAAATGTATATTGAAGATTAATTTGCAAGCTACTTACTAGAAGGATTAGGTGTACATTACATTTTAGTTTTGAATGACGTTGGGATTCTAAGCAACAGAAAGCGATGAAATATTTTCTTGGAAGTCAATCGGATTTTTTTACTTATTATTATAACCCGTAATTTAGAAATGCTGAGTCTACCAAAATTCCGTAGGCTCTATATGCTTTATATTCAATTTTAAAGAACAGAAATTTCAAATTCTGTTCAGTTTGGCTTAAAACCCGGATTTAAAAATAATCCTGGCGTTTCCACACTACTTTAAAAAACACTGTTTTGAAAACCAGGAATTTGAATAAAAAGAATTTTCATTCTCTTCCAGAAAAATCCTAGAAAAAATTCCTGAGAATAGTTTTTACTGCATATCCTCATTTCCTTAAAATGTATGTTGTGCTCTCAATTTCAAAAGAAGCAGATGACACTAGCTTTACATCAGGATAAACAGCAATGATAATAATCACTTTCCCGAATTAGAATATCGGGTTGCGCGTCGCACTTTCGACGAACGAATTTCCACCTCGAGAATTTTGAAGATTTAAAAGTGATATCAAAAAGTACTAAGTGTGTCGAAATGATGAATCCTCTACACAGTCCAAACGGATTGTCTGATAAGGGTTAAACTCCAGACTTTTATATATAGCTTTGAATAATCTGTATTGTGGATAAAAGCAATGCCTTCTAAACTACAGGCCGCTTACACCAAATGATGACGACACGCTAAGTCGACGTTTTTGTTGCTTTCTCTAGTTGCTTTGTTAGTGTAAATATCTTAAAATTATTATTGCCCAGTCTCGGTTTAGACATAAATTGACGTCATGTGCGAAAAATGAGAGTAGTAAAAGGCCTGTAGTTTAGAAGGCATTGATAAAAGACAGAGCGCTCAAGTAGATTTGCTCATAAGACAGAACATTTAACACATCCTTATCCTGTAGTATTACAGCCCTCGCAGGTTCAGGATTCCTAATCAGTTCGGACACGGAATCGTGCCTTATGTAGCAGATTTCTTCGAACAATTAAGCGATAATCAAATGCAGATACGGTAGTACGCATTAATGTTAGGTTGCGGGACAGTTCCGCAATAGGTGTTGGCCTATAGTTGAAATATTCGACCTATTACCCTTCTTATAGACAGGGATAAGAAGTCCTTGCATATGAATGGAAAAATTCCTACCGAAATAGATCTTTGGAAAAGGATCGTAAGTACAAGCTGGCATTACATGTTCTTAAAACGTTTAGAATCAGCAATGATGTCACACCGCAACTTAGTGCTCATGTAAATGAGGTAAAATTGGAAACTTATATTAGAGAAATCGTTCTAAATATGTATTTAAATAATTGTAGTAATCTGAATAAAATTAGAAAAACTGTGCCAGCGCCTATTTCTAAGACAGTACATTTTCCGACCAATAAAAGTGTGAACTAAATTATTGTTATTAAAAATGTAATCAAAATCAATGTTCGCCAATAATTCGGTAATTTTACCGAAATGGGCTGTACGGAAGGTCAATAAAACACTAGATCGATCAATGAATAGTTTCCTTTACAGTGTGTTACTGACGAAATAACGGGTATCATCCTATCTCAGCTGAAACAGATTAAAATCGCCTATGACAAATAAATCATCTTGGGCGTTCAGGACGTCAAATACAGAATCGACAGCATCTGAATGTAAGAAGCTAGAAAGGGTTTCAACTCGGCTGTTAGTACGAATATAGCAACATAGAATATACATCTTTTTTTCTCACAAAACTATTTTCAACAAGAAAAATCAGCTCGGCATTATCGGTATTGAGAAAAGCAGGCTCTAAAGTATCAAACTTGATAAATACTGTAACAAAAACATCTCTGCAAGTCAAATCTGAATGAAATCAAAACACTCAAATCCGGGATAAATCACTTCGTTTTAGAATACATTACTGACTTTTGTGTGTCGACCTAATATATTTTCGTAATAAAGGGACAAGGATTTTCATTTCTGAACACTGAATTAGTTGCTGTTTTTATTATTACTCCACAAATCAACAAATTCCTGACTTGAGGACAACTATACATTTGGAAACATCAATAAGCTAAAAAATACTTTGAGCGCGTACATTTAAATTAAGCTACGGGTCCATTAATACGTCAAATATTTCTTCATATGATATAATTTTGGCCTTCATTAATATTCTTCAGACCCAAAATTTAATTGGCTTGGGATGATCTTTATGAGAATGATGGAATCAGCAAGCATTGAAACAAATATGTTTCTTTGTTTAACAACAGCC
Organism: Nephrotoma appendiculata; assembly: GCA_947310385.1. Lineage (NCBI taxonomy): Eukaryota > Metazoa > Arthropoda > Insecta > Diptera > Tipulidae > Nephrotoma > Nephrotoma appendiculata. The sequence continues at coordinate 152,563,054 of OX371224.1, read as the reverse complement.
CAGATTTGAGCATTGCTCGTGATTTCAAATCAAGCAATAAAACTAAACTAAACTAGTGGTTAAACTAAATATTAAACACCAAACATATACGTACAAATATCAATAACGTTAATATTTAAATGTGTTCTCTAAACACCTATGCAAAGCACCTACGTAGTTCGATTTGGTTTTTGTGATATAATTAGTCAACAAGAAATGTTTTAATATTTACCTAACTTAATACTAGTAATGAATTATGACAATAAATAAACACGAGTTTTTATTTAGTCATCTAAAAAATCATTTATTTTTCATTTGAGGGCGGCGCGTCTACAAAACTGACGATCGTCGCAGTCAATGACAGTTTAGGTTTTTCTTCGACTTTAGTCAGCACTTTAATTTTATTTAAGTCATTTAAATATAAGTAATACAAATTAGGAAAATATACTTTAAAATAAATCTCTAAAAATGAATAAATGAGGTTACCTAAAATGAAAAAATAATTCCCCTTTTGACTTTCTTTCGAAAATATTTACGCCAAACTGATTCCATTAGTAGGCCAAAAAATACAACTTGGACAGAAATAGAGAAAAGCTACGAACATTTTTCCAATTTCTTATACTCAGAGAAACACAGAATAATGTTAAAAATAATGCAAATATATTCGAATACTATTTTATATTCGGACCGTCGAACGATTAGATTAAAACAATGAATTCTTATTGGACTAGAGAAGATTCAATACCAAATTGAAGAGCTTAACAAGATATTTACCATCTACAAATTGATGTATACGATTCGATATGTTTTATTACCAATATTTAGTTTAAATGAATTATATCATCCTCAATTGACGATTTAAAATTTAAACTTAAAATGCATTATATATAAATTTTTCGAAATTTGCAAAATAGAGAAAATCGCTATATCCCTTTACCGACTTGCCCACACAATTGGGTGGGTAAGGCAAACGTGTCATTTGAAAAGTTTATGGTTGTATGTGTTTTGAACTAACTTACACATTTGTGTATTCCTTTTTAACTTATTTTAGTCCGAAAAACAACTCTATAACTATACACACAATTGTGTTAGTTGTACTTCAAATCAAGCGAAATTTTTTATCAAAAACGTCATTACATACTATGTTTTTTTACTCACACATTTGTGTGGCTTGTACTTCAATTGAGCCAATTTTTTTTTTCTTGGTCGGCAAAGGGATATAAGAGAATCGATCTTAAGTATAACTGAATTAACCCTAGCTAGGTAGATTGTAGATATTTACAACTTCTTTGAAAACGTGCAAGCGTAAGAAAACTGCTATTCAGGCAGTTCACCAGCAATTGTGCATCGCATCCCCAATGCAAACAACTTTTCCTTATGACTTTTGCCTTGACTTTTGTCGTATGAAGAGCATACCCAATAGAAAGCATAAAATTCGAACTGAACAATCCTTCATTATTATTTATTTGTTACAAAATTTTGACATATTAATTTTTAACCTCCACAGAAAGATGTTGTTAGTCTGAATTTTCTATTTTGATACGTACCAAGAGGTATTGATTTTAATATCGTTCAGTTTGAATCATAGGGTCTATTTTTTAATTCAACCCGAGCAAGCAGGCTTATCCCGGTAGTGTACACCGAGGTTGTACTGGGTAAAAATATCCAATGTGCATAGAGTACTAAATTGTTTTTTACTTTGCACGCTCTTAGTATACTGACATTAATTTCAGAGTTTTGAAGAACCGAGTATGCGCGGTGTAAGCACAGTTCACAAATAAAAACGCAGTGCGCAGAGTAAAATTACCCAGTGGCACTTTTCTGGTTTTCCCTGGGAATAGGGAATTGGGAAAAATATTTTCATTTTGACCAAATTATGTTTTTCTGGCCTACTGAAGGAATAAGTTTAGTGCACAAATTTTCAAAACAAAGTTAATTGGGAAACTTTTGTTGCCCAAAATTTTTATAGGGAAAAATATTTTCCCATTTAATTATGTTTCGAAAATATTTACACCAAATTTATTCCCTCAGTAGGCCAAAAAATCATAATTTGGTAAAAATACTATGAAAATATTTTTCCCAATTCCCTATTCCCAGGGAAAGCCAGAATAGTGACAGCACACTGCCTGCTCGGGATTAATTAAAAAATAGGCCTATTATAATAAATAATTAGCAGTAAATTCAAAACGCGGTTAACTTAATTAAATTTCTCATAAGGCAAAAGTTAAAAGTTTGATAACTTTTTTCATAAGGATACCACCAACCTAACGAACAAATTTTTTTTTTTCTCAAAATTTTTTTTCGACAAGTCTGAGAGGAATCGTTTATAACACATCTGAAATGAGTCACTTAAGTTCATGTTCGGAGCATGTAATAAAATATTTTATTTAAATGAAGACATTTTTAATTTGTTTTAATAAACCAATAATGTATATACGAGGGTCGATCAATAAGTATCCGTGTTTGAAAACAGGTAGCGTTGCTGACGGAAGTTGACATTATCTTTAGTAGTGTTGCTTTCGCTAATCCGCTTAGCTTAGCTAAGAAATGTGAAAGCAACAACTTTTGGATTTAATTTTTTAATGCGTTTTAATTTTTCTGTGTTGGTTCATTTTCTTAATATTTATTTTATTTTTTTTTTATTTTAAGAAATAGAATAAATTAAATTCGGTATTTTGCTATCAAATAACAAATGCTAAATTATTCTACAAGATAAATTTTTCGAGAACAATAGAAAAAATAACGCCTTGCGGTAAGCACATAACCATAAAATGATTTTATTTCCCCTAATCCTAAAAAAAATTTTCTTAACATTCTAAAACAATCGGCTTGAATACAATGTAATTGTTGTTGTAATATTTTGAAAGCAACACAGCTTTTGTATACTGTCATCTGTCATCAAGACACCAAATTAAATTTCAGTCAAGTACACAGGTTAGTTTTTATTTGGCAGCCAGTTGTATCACTCGAGTTTCGTGTTTCTCAATAAAATGGAAAAAGAGCAATATCCATCCGTAATTCGTTTTTTATTTTTGGATGGAAAAACATGCAAACGAATAAAAGCGAAGTTGGATGCTGTCTATGGGCACGCTTCACCATCCATAACAACCGTGAGATATTGGTTCATAGAATTTAAACGTGGCCGTTGTTACCGAGGAAATCGTTGAAAAGATCCACCACATCATTATCTACAATCGCCGAACTAAAGTGCATGAAGTAGCAGAGGCCGTTGGCGACTTACAGAGCGACAATTAGTATTTTAAATGATAAGATTTACCCGACTTGGCTCCCTGCGATTTCTTTCTGTTCCCCAACATGAAAACATGGCTTGGAGGGAAAAAATGCAGCTCAAAGGAGGAGGTTATCGCCAGAAGTGTATTTTGAAGTTAAAGAAATGGCAGACACGTTGAGAAAATTGTATCGACCTAAAAGGAGATTACGTTGTAAATAAAAAAATAAGAATTTAAAAAACTTGCGTCTTGATTCCTAACACGGGTACTTATTGATCGACCCACGTATGATGCCACCTTGAAAAATATTATGATCGTTTTTCCGGCCATGTGTTAGTATTCCAAATAAACGAAGTCAGCTTTAATGAGGAACATAAAAAATAAAAAAAAAGTTGTTTTAATTTTTCAAATAAAACAATTACAAAATGTTCACTTACCAATCCAAAATATAAAAATAAATAGGATGATAAAAATCGAAGATGTGTCATACATTTTTCGCTTAAGACATTGGCATGAAAGAATAAATGCTTATGACATGTTTCACACTAGTATTGGACTGTCGACAGAAATTGGACCCACCATTTGTGAAACCAATGTGACCTGTCGTATAGTAGTCATTTAGTCAACCTACCACCAAAAATTGAAAACCATATTTTTTTCCTTTTCCATCTCATGATATCGCCCCTTCATATATTATATTTTTTACAAACACATTATGCTCATACTGTGAAGGTTAACATTTCCAAATAAAGTCCCCGCTTGATTTTTTTGCATAAGTCAGTATCCACAAATAAGTGGGTTTGAACACATTTTTCGTAATGGTTTGATTTGATATTTGAAGAAAAATATTGCGGCACCAAAATAGTTTGGTATTTCGGGAAATTTGTTGAATTTGGATAGTGATAATTATCTTGTTTCCATGCAGAGTTTAAAGCGGCTTGAGTTGGAGCTAGAGTTCATGCAAACAGAATAGAGTTGAATTTTTATTAAATTATTTTGAACTCGATAAAACTAATGGGATTGAGTAGAGTTGAAATTAAAAATGGCGGCAATGAAAAATTTTCATTCTTAATGTGAGACAAATTTATAATATTTTGAACTACAAATACGTATATTTATAATAAAAAAATATTTAAAAATAATTTTCTGGGCACACGGGATTATGACGCAAGAATAAAATTAAATTTACTAAGAGGATATCACAATTTTAACTCAACCTAACTCTAATCCATGGAAACTATCAACACCATTTTGGATTAACGAAAACCAAATTTCAACTCAACCTAACTACAACCTGGTTCATGGAAACATGACTAATATTTCTTAAGAAACATTAGTCGAATACAATTCAAAAATTTCAAATATGGCGACGTCAAACGTCTAAAAAGGCGGTTTCAATGTTTCGTTCATTCGTCTGTTCGTTCAAACAGTTTTTAAACTAAAATATTTAACTTAAAAAACGATTCTATGATTCTATGAATTTTTACAGGAATGAGTGACCAACTTTTGAGAGAAGAGATAGAAGAGATAACAAAATATTTAAATCAGAGACAAAAATATAATCCAAGCTTGAATAGAATGTCATTTTATCTACAAAACGTAAAACGCAGTGTTTTAAGATCGCCGGTAAAAGCAAAGCTGTAATTGAAAAAAACGAAAGCGAATTTCTCAAAACGAAGCTATTTGTGGAGACGAATCATCTAAGACCGCATTCCTGAAAGCATAACAACTCACTAATTAGCTCAATTTACTTAAGTTCTTCAGTTAATTTTAAACGTAGAACAACTGATATTCAGGATCAAGGTGGTATTTCGGTGTCAACACCGAAGAATACTCGACACAAGAAATAACCATTTTTCTGATCTAATCCACTCCCACTTTATCCTCATGATCATCCTTCCAGAAATTCACAAAGACTGTGTAAAGACTGACACGAAAATGTTCTCCTAGGGTAATATTCTAAGCTTTTGATTTTCTAAGGGGAAATTTATAAAATTGTTTTTTTTTTAAGTCCGAAGAGGAATGGTTGAAGTACAATTGACGTGCACAAACTAAGACAACATAGCGCTTTTTTGCATAGTATGGAAGTTACTCTCACACATCCGGTTCGAGAAAATTACCCTTCTAGTACAGAACATCATCGGATATCAAGAGACTTTCGGGATTTGATGATTTGATAATATATTTATTAATAAGTTTGGCCAAATTGTGAAATATTCAGATGATTTCATCTTCAAGACCGAAGATCTAACGATATAAAAGAAAGTTTCCACCTGCGAAACACGTTATGAAACAAGAATGATTTTGATAGCAATCTAAACATCTATCGCAGTCAAGACCTGTACTGCGTTTCGGAAGTACGATGTGAACCCTGTGATCAACAATGACTGTAGAATGCTACGTACATGGAGGTTGACGATCATTCGTGATTGAAGAGCTCGAGCACTAGTAAGTAAATACTCTATCTGTCACGTACAGTACAGCGAGTTGCTGATCTTCATAGTTTCACGGCGTAAAGAACGATTATACTTCTCTAATTATCTACGACAGTATGAAACCCAGGATCACACTGAAGTCAGATAATTGGTACAATAAGAGGTTTCCCAATTTGCTTAAAATAAACTTTTATTACATGGAATGTAGAGAATTAAAAAACTTAAGTGTCTTGAAGGACTAATCCGTACGAGAAAGAGCTTTTCTATTGACACTCGCCGGTCGAAATGGGAGTAAGTGCCCCCATATTATAAATTGCTTCGCAGAGAAGATTACAAGGTCCATCTTGCTGTTGAATTTCTTCTGAAGCCCCTGGTAAAAAGTTTGTGTGAACTTCTGAGCGGTCAATAACTGAATAATCTTAGCTGGGCATGATAGTTAGTAGACCTGTCAATACCATGTGTGCATAAGGCGCCAAGCTACCAATACGCGAAGACAACAATTTCACATCTAATACAACTTCCATCAGAGATGAATTGACAAATTTAGAACTAGAGAGTAAGAAGAAAAGACCATAACTAAGCGGAGCCGCAAAGAAACGTCGGACGTTTATAAAATAATCAAGCTTTTATTACGACCCCTTTAGGGCAACAGCCTCTTTATATAGTGACATATTGAAGGATATCAGGCTAGCATCAGCGACCAAAAATGCTCCTGGGTCTCTCTATAAATGACTGAAATGTCAGCAGTACAAGACCTCATCATGGATGCGGTAACGAAGCCCCACATAGACAGTATATAAGCTCAAATTTTTTGAGCCGCAGAATGAGAAATAGTTGATAGACCATTAACTGTGGGGATAAAGTTATAGCGACATGGCTCACCATGACGGTTTCGACGTTAGTCACAGAACGCTACAAAATTTGGCACAAAATCCAAATTTTTCTTAGTCCACCTGACACACTGCCGTAGGGTGCCTATTGAGAACTGACCAGGAAAAGTACTGAAAATGGGTATTTACAATTAAAGGTCTTGAGGCTCCAACTACAAAGTAAATTGGCTTAAACCGTAGACAGTCGATATCGTTTAGTAAAAACCTAGAAGAAACCAGGGGGTCTATTATGAAATTTTCGACGCGCGTATTTTTTTCGACGTTGTCGAAAATTTGGTATAATGAAATTTTCGACCGCGTATTTTTTTCGACGTTGTCGAAAATTTGGTATTACGAAATACTCGACGCGTTTTTTTTGATAACGTCGACTATTTTACGACAGCTCTTGAGGTGTCGAGTACATAAAAGAAAAGTGTTAAGTGTTGAGAAATAAAAAAAGTTTGTTAGTAAAAATAAATTAATAATTTAAACTTATAAAATTTTAATTAATAAAAATTAATTAATTAATTTAAATTTAATAAAAAATAATTAATTTAAATTTTCAAATAAAAAATAATTAATTTCATTTTTCGACATCGTCGAAAAAAAAAATTCATAATAGCGATTTTCGACGTTGTCGACTGTCGACCTTGTCGAAAAAAATACGCGCGTCGAATATTTCATAATAGACCCCCAGAGATCGAACATCAAAGCATATCGAACATGAATAAATCGACTACGCGGATTCTCCATCGGACATCAAGAACTGACTTTAGATTCAGTACGACACAGTACAAACAAGGCCAAGAAAAGAGGTCCAAAAAACATGGACTATCTCTGAGACCTACAAAACCTCAAATGTAGCCACTGCTAATCTCTTCTGCCTCTTTGCATCGAGAAACTGCAACAATGCATCGCACTTATGTACATATACAAACACCTTGGGACGAATTCTTAGAATTAATCCATAATACAAAGTTAGTAATCCATAACAGTAGAGCCGAGAGGCCGAGGATAGCAATTCCTTGAAATCTTTCTTCTAAATAAAAAACGTATTTCCAGATTTAACTACGATCTCTTTAGAGGAACATCCCCACCTGTAGTCGTACAACGCTTTATCAATCATTGAAAAGCTCATCTTCGAAAAACTTATCACCAGATGCGACACGAATTCAGACCACCGAAAGTTGTGCAACTGCATGACAATTTTGGATCAAATAACTACAACATAAGCGACCTTCACAAATGAAATAAGGTAAGAAGTACTGGATCTTACTCTGGCAGATCTAGGAACGACCAATAATATCCTCGACAAGATACGTATCGAACGAGACGTTGTTCTCTGACCACCTGTATATTACATTTGATATTGAAATTCTTCAAAGAATAGAAACCACATTAAGAACACATAAACACATTAAGTGGCAAGTCTTTACCGACAAATCTAAAATAATTTAACCGACATTCAAACATAAATACAATCGCAGATCTTGACAGCACTGCAAATGTCTGTACCATTATTGATATACACAGCTTGAGCAAGGAGTCTTGACCCCTCCATCCCAGGGAGGAGTCCTCTCATGTCTTTTAAAGCTGCATGATGGACCAATTAGTCACCAAAAATAAAAAATGCCTTTATGATGAACATTAGCTATTAATCACCTAAGTACCTAATCCTAATGTTTCGGAGTAAGCTTAGGAGTACAATAGCGGAGTGTACAACATGCTGTTTGACTATCTAGTAAACGTGTAGATAACTTAATCTCAGTATATAAAATATATATATCTTGGTATATAAAAGACATGATATGGCCCATTTAACCGTCATTTGGAAAAAATAGGGATATCTCCACAAACTGCTGCCAATTCAGCAGTTTTGCCTGAAATAGTAACATTTATCATGAAAACATATCCTCACTTAACGTGGTAAACTAACTTGGTATTCACGATAGATCTAAAAGTCGCAGTGCACAGGGCTTTCCTGGGAAAGAAAACTTTGAAGATTTATCTTATAATCCTATTGGAATAGTTTAACGACGCAAAACAGTGCTTGTAGAATCTTAAGTGATTGCGATATCTTTAAAAAGTGAAATTTCTTGAAGGGTGATTCTCCTTTGGACAGAATACAAGTTAAAAGCAAAGGTTATATAATCGATTGGCCATCGAGTAAGCAGCCGAAACCAGGCTACTCGTATCATTTTACGAAAAAAATTTACCTATTTACAAATTAGTGTAAACTAACATGGTATAGTAAACCAACACAAAGAACTGCTGCACCTCAGGTCACTTGTTGAATCCGCACTTCGAGACCAAAAAGGACAATGTCAGTAACGATGGCAGATAGATTCAGGTGGTAAATAAATAGAATAAAAGCTGGGCGATTCCATTCGTGATCTCAAGTATAGTTTGGGAATGGCAAATAGAAACATAATAAATAAAACCTTTACTAGGACACTTTCAAGGTTTTCAAGGACACTTGAAAACAGATAGTTTAAATCGGAAATGTCAAAAATTACCTATATTAAATCTCTGTAAAATGTTGACATAAAATCTACCCTTCTATTCCTAAAATTCTGATAAGAAGTTTAATCTCAAATTTAGTTTATCGAGCGAGGTCATCGTGTAGTAAATTAATGTATAGATTTAACGAAATTCTCCATTTATAGGCAACAAATAATTTTGTACAACACTCTTCCACCATTTTACTTTGACAATATATTTACATTCCATTAAACATAAGTTTTGAAAACCCTGCATTATGGGAATAATATGCGCCAAACAGAAACTGCCAATTGTTTGGCTGGAAGCTTGGACTAACCAAATCCAGCATACACAAAAACATTATGGTATTTTAAGGTTATGATTAGAATTAATTTTTGTTTTTAGCCAGATCTAGCTACTACTACACACAGTTACAAAAGAAAAATGAGTAGCTGGGAGTCACTAAAAATAGTAATTATTTAATTGCATTTTCTTCAACACTAAATCGTGCGGTCGTGACAAAGTAATTGGACCACAATTACAAAATCTACAAGTAAAAAAAAAATAAATTATAGTTTTTTTTATAAATAAATAATAAATAGTTTTGTTATTGTTTTCCCTCGCAAAAACTCGAAAAGAGAAAATTCTTGTAAACTCAACTCACAAAACTACACACGATATTACAAAACACTGTTCACAATCACAGACATTACCCCAAATTTATCTCCCTGTATTTTATACACATTTTACTTACAAATTATGATTTTATCCATTCAAATTCAATTTCCAGGAAGTTATTATGAATCATTATATAAAATGCAATACATAAATTATAATCCAGCCGAGTTTTTAGATTTAACCACTATTTATAGTTCTGTTGCAATAACTTGCACGAACATGAATTTTTTTGTCCCGTGTAATAAATGAGTGTCCCTCTTTTTAGTTTAGCGTTTTGTAAATGGTTTGTTTATGTACCACTAATTTTTTTTTATAATTATTTGTTTTTCTACACAACACACACACACTATACACTTGTATATTTATTGTTTGGAATTAATATTATTACGATAGTTTAACTAAAACTACAAAAATAAAACAAAACCAATAAAAAAAATGTTCTAAATTTTACTTTGCTGAGAAATTGACGCTTTCATTTTGCCTTTAATTTTCTTCTAAAAAAAAAAAAAAAATTACAATGGAAATGTCATAAAAAAATTATAGTAACGCAAACGATGCTCTCAACATAAAGAAAATTAAAAAACACAAATTTGACATTTATTATGATCTTTTGAATATAGTATTTATTTCTTAAGATGCACCCTGCTACATGTGGTAGCATTTCTTTATCCAATCATCGTAATGGATTTCATTGTATTTGTTTACAAAATAGTAAACGCGAGAGGATGAAAGAGAACGAGAGTATACTAAAATTATTTAGCAATTGTCATGATACTATCGTGAAAATTCTTTAATTGACGCTGCATTTATTATTCTACATTTTAGTTAGATGAGCTACACATAACGTAGCAGCGCTACATTATCATGTAACGAATAGAATTGTATTTTTTTTTCTATGCAAAATATAATTTTGAGAAATTTTCTATGCGACAGAGAAAAATTATTTTGTTTAAATTTTATTTCTACTACTAATATGATACAAATTTCAATTTATTCCATACCACAAATCAAACCTGTGTAACATCTAAGTCGTGCGTAATTTGGTAGAAAAGAGCGGATTAAAATTTTGTTATCTAAACTAAATTATTTATAAACTAATTCATTATTGTTACTTAACTAAGGAAACCATGAAAACTTTAGGATGTTCACCTCGCAAATTTTCGTTATGGTGTTGTTGATGGCAGAAAAAACCAAACACCAATCCAAAAAGTCATTATGCCCAGAACGGCAAACTGAAAGAAACGAATACGAGGCTCTGTTATGGCTTGTTTTGATAAATATTAAACCTGACCTTGTTAGGTGATTTTAACAACTTTTAATAAAACAAAGAATATCTTCGAGTGTAGGGCTAAAACCGTCAAGGAGGGCTAATACTATTTCAATTAATTCAATTATTCCATCAAACTTACTTAAGAGAACTTTACTTTCCATTGTATTTTTCAGTGTAATGCATTGCTGCATTCCATCGAATTAGTTAGTGAATAGTGTGAATAGTGATTAGTGGTTAGTGAATAGTGTGGTTAGTGAATAGTGTGATGTTTTCCAATCCCAATATTTTGCGCCCTATATCGGGTGACAATTCAGAACTGAAAACTGAGCTTCATCTGTTAGGCTGCGATCATTCAAAATGGGTCACATTGATGATCAGATTCTTCTGGCCAACTGTCTGTGGTATTCTTAGTGAGTCTCTCTGAAAGCTTTTGAGTGTCGGAAACCTGGCTCAAGCGCATTGTTTCTAGCATCGTTCTTACTATTTCAAGATTTAGGATCTTTCGTAATGACCGAGTAAGGCCAAGGGTGGGTAACTTGTGTAGAGTAGAGCGAGAACTATAAGAGTGAAGGTGTTGCTTTCTATACTTGTTTTAACGAAAACAATACTTCTCCATTGAGATTTTATTCGTCCAGAGGCTGCATAGCGGGAATTGAATTTTCCTAGATGCCGCAGATATCGCATGAAGTCGTCTTTCAAGTATTTTGATAACTCCTTATTTAATGTAAACCAATAAGTAAGAACCATTTGAAGGAAGGTTAAAGCACCAGTATATGAATAATGATTTTGGTGTTGATCTTACTTAATGAACTCTATCGCCAATTATGATTCTCAATCTAGCGATGTATACTCTCTTTCTTTCCGTAATATTAAGAACGAGCAGTTGCCGGTCATATAGTTTCCTCAGTGAAATCTACGGTTTGTTGGGATAACATTTTGAAGAAGTCTATAAAATTAGTTTTACCGCAGCCTAATCTCGATATATCCGTCTTTCCATTAACTGTGTTTTGAACACCACGAGCCATCAGCCATCTCAGTACTTGTTAAGAATAATTCTTGGGGCATATTTATATTATCCTTCTCCATTCTTTCCAGAATGAGTTTACTTAAGTTCCATTATTTTTCCCCATCTTGACTTTAGTAAAGCTTTTGATAGCTTCGACTATAGCACTTTTCTTTTAAACTATGTTCATATTTTAGCTTATCTAACTCCCTGGTTGTTTCTTATCTGACCTACCGTTCGAAATGAGTTTTCATTGGTGTAATACATTAACCATTCTTATCCGTTTCTACTTTCTCTCTACCACTCCCCCTCCCATCCCCATCGCTGGTGTTTTCGAGATTGCTTCTCACTTCATTATGGTTCATTATCCGTCTTATATCGGCTATATACAAACATAATATTACACGGCAGGCGAGGCTCTTTGCCAAACAACACCTTGGCAGATGAATTTCTCGTTGTATCATGTATGGCACTGTAATACCATCTAACATGAACAGAAGTATAGATCGATCCCAGTTATCCTGGTTGGTATTAACTTCTTTCCGCAGATGTCCTTTCAATGTCCGTTAAAACCTCTCTATCAGCCCGCCTGACTGTGGATGTAATGGTACCAGTCTTCTTTAAGTTGAGAATTTTGCACAGTTCTTGGAAAACGGTTAACTCGAAATTCCTCCCTTGATCCGAGAGTAGTTTTTGTGGCACTCCGAATCTGTAAACCCAACTGTTCAGAAAAGTCTCGGCTACTTTTCAGGAATAGCAATCGATATAGGTGACCCTCCAACTAGGCGAACAGTGTTCAAACATTATATTGTTGTATCCCCCTTTGCCCTAGTTTGCGGTCCCTTACTTGCAGCACAAACTTCACACTGCTTGCACCAATCTTATATGTCCTTACGCAATTGACCCAATAAAACCGGTGTCTGATTTGTCGTATTGATTCCCAAACGTGCTCTGAATCTTCGTCGTGTGTTTATTGTCCATCAGAGGGTCTTAGTTGTGTTTATTAACATCATCGATTGTAATCGATGATGAAAATTCGATTTGCATTAAGCCTCTGATGGGATTCGAACCCAATACCTCCTGGTCCAAGTGCCGAAGCTTTAACCACTGCACCATTTGTCCGGTATATATTGTAAGACATTCGGTATATAATCTTACCGGACAAGTGGTGCAGTGGTTAAAGCTTCGGCACTTGGACCGGGAGGTACTGGGTTCGAATCCCATCAGAGGCTGGATGTAAAGCGAATTTTCGTCATCGATTACGATCGGTAATGTTAATAAACACAACTGAGACCCTCTGTTGGAGTGCAGAATTCAGCGCCGACCCACCGTCCATGTCAGTTTACAGGTTGACATGGAGCTTGCAATGTGCATGTGGTATACTGTAATTGTGTGAATGTGTGGTCTGTGCGTGAATGAAAGGGGGGTATTAATTGACCTTCAAAGGACATTAAATCCACTGGACAATTAATACTTCCTTTAAAAAAAAAAAAAATAAAAAAAAAAAAAGACCTCTCGTATCGTAGCGTACTTGCTAGATCAATTTCTCAAATGTAGCAGGCGCATTGCATAATCCAAAAGGCATTACTACAAATTGGTAAAGACCGTCACTAGCTGAAAATGCCGTCTTCTCTCTAGCATCGGAATGGTTTGCTATTACCAGTATGCGGTTTTATCAATGCCCGATAATGGATTACTGTCCTTCGTCATGCATAGGAATGGATTACTGTCCTTGAACTAGTTCAATAATATCTAAATGGATATGTTCAAATCTACCTGCTAGAATTTGGAAATTCCCATCAGGTGATTTGGTGTGATGTTGCCCTTTACATTTTTGGCAAGATAAACAAGTTGTCGCCCATTGGGTTACATCTTGGTTTATATACTAGGCCAAAAGTATCTTGAAATGACGAGTTTGCGAGTTGCTCGTACACTTGGATGTAGAATATTATGCAGAGTGTCGAAAATAGTTCGACGTAATGCCGCCAATGGAAATTTATCTGATTTCCATTTAGACGAGCGCAGATTTGTAGAACTATGGAGAGTAAGTCTTGTAGTTTTTGAGTTGCTGCGGAGGCAAATGTCTCAGCGACCACATTGTCTTTACCTTGAATGTGTTGTATGTCTGTCATAAATTGAGATACTTAATCTAAATGGCGCGCTTGCCTAATTGGATTTCGTTCAGCTTTAGATGAAATTAAAGCGTTTAATTGCTTGGAAGATTGCAGATCAAATGCGGAATATTTTCTTTCGGCATCTAATAATTTCTTGGTGAAAAATCCAAGGGGTTAACAAGCCTCTCTTTGTTTAGCAGCTATAAGACTGCGCCTCAGTGGTGATGCCATATTTTGTTGCATTTAGCGTATGCGCTAAAAGAGCAATACTTTCTCTTAAAATTCTTGAGTCCAAGAAAAATGTTGAGGTGTTTTGAGTTTCTTGAGAAGTGTTGCCAATAGTGAATGAATAGGGGCTTGTATCTCTGCGAGTTTTGGGATGAATCGGTGGTAGTAGTTTATTATACTGACAAATTATTGAATTTGCTTAACGCTTTGCGGCGCTGGGAATTCTCTAATTGCATTAATTCGTAATTCGGACGGCAGAATGTCATTAGGTGTAATTTTGTGAGCATGAGAAAGGCAAGATTATTTGTCGCAACCGCACACTTTTTGCTGTGTTAACATTGTTGCCATAATTTGATAATTTTTGGAAGAGTTGTTCCAAATGGAGTAAGTGTCTCTCTATATAGATGCTACGAGAATGTGGTCAACATATATACACAAAAACGAAATCAAGATCTCTCACAATTTCGTTCATGAAACGCTGCAATGCTTGTGCAGCATTTCTGAGGCTAAATGGCATTCGGGTGAATTCCGGATTGCGGTCTTATGTATGTGGTTAAGACATCGTTAAGCATTCTGCAGTCCCCACACGGTCTCCAGTTATTGACCTTTTTATTCAATTCGGATTGGATCAAGTCTATGTTATCCTCTTTAACAGTGCCATTGATTGTAAGCTTAGTGGACGGATCAGTCAATTTGCGAATTTTCAGATCCACTTACTATCCGAATTTCATTAAGAATTCCGCACCGATGATAGAGCGATTGGCATTAGCAAGGATGAATCCGTGTTTAAAATAACGTCTTAATGCAATGTCAACGTTGACTAGTTTGGTGCCAAACTAGTGTTTATTGTGGTACTATTTGCTGCTGGCAGAACTTAATCGAGATTGCGATTTGTTCCATAGCGATAGTATTTGTGATACGGGATTACGCTTGAGTCAGCGCCGGTATCAATCAGACGTGTGATGTTATTTTCCAAATCCTGAATAATTCATCGACTATGCTGGGGTTGTGTTAGGTCTACCGGTGTGGCAGCGGCGGTCTGAGCTTAGGATTTATCGGTTTGGAGAGCCGGTATTTTACGGATGACGTTTGTTATATAACAGAACTGCACGTTTGAATGCATTTTGATGCTGCGTAGGCCAATTTTGCGTGATATCAACACTTGTTGTATCTTGACGTTACTTGGTTGCTTTTGCGAATGACACTTGACGGTTGGTTCTGTGTGTGTGAAATATCTTCTTGCCTAATTATCCTATCGCTAATTTGGTGGAGCATTTTCTCGAGATGGATATTGCTTGTACTTGCCGTGTGTATACTTGAATTGTTTGTTCGCATGTCGTGATTAATCCAACTGAAATTGCGATTTCGGGTGTCTATCAAATCGTGTAATTTGTCAGCAATACGAGCGAGATATTTTTCAGGCCTGTCCTTTATTCGGTGTAACATGTCCAATGGTTTTTGATCGCCTAATTCAATTGTGCCGAGTATTAATTGTTTCTAACTTTCCCTCCTCGAAAATGGAGTAGCGATCAATTAGTACTCGTTTAGTTGTCTGGTATCTATTTGCTCTGGAGGATCTTCCAAAATGTAATTGATCTTCTCCGCATGTGTTGCCGAGACAGATAGCGCAGTATGCGCAATCTTCTAACTGTCGCTAATGATTTTGTTCGCATCAGACATTATTTCGGCAGTTAAGAATCAACATCATGGGTTGGTTTCCCAAAACACTAGTAGCCTTGTCAAATGTTTTGACTTAGCTGACTCAGGTTGGGGTTTTGCAGGTTACTGCCGATTGTTACCATCATAGAGCATGTTGATTTATGTGCAAAATGAAATACTATTGCTTTTATGTTTTGTAATTAAGTATATTGTACGGTGTTCTTGTACTTGAAGAAACAAGTCGCTACAATGGTAAATGACCAAAAGATGAAAACTAGTGACCAATTCTAACTGAAACGATTCCAATCATCATTTGTATCAAAACCTTTAGATGGGTGCTAAACAGGCGGAGCTAATAAATTGTTGGGTAACGCAAAGGTTTTTGGAAATATCTTTATTTTTATAAATTTGGACCACCCAATTTCGAGGGGAACTCAGTTCCGTTTAAAATGAAGAAGAAATGGTCCGGTTCAATAAGTAATTATTTTTTTATATTATTTTAATTACCGCTTATTTTAATTTTATGGCTGCGTACCAATCCAAGGGTAAATCGTTTACTACGGTAAAAATCGATTTTAGTACAGATTTTTCGCTCAGTTTACCATAGAGTTTTTCAAAAATAATTGAATTTACCGAAAAATTTACTTAAAATTGACTTTTACCCTTGGATTGGTACGCAGCCAATGAGTGCATTTTACAAACTAGAATGAATTTGTTTTTAATCTAGAATTAATTTAAAGGAATTTTATTTTTATTTTTATAATTACTTTGGTATACAAGTTTCCATACTATTTTTAAGGTTGTTTAGAGGAATGGTACGAGTATATGGTAACATCATTAACCTCTATTAGAACTTAATTATAATTAAAACTTAACCTAAACTTATTACTAACTATTTACAAATTATATGTATGACTATAATGATAACCTTATCTTATTTCTTCGTTAGCATTATTGATTTTATATTTCTTCAATAAGGGGGTTATCAGTTATTAGACAACTAATGTCAAATTTTGCTTTCCGCATCGAAATTATTTCGTGAATATATTTCACATTAGTTATTCTGTTAATAGGTTCGGTACTTTAACGCCAAGGCCTATTGATAATCATTTTTACACATTTAACAAATTAAAGTAAAGTTACATTTAGAGGAAAGGCTAATATTGTATTTATAAAGATGTTAGAATAATATGTAGAATTTGATTGTTAATTTGTTATATTTCTTTTTAAATAAAGTATAATTAGATAAATAAAGTTAAATTTAAATAAAGTATAATTAGATATAGTAGATATAATATAAGTATAATTATATAGATTCATTCAAGATATAATAGGTACATATTTTACTTTACTCAAATAAGTATTTATCATACTTTACTGATATAATAATTAATATACTTCAAAATTATAAATGTATTTGGGCTTGTTATAAAGGGTGATTTTTTTGTGGTTAGGATTTTCATGCATTAGTATTTGACAGATCACGCGGGATTTCAGACAAGGTGTCAAAGAGAAAGATGCTCAGTATGCTTTGACATTTTATAATGAATAGACTTACTAACGAGCAACGCTTGCAAATAATTGAATTATATTACAAAAATCAGTGTTCGGTTCGAAAAGTGTTTCGCGATTTACGTCCGATTTATGGTCTACATAATCGACCAAGTGAGCAAACAATTAATGCGATTGTGACCAAGTTTCGCACTCAGTTTACTTTATTGGACATTAAACCAACCACACGAATGCGTACAGTGCGTACAGAAGAGAATATTGCGTCTGTTTCTGAGAGTGTTGCTGAAGACCGTGAAATGTCGATTCGTCGCCGTTCGCAGCAATTGGGTTTGTGTTATTCGATGACATGGAAGATTTTACGCAAAGATCTTGGTGTAAAACCGTATAAAATACAGCT
This sequence comes from Nephrotoma appendiculata, assembly GCA_947310385.1. Taxonomy (NCBI): domain Eukaryota; kingdom Metazoa; phylum Arthropoda; class Insecta; order Diptera; family Tipulidae; genus Nephrotoma; species Nephrotoma appendiculata. The sequence continues at coordinate 152,545,199 of OX371224.1, read as the reverse complement.
CCTGCAAGAACTGAAGCCGAACGATCTGCCACAACGTCGAATTTTCAGTGAATGGGCCCTAGAAAAGTTGGCAGAAAATCCGCTTTTTTATCGACAAATTTTGTTCAGCGATGAGGCTCATTTCTGGTTGAATGGCTACGTAAATAAGCAAAATTGCCGCATTTGGAGTGAAGAGCAACCAGAAGCCGTTCAAGAACTGCCCATGCATCCCGAAAAATGCACTGTTTGGTGTGGTTTGTACGCTGGTGGAATCATTGGACCGTATTTTTTCAAAGATGCTGTTGGACGCAACGTTACGGTGAATGGCGATCGCTATCGTTCGATGCTAACAAACTTTTTGTTGCCAAAAATGGAAGAACTGAACTTAGTTGACATGTGGTTTCAACAAGATGGCGCTACATGCCACGCAGCTCGCGATTCTATGGCCATTTTGAGGGAAAACTTCGGAGAACAATTCATCTCAAGAAATGGCCCGGTAAGTTGGCCACCAAGATCATGCGATTTGACGCCTTTAGACTATTTTTTGTGGGGCTACGTCAAGTCTAAAGTCTACAGAAATAAGCCAGCAACTATTCCAGTTTTGGAAGACAACATTTCCGAAGAAATTCGGGCTATTCCGGCCGAAATGCTCGAAAAAGTTGCCCAAAATTGGACTTTCCGAATGGACCACCTAAGACGCAGCCGCGGTCAACATTTAAATGAAATTATCTTCAAAAAGTAAATGTCATGGACCAATCTAACGTTTCAAATAAAGAACCGATGAGATTTTGCAAATTTTATGCGTTTTTTTTTTAAAAAAAAGTTCTCAAGCTCTTAAAAAATCACCCGTTATAATAGATTAATTTATCATGTTAATTGGCATTTAAATGGCCCTTTAGAAATTCAAAAATTCTTAGCAAATTTGATGATCCGGTTAAAAAGTGGCAATCAGGCTGGCATAAAATTTTAGATCTCGGAATCGGCCCCAATGTGTTTACATTTTATAAACCGACATACACACCAACTTGATAGTTTTTTATTTGGCCATATACATAGGTTTAGGTTAGGTTTAAGTGGTTGACACTTAGGCCATTTGTTTGGCCCATTGTGATACCACGCATTCACGCCACATCATTAACCCATTCACCTATTCACCTACTCACACAACTACAGTATACCACCTGCACATTGCAAGCTCCATGTCAACCTGTACATTAACATGGACGGTGGGTCGGCGCTGAATTCTGCACTCCATCAGAGGGTCATAGTTGTGTTTATTAACATCACCGATTGTAATTGATGATGAAAATTCGATTTGCATCTAGCCTCTGATGGGATTCGAACCCAGTACCTCCCGGTCCAAGTGCCGAAGCTTTAACCACTGCACCACTTGTCCGGTGGCCATATACATACAGATGTGGCCAAATTATTATCACATTTAGATATTTGGAAGATAATTGCTTTAAAAAATTAATTTTTCAAATAAAAGTTAAAAAAATTTTATGATAATTATATTTATTAATTCTTGTTGAACATTCATTTACCATTTTTAAATAATTTTATCCTACGGGGCATTTCACTTATTGCATCTTTGTTTTTGGTGAGTAGATCGGCGTCATTTTCCTAGACTTCTTTCATCGCTTCGATCAATTCTGATTAGGTGCGCGGGCACTTTTTTGCTATTTTCTTTTTTTAAGAATATCTCAGATATTTTCAAGGGGATCTGGGCCTAATCTCTGGCCAATCAAGGATTTGGATGCCATTAGTCTTTAAATATTCAGTGAATTTTTTGCAGTATGGCGTGGAGCCTTGTCATGCATAAAAACTCCGTCCACATTGAATTTTTCATTCATAGACGGTGTCAGTTGTGATTGCATAACAGTTAAATATTGATTTGCGTTCAATATCCCGTTTACTACATAAAGTGGGAAGAGTCTTTTAATGATATTGTTGCCCAAACCATGACTCTAACTGGTTATTTGATCTGCTGTTGGACAAAGGAAGGTACATATTCTTCTCCTTTTGATCTACGAACGGTCCAGGACATTGCTAGTGTCAAAGTCATCATAATCTCATCACTGAATACAACCTAATTAAGAAATATATAAAGATAAAGTTGAAAGAAACATTTATTGAAAAGTGTAACTTTAAAATATTATTAAAAGAAGAACTTTTATTGTTTGTACCTTTTCCCAGCCCTCTCGAAACTATGTAAAATGTCCATTTGCCCGTGTTTTTCTTTGTTGTATAATCCTAGCATTTAACCTTTGCTTCTTGCTAGGTCGTCTTCCACATAGCCCATATTGAAAAAGTCTTCGTCTCACTGTTCTCTCCAATATTTCCGCACCAACGTTATGCATTGTACCCCTCAGAGACTTACTGGATAACTTTCGATAAGCTTTCCGCATTAAAAATCTGTCCTGTCTGACTATTGTTTTGGGATTGCCACCACATTTTGCTCTTCTTCTGGGACTTGTTGAAGATTTAGATGTTAATTTTGTGAAAATTTGCTGATGAATGAGCGGCTCACTCCTGTTTTCTGGGCTATTTGGCATGTGCATACTGGTCTACTTCCAAATACGTCGAAATTTTGGCTCTGGTTACAGCACTGATGTCCTTTGCTTTACCCATAATTGTCTCTCTCTCTAGCATTTACATCCCATGAAGGGATTTTGCCGCCCGCACTATGGTCCTCCATCCTTCTCGGTCCATCGCTCTCGTCCTCCAATTTCGACATCCTAATACGAGTAGGTCTTGTTCGACGTCGTCACGCCAGCGCAGTTGGGGTCTTCCTCTACGACGTACTCCGGCTGGTTGTTGATGGAACACTTTGTAAACCATTCGTTGTTGTGGAGATCTTGCAACGTGGCCGAGCCATCTCACTCGATTAGATTTGATGAAGCCGATAATATCGCTACCTCCGAGAAGTTGCTTTATTTCGTGGTTCATGCGAATCCGATATTCATTGTTCGCAACTTTAATAGGACCAAAAATTGAACGGATGACCTTCCTTTCGAAGGTAGATAATAATCTACAGTCGTTATAGGTCATGGTCCAGCTCTCGCTTCCGAAAGTCAGCACAGGTCTTATCAGTGCTTTATAAAGTGCGAGCTTGCACGACTGCGATAGGTGTTTAGATCGCAATAATTTTGATTGCGCGTAGAAAACTCGTTGTCCGGCAGCGATTCGGGCTTTTATTTCTGCCTGCATGTCGTTTGATGATGTTATAAGTGACCCGAGGTATTTAAAATTTTCGACGCTATCAAAATTATGGTCGCCAATTTCGAGATTTGCCATAGAGATGTTCCTGGGTGTTGTTAAAAATTTCGTTTTGGTACTGTTCACCTCCAAACCAAGTCTTCTTGCGCAGCGATTGAGCGGTATGAAACTGTCCTTGATGTCGCTAGGTCTTCGGCCAAGAAGCACGATATCATCTGCATATCCAAGAATTTGGCCTGATTTATTGAATATACAGCGCGAAGTTTCAATGTTGCTTTTCCTCACTACGTACTCAAGCGCCAAATTGAACAGCACAGGCGCGAGTGCATCTCCCTGTCGAACACCAGATGTTATTTGAAAGGAGTCTGACACAGATCCTTCAATTACAATTCTACATGCAGATCCAGACGTTGTTAATTTACACAGAGAAACAAGTTTCTCTGGAATACCTAGGCATATGAGCGCGGCCCAAAGGTTGTCGCGGTTTATACTGTCATATGCCTGCCGGAAGTCTATATATAATTGATGTATGGTTATGTTGTACTCCCAACATTTTTCCAAGATCATCCTCATGGTGAAACACTGGTCAGTGGTCGATCGGTTGGGACGAAAACCACACTGATAGTCGCCAATTATGTTTTCGGCGAAAGGGATGAGTCTGGCAAGTACAACATTAGCCAACACTTTGTAAGCAGTGTTCAATAGAGCTATGCCACGAAAGTTTTCACATTTAAGACGGTCGCCTTTTTTATGCAACGGACATATGAGTGCGGTCTTCCAATTCTCCGGCAACTCTTCTTGGTCCCAAATACAAACGACGAGATCGTATAAACTTGTTGCAAGAGTAGCGCCTCCGAGTTTGATTAATTCTGCGGGGATTCCATCGAGACCGGGTGCCTTGCCGTTTTTCAATCGACTAATAGCTGCGTCTACTTCCTCTGCTGTGGGATATTCGACGAAAACCTCATCACCTGGAGGAGCTATTGCTCTAATGGGGGTCACTTCGTCATTCCGGTTTAGCAGACTTTGAAAGTAGGTTTGTCATACTGAGAGAACATCAGCCACGTTTGTTCTCAATTCTCCATTCCCGTCTTTTATGGCTGTACTTCTTGGGTGGAAGTCTTTAGTGAGATTCCTGGCATTAGCAAAACAGTCCCTTGAATTTCCTACTTCCGCTTGGAAGCTGATGTTTTCGATGCATGACCTCATATGATCGCGTTTCTTTTGTCGAAGGAATTTAATCGTGGCTTTCCTTGCGCGTAGATATTCTGCCTGAGTGCTTCTCGTGTTGCGAGCCAACCATTTTTCACGAAGCTTTCGTTTATTTTCGACGACCAGGCGGCATTGATCATCGAACCAATCATTGCGGGATCTCGGCGGTCTTCTGCCGATAGTGTTTTGCGCCGCGGTGGTTATGGCTGACTGTATAGCGTGCCACTGCTCCTGGATATTAGGAGGAGCTCCTTCGTTGTCGCTGGGCCGCTCTAAATAATTAGTGACAGCTGATTGGTAACTCTGCAGTGACGCTTGGTCTTTTAGAGCATCGACATTCCATCGAACGGTTTTTTGTGCTTGTCTATTGAAGGTTGATGACAGTTTGCACTTATATTTAAATATGACAAGCACATGATCGCTGTCCATATCTGCACCTCTGTAAGATCTAACGTCAGATATGCTGGTTGAGTGTCTCTTGGACACCATGACGTGATCGATTTGGTTTTCCGTTCTTCCATCATTCGATCTCCACGTTACTTTGTGAATTCTCTTATGTGGAAAAAACGTACTTGATACAACTAAGTTGTACGTTATTGCCAGGTCGGTGACGCGTTGGCCGTTGTTGTTACTAGTTAGGTGCAGGCTGTTAGGACCGATGTGCGTTGTATTTTCTGCACTTCTACCGATTTTTGCATTAAAGTCGCCCACGATGATTTTAATGTCGTGGTGAGGTATGTTATTGATGACTTCCTCGAGCTCGACAAAGAAGAGATCTTTGATGTCATCTGATTTATCTTCGGTGGGTGCATGCACATTAACGATCGTGATGTTAAATTTATTAGTGCGAAGTCTGACCGTGCATATCCGCATGTTGATAGGGCGGAAATCGATGATATGGTGCTTCACGCGCCGATGGATGAGGAAGCCAACTCCAAATTCTCCTCCGTTCTGATGGCCGCTGTAATGAAGAGTGTAACCATTGGTGGTGTCATGGATCCCACTCCCAGAGCATCTAAGCTCTTGTAGTGCAAGTACGTCTAATGTGTAACTTTTGGCTTGGTTCGAAAGGTTCTGGAGATCTCCAGGTCTTAAGAGGCTAAGCACGTTCCATGTTTTCCATTTTTAAAGCGTTGTCCGTGTACAATTTCCGAGGTCGAGTTTGTGATGAATCCGATATGGTAATCCGAGGCCTTTGTTCAGGGTTAATAACTTAAATGGTTTTTATGAGGGAAGGTTGTTGGCCTGCCGCTCAACCCGCTTGTTACGTGTGTGGGTCACATACTGGTGATAATCTTAAGGCATCCAGTCCTACCTTGAACACATTTATATAGCGAGCCGCTTGATACAAGACAGACGCCCGCGTCAGCCGCACCTAACCTGGAGAACAGACGCTGATTTGGTATTGGTTTTGAGGCGCCAATAACCCGCCTTGACATGTAGTGTCCATGACTATAAACAGGATTTAGTCTGTTCGTCTCCACTACACCGCCTGATTCATTTAGCGTTACCCAGAGAGCACCGCGAGGAGGTAAGAATCTCGGACTTCGCCCTCCCTCCCTTACCCATAATGAATATCACTAATATTACAAAAACCACTTTCACTTTCACTTTTCAAAGTCACAAACGAGACTGAAATTCTTCAGTAAAATACTAATTCTTAAATACTACCTAGTTGTCATAAAATCAAAACAATTCGGAGATCAAACTAATTAACAGGACAATAAATACTCGGAATTCATATTTTGTCGAAAAGGGTTCACAGGTATTAATGGGTAATTAATTAATATATTAATGACTCATAAAAGGCGTATTTTCTGGGTATATTAAATTTTTTCTGCACGAATTCCTTGGATTGGTTGATATCTGCCATAATGACGTGTCAACTATACAATAGGTTGCAGTTGGGACTTTGAAAATTACATTAGTATGAATTTCGTATGAGGTGATAATAATTTGGCCACATCTGTATACTGTCACTGACACTATATTTTAAAATTATAATACCGTATTCTGGTGACATCTAGCGGATGAAACATTAACGATTATTTCGATTGATTTCTGTGTACATGATTTACTTTAGTTTCTTATCAGAATCCATTTGGGAATACGAATTTGTATTTAAAGTACAATAAAAATGATTATTGTACGTTGGCGTTCACGTTTTTCCTAAAATTGTTTAAATATTTTTAGAATTTTTTTTAGGAAAAAATTCACGTTTCTAGCCAGAGTTGTGAAAAATTTCCTAATGCTAAATATTTGAGAATGCATTAGTGTAAAATATACAAAATCCATATTAAACAGAAATATTAATTTTTTAATCCGGATTTTATGATATTGTTATTAAGTAGGACGGTTAAAATAGAAAGGCATGAATTTGTGTTGTTCAGGCAAGCTCAATAGGTATAACTTACTAAAGTTATGTATAGTATGTATGGTTGATGAACCTGTACTCTGTACAGTAATCTCGAATGACAAACGATGTTATCCATGCAAAATGGGGAAAATCAAAATTTGACCCCGATAACCCCATCAGACTCTTCCCTAACCTATAATTAAAATCTACCTATGGTCATGGGCTATCGAATCGGCATAGTCAGTTATTAAAAACTTTGTTTGTGTGGTTTTGTATTTCCTGACTTCCGCTGTGCAAACAAGTTAAATTTGTAAGATCAGCAAAATTATTACTATGTAAAATAACTATAGTTTGTTAAATGCAATTTGGAAAGCTACCAGAGAAAATGTGAATCGATTTGAAGTATTCCAACCTACACTGTTCTTATGCGAAATATCACAAATTATCAATATACTCCAATCAACCAAAAACAATGCGAGGTAGCGATCCTACAACGCAACAATAGACTAGATACCGTATGCAGCACTAGGACAATGAAATCCAGTAATCACTGGATCTAATTTTACACTACCAACCAATCAATATACTACATATATTACTTTCTTAATTTTTTTAAAATTTGTATATACACAATTTTATTCAAATTATTTTTCATCAAGTGAATTACAGAAAATACAAATATTATTATAATAGGGCAGAAACTCTTCGCAATGTATTCTTCTCTTGCAATATTGACAAATGTTGTTCTTTTCTCTCAACTTCCCGTATTCTTCTCTTGCAATATTGACAAATGTTGTTCTTTTCTCTCAACTTCCCGAAATAGTAGAAAATTTTTTCCATACTTTCGGAATTTTCCGCTAATATACCCTGGATTTCTTTGCGGAAAGCTTGAAGCGCCAATTCATTTTGTTTTCCATTTCTCGAATATATATTTTCAATGGTTCTTCCGTTAATAATAAAAGCTACGCTGTAAATGATGTACACTCAGCAATTGTACCCGTCTATTTGTTGCGGTAAATCCTTTCCCGGAACGATTTCGAAGTTTCGCGGAGTATCAATCAAATATTTTACTATCGTTTTTAATGTATCGTATTTATATGAGACCAAATATCCTTAATCCTAACTATCAGAAAGGCTACTTTATAAAATTGTGTATGATTTTTGAGTTAGTCAGACCGAGATCTACTCAAAACAATTTTTTAAATTGTCAAAACAATTTGTTGCTAAGTGGTGCGGTGTTTAGAAATATTGGAAAACTCGGAAAAACTATCATTTTTAATGTATCGCATTTATATGAGACCAAATATCCTTAATCCTAACTACCAGAAAGGCTACTTTTAGAAAACTGTGTATAACTTTCGAGTTAGTCAGACCAAGACCTACTCAAAACAATTTTTCGCTAAGTGGTGCGGTGATAAGAAATATCGGAAAACTCGGAAAAACTATCGTTTTTAATGTATCGCATTTATATGAGACCAAATATCCTTAATCCTACTACCAGAAAGGCTACTTTTAGAAAATTGTGTATAACTTTCGAGATAGTCAGACCGAGACCTACTCAAAACAATTTTTCGCTAAGTGGTGCGGTGTTTAGAAATATCGGAAAGCTCGGAAAAACTATCGTTTTTAATGTATCGTATTTATATGAGACCAAATATCCTTAATCCTAACTACCAGAAAGGCTACTTTTAGAAAATTGTGTATGATTTTCGAGTTAGTCAGACCGAGACCTACTCAAAACAATTTTTCGCTAAGTGGTGTGGTGTTTAGAAATATTGGAAAACTAGGAAAAACTATCGTTTTTAATGTATCGTATTTATATGAGACCAAATATCCTTAATCCTAACTACCAGAAAGGCTACTTTTAGAAAACTGTGTATAACTTTCGAGTTAGTCAGACCGAGACCTACTCAAAACAATTTTTCGCTAAGTGGTGCGGTGTTTAGAAATATCGGAAAACTCGGAAAATCTATCGTTTTTAATGTATCGTATTTATTTGTGGCCAATATCCTTAATCCTAACAGGCTGATGCCCTTTAAGTACTTTTGAATTAATTTTTAACTCGTTTATATGAATTTTTTTTTATTTATTTGATAATACAAATTTTTACACATACATAGACATTTTGTGTTGTTGTTGTTGGTTTTAGGAATAACTTTGTATTTAGGAAAATATTCACAACCGTTATTGTACAATTAAATATTCGATTGTTATATAACGCTTAAATCGAAAATATGCAAAAGACATACAATTTCACAAACAATCGTATCAAACAAAATTTTTTTAAATAAAATTATAAAATTGATACAAAATTTTATATTTGAACTAAACATTTTAATAAAAATTTTAAGTGATACTTAGAATTTCTTTTCAGAGTTTTGAATTCCGCTTTGAAGTACTGCTAGCACCTGAAATAGCTTAAAAATGTTGTTAAGCTGCTCATCTAGCCTGATTGGAACTTTCTAATCAGGAGAGAAAACTTCCTTCGAATTATTGTAAATCAATTGTGAGTCGGAGCGGAAGTGGTAAACGGCCATTAACACGCCTTCCCAGAGATTTGAACTCAGGTTCTGTGGGCACTCCTAAAAGGTTGCTAAATTGCTCATCCAGCTAGCCTGATTGTCACTTCCCGACCAGGTCGACAATTTACCACGATTTTTTCATTTAAAGTTAGTGCTTGGCAGAAAATGGTAAACGGCCATTAACATGCCTTCGCGAAGATTTGAACTCAGGTTCCGTGAGCACTTCTATTAGGATGCTAAATTGCTCAGAACCAGCCTGATTGTCACTTCCTCAGATCCGCAAATTTCAACGAACTTTTGAATTTATAATTTGAGTTTGCACGATAATGGTAAACGGCCATTAACACGCCTTGCCAGAGATTGAGACTCAGGTTCCGTGAGCACTTCTAATAGGCTGATAAATTGCTCATGTATCCAGCCTAACTGAAATTTCCTAACCGGCTGCAAATTTGTTGCGAATTTTTATATTTCCGTTATTATTTTGATGCGAAAATTTTAAAGTAAAAAAGAAATAATAAATCTAATCAGAATTTGCATGTATATTAATTAATTATTGTAGTAAAATGGTTGTAAAATAGACTATCCATTAAAAGGTTTGTAACTTTAATTTTTCGACATTGAAAAGTACATTTTTTTTATTTTTTTTTTATTTTTTTTTATCTTAAACTCATAACATTAATATCATATAATAATAATCATAAAAGTGTAAATGACAACTAGTGGATTTAATGTCCTTGAAAAGTTCGTTATTGGGTCTCGCCACACTTTATTTCTTTCAGCGTGATTATTTCCTCGTTTCGTTCCCCTTCACCAACAAACTGTTTTTAGTTTGTTGGTGAAGCGGAAGGAAACGAAGAAAGAATCACGCTGAAAGAATTAAAGTGTGGAACCGCGGATTCACACTTATGTATGGTACAAAACATATACAGCATATGGTGTCATAGTGGCTAAAACTACATTACGCATAATAAACAATAAAATACAAATATATAACAATATAATTAAATTTAATTAATTAATGATGATTGGTTCTATTAATCACAAATAATCTTTAACTGATGATAGCAGATGAGATTTTATCATTCGTTTAAACATAAAAATATGTACAGCGTTCCTAATATTTTCAGGTAATTTAATATAAATATATGGCCCAATAAATGTTAATGATTTTCTGCCATATTCCGTTTTAATTTGGGGCCACTTCAACTGACAAGAACCTCTGGTTGAAAAGCCATGACCTCGAAATTCGAATTGTATAGACGCAAATAAAGATGGCATGTGCAGACACTTAACATGTAGATCGACAAATACATCACAAAAATCGCTTTAATTGGAAGAATGCCCATAGCAACAGTTCGATAGAGCTCTACAGTAGGAAACAGGTGAGGCAGTTTATAAACATTGCTTTACAGCACCTATTTTGTAAAATCTGCAATTTATTCAGTTTTTCTTTAACGGCTGAGCCAAAGGTAGAAGAGGCGTATGAGAATCGAGTATGAATAAATGAGAAATAAATTTTTTTTACACATGTTCTGGAGCAAAATCAGCCAGTTTTCTAATCAAGCAAATAAAAGGGCAAACTTTAATACAAATAGAATTAATATGGTCATCCCACGTCATATGCTTGTCGAGTGTTACGCCAAGGTACTTGAATTTGTCTACTTGCTCTATGGTGCAATTTGCAACTTGAAGTGGTGGTAAATCAATGTGCTGTAGGCGTGGAGAGTGAAAAATTATATATTTCGTTTTGTTAAAATTTACTGATATTTTGTTCAAAATCAGAAAAACTAAAAGTAAAATAATATCATCCCTCATTTGTGGCATTGCTATCTGACAATCCCTGGATTCATAAAAGAGGGCCGTGTCCTCAGCAAACATTCAGATATCACCCATGAGCGGTAAATTGGCCATATCATTTACGTAGATTAAGAATAGCAAAGGACCAAGCACACTCATTTGAGGAACACCACAGTTCACACCTAAAGTGGAGCTTTTTACACCATTTAAAATCACAAACTGCTTTCGATTACTAAGGTAGCTTTCTAAAAGTTCGTGAGGTAGACCACGGAAGCCAAAAATTTGTAATTTCTGAAGAAGTAAACTGTGATCTATACAATCAAAAGCTTTACGAAGATCAAGAAATAAGCCAGATATATAGTTTAGCCTGTTAAAACTACGATAGATCAAATCAGTAATGTTTGTTAGGGCCAAATCTGTACCAGAACCTTGTCGAAACCCATACTGACGAGAATAGAAAAAATTAGATTTATTTAGAAAATCGATCATTCGGTTAGCAATAATTTTTTCTAAAATTTTGTCAAATACCGACAAAACTGAAATTGGACGATAATTATTAACTATTTTGGAATTTCCAGACTTAAAGATTGGCGTCACTTTAGCAATTTTAAGACAATCCGGGTAAACACCGGTTTCCAAAACTACATTAAATAGATCAGCTAGTAATTGTGACAAAAATGGCGAATAATTCTTTAGAACCACTTTACGAATATTATCGTAACCACCACCCTTTGTATTACTGAGATTTGAAGTTAAATTCGATATTTCGTTGCAGGAAGTGGGGCGAAGAGAAACATGAATTAATACTAGGCTCCATAGTGTGAAATTTATTTAAATCATCTGAGTCTGGGCTAGAAATATTTGCTGGTACAGAAGAATCAACAAAGTTAACAAAACTGCGATTAAATATATTAACAATAGCAACAAGATGATGATACTTAACATCATTAGAAATAACGAAGTCGATCCTATTATTAGAGGTTATTTTCCATGAAATGATTTAACTGTTTCCAGATTTCGTTTTGGCTCAAATTATTAAATAAATTGTTAAAATAACGCTTCTTTGCAAAATATTTTGCGTTTTTGATCTTTCTATTTAGCAAATCTAATTCATGTTTCAGTGCTAAATTAGTACTGTTCCTTTTAAAACGTTTCAATGTACGGTTTTTAAGTTTAATTAAATCCCAGAGATCAAGAGTCATCCAAGGACAAACATTTGCATTTTTAATTTTTACAGTTACTTCCTTCAATACGGAAAACTGTAGAACAAGTTTATTATACATATCAAAAATCCGTTCAAGAGTAGATTCAGGATTTCTGACGGCAAACATGGTAATCATTAAAAAATATTCAAAGGACTGATTAACCTTTTTGTAATTAACGTGTCTTTTCGTTAGTGTCCGAGTAAAATATTTAGGCTTGAAGCAAAATTTTGAGAGTACAAAATTCCGAACTTGCTCAATATTATGAAAACTACTTACAGAGTGGTCTAAAATATTACGGCTCACAGGTCTAGTAAAGAAAGTATTTGTAACAATCATTCCATAAGAGAGCAAAGTTGCGTTATATTCTGAGATTAAGGTAAAATTTTTATTAACAGGTATGTTAATGTCACCAACTAAAATAAAATCGTGAGTAGATTTATAGTTTCGGAGAAGTTGTTCTAGAAAATCAAGAAACGATGCACTGTCTGAATTCGGAGGCCTATATATTCCGCATATCTTCTTTAGATTAAACTGCAAAAGTTGAATGCATATATATTGGAATGTTAAAGAACCGTCATCTATACTTATCATGGTGTATGGAATGTCATTCCTAATGACCATAGCAATACCACCACTTGTTCTATCATCCCTAAATGAGAAAATACTGACGTAATCTCTAATGTTATAAGAAAATTTATTAGAACTTTGAACAAATGTTTCCGAAACAACTACAATATGTATGTCAGTTTTAAGACTCTCTATAAAAAGTAATAAGTTGCCGAACTTAGCTAGATCGTTCATAAACCAAATATTGATTTGAAGTATATTTAGATTAACACAATTTGAACGTGATACATCAATATTTGCCGAATAATCATTAACACAAGTAAAGGTTGTGGCACTTAAATTTTAATGATTTAAAGCTCATAACCACAATAATAAACATTTAAACTTGCAACCATAAGTCAAGCAAAAGTAAGAGATATAAACAAGAAAGTAATGATAAAAAAACAGAACCATTATCAGAAGATTAATACTAATAACACCATTACACAAATAAGTATTAATAGGAAAAAATGCATCTTAAAGGAATAATGTAATAATAATAATGATAACTACTGTACAATAACTTACTGCACAGAAAAAATTTATATTATATGAATATTCGGTGAATAATACTAAGCCATAAAATGATGTAGTGTGTTATGTACTTTAAAGTATGCTGAATTCTTATTAAGCGGTTACCGCTAAAAAATAATGAAAATGAATAAAAAATAAAAAACTGTTATAGTATTGTATGATTAAAATTGATTACAACCAGAGATAAAAATAAGTAATAAAAAGTAAATAAGCGTTTACAGCTAGACCCGTACGAGAATGAATTTAAAAAAAAAACAAAATAATATATAAATACTGCTGAATTGCATATAAAATGTCAACATTTAGGTAAACAAATACGTAATCAGAATTCAAGAGTGAATTGTCAAAAATGTTTGAAAACAAATTTTTAAAAATAAAAATTGAAATAAAAGTGTTAAAATTAATAGTTACAAAAATAAAACTAAATAAAAAAGTCAATAATAAATCAATAGTTACTATGCTAGTGGTGAATTTAGATGACATCCTTTGGTATTATTGTTGGAGTATCTGCTGCTGCAACGGATGAGTCGTTGGCTTTAAGTAAACGGTTGATGTCGTTGAAAGAATAAATATGGTACACTTTCGAGTCCGGTGATTTGCGTAAGTAAACTTTGTTGTCCTTACACCATACAAACTGATACTTAAAGTTAACTTTAATCTCTTTAGCTGCGTTATACAAACGGGACTGAAACCTTGTGAGATGATGAAGTATCCAGATTTTGTGATTAGGAGGCACCATTGAAAACTCCGCACCAAGTTGATGTAGGTAAATATACTTTCTCTTTCGAAATGCGTTTAATATTATATTTTTTAGATCAACGTTATTTAATTTAACAATGTATGAATGTTTCAGCTGTGATGCCGATTCATTATTATGAGCCATTGGTTTCACAGAAATTATATCGTCACTGGCGATAGGAGTGTCGGCTGCACCAATAACTTTGAAAACTTATTTATTTAAAATAATTCTTAAACTTTATCAATACAAGTTTTATTAATTTAAAATATTTATTTCGTTAAAATTAAATGAAAATGAATGAAATGATTTGATTTAGTACTCTTATCTTATTTTTAAATTCATAACAGTGTACTCCATTCACTAACACTAACACAAGTAAATTCAATCAGAATCTCATATGAAAATAATATATTCCAATAGGATTTGTATAGGTACATACGTACCTACACGTGTGGAAAATATACAAAATCGGCATACGCATCCAAATTAAATATGTTATCTTTCCAAATTAAATGTGTTGGTGTCGATGACCATCTAAGCAGTGAACGGCAAATAGTCAAAAAAAAGAATTTTTGTAACTTTTAGTTTCGCAGTGAACAGACTCCAATTGGCTTTCAAAATTATGTTTTTGAAAACCGATTTATTTTTATTAATTCGGCCCGGCAAGAATTAATAAAAATAAATCGGTTTTCAAAAAACGATTTTGAAAGTAAGAATTATGAAAATCAGGCTTTTGAAAACGAAGCTTTTGAAACTGCAGCCCTATTCCTGAATACGATACGAAAACGAAAATAAACAATTCGAATTTGAATTGAATCAGATTCGTACGATTCTAATTTGAAATTGAATATGAATCTTGTACATTCGTTTTCGTATCGTATTCAGGGGGGCTATTTGGGAATTAGATTCGATACCGAGAGTACTAGATTCGTATTGGATTTTAAATAAGAATCGTTCAAATCACATTCAAATCAAATAAGAATCTTGTACTCTCGTTATCGAATCGAATTCCCAAATAGCCCCCCAGGAATAGGGCAGCAGGCTTCTGAAAACCAGCTGCCCTATTCCTGAATACGATACGAAAACGAAAGTACAAGATTCTTATTCGATTTTAAATAAGAATCGTACGAATCTGATTCAATACAAATATGAATCTTGTATTTTCGTTTTCGTATTGTATTCGGGAATAGGGCCGCATGCTTACCAACCAGACCCAATATCTTTATATTTATAAATTCAGGCTGTCTGATCTATGTTTTGGAACATAGATTTTGAAAACCAGGATCTTTAAAACCAGGATTATCAAAATCAGGATTTCAAAAAACCAAGCTTTTGATAGGGATTGGCACAAAATCACGAATCACAAAAGATCGAATTATCAAAATTCCGACAAAAAAAATCCGGACTTTCAAAATCCCGACTTTTAAAATCCCGACTTTCAAAATTACCACTTTTAAAATCGCAACTTTCAAAATCCCGACTTTCAAAATCCCGATTTTTAAAATCCTGTTTCTCAAAATCTCGATTTTGCTAAAACCTTAAAAGCGATTTGTTTAAAAATATTAAATATTAAATTTTGTTTTTTTATAGCTAAAAAATATTAAATATTATATTTTTTATGATAACCTACTAGAGTTAAGGTGTCATTAATAGATTCGATATAATCCGCTCAGTGCGACATGTTTGCTGATCCCGGCTCTTACGTCCCTCGAAGTTCGAATCTAAAGCCTCTCGGAGGGCTAAGCGGGGGAGGGGAGGGGGGAGGAGCGCAGCGACCTCCCGCATACCCGTGAGAGTTATCGAAGCCGTTAGCCTCTACAATTATTGCATTCAAAATGCCGGCCCGCGAGCTCCCGAATTCATAAAAAAAAATTAAAAATCCGTCTTTTGAAAAACGGGCTTTTGAAAATCAGGATTTTGAAAATCGGGATTTTGAAAGTCGGAAGTTTGAAAGTCGAGATTTTGAAAGTCGGGATGTGGAAAATCGGGATTTTGAAAGTCGGGATTTTAAAAGTCGGGATTTTGATTTCGGGATTTTGAAATTCGGGAAAACAAGCCCAACCCCTTTTGATATAACAGGATTTTGTAAACCTTAGTTTCGAGGGGTTCCGTTTAAAAAGCGGGATTTTGATAAGTAGGACTTTGAAACGCGGTATTTTTAAAATGGCGGATTTTTAATAATTCGGGGTTTTGTTACGTACACACACACACTTAATATATAAGTTACGGGATTTTAAAATACGACATACGGGATATCAAAAACGAGATTTTGATTTGAAGTATGTGAAATACGAGATTTTGAAAACGGTATTTTGAAATACAATAGATACTGAAATATGGGATTCTGAAATTACGGATTTTGATTTGAGGATTGTGAAATAATAAATTTTGAAATACAAGATTTGGAATTACGTGATTTTGAAAACGGGTTTTTGGAATACGGGATTTTGAAAACGGGATTTTAAAATATTTGTTTTCAAGTCCAACCCAAATATACTATTTAGTAATTGGAGGAATTGGAATTTTATATTGTGCAGTACACGTGGGAATTTTATATAACACTGCAATATACAAATACAAACCGTATGCACTCGTAAGAGTTATCAAGAAATTGACTCCTTCTTCTTGAGATATATTTTTTAGACTTACCTACAAAAAAATTATTTCTTTTCATTATGCTCATACATTTCCATTTAGTGTTGTCGAGAAACTCAAAGAGAATAGTTTGGAAGTTGTAACAACGGAGCTAAGAATGTCGGTTCGTGGTGTTTCTTAATAAAAATAAAATAAGAAAAAAAAACCAATTAAATTATAATTACATATATATTTTAAATTTTGGGTTCAAATTAAATCTAATTAAGGTTTTCAGTGAATATTTTCATAAATATAAAGTTTTCGTGTAGTTTTAAAGTGTTTTAAATAACAAAAATTATAATAATTTCAATATAATGTTTGATATAAAATTATAATTTTTTCTTGTATTTGTCTATGTGTTAGTGTTGTACATATCGATATATAAGTGAAATACATATTTCTAACACAGTTTCATATCGTGTATATATATATATGCATATATAATTTATATTTGTGTATTTGTGATATCTTAAAGATATATGATAGTGTGTGTGTTGTGTTAAGAAGTTAGCAAGGTGCTTTTCTGTATTATTGTGTTATGTTTCGTGTGTGTGTATATATTTAAAATAAAATATAACAAGAGAATTTTATTTTTTAATATTTTTGCTATAAAAAATTTATATCGAGATATAAGAGCCTCATGAGAAGGTATTTGAAGTATACGTACATATATAAGAAAATAAAAAAACGCTCCAACTTCTTCAATCAAAATCTTAAAGAAATATAATAACAACGAATCTCTTATATTTTTATATATATAGAGAGATACAGCACAGTTAAAAAATGCTTTTTAACTTTACATTTATAAAGAGTAAAACAATGTAATAATTATGACATGATTTAGATTATTTTCTTAACATTTTTCTTATAATCAACATCTAAAAATATCTAGCGAGAAGGGAACATAGAGATTCAAAATGGAATAAAATAATATTAAGACAAAGTGTTTAGAGTTTAGTTTTGTAAAATCCGCTGTACGAAGTTTTTAAAAAAAGCTTATCCAAATGATGTCACAAAGAGATTTTTCGGAGGTAAGATTTTTCTTGTTTGTTGAGTTTTTTTTTCTTTAAAGTGATGTTTGTTGAAAAAAAGAATGCAGAAAAATGTCTTCTTTTCTTCGTCTTGCTTTTTTCATCTTAAGTTTCATATATTAAAAATTTACATATTTAAAAGACGACGACGAAGACGACGACTTTGTATTTTTCTTTGAGTTTAAATAGATACATTTATATTATTATTCTTGTGTGTATGATTCAATTTTTGATTTAATGTATGTACCGCAGTATATTATTGTAAAGCTTTCACCACTCTTGTGTGAGAATTGCTATAAACGTGCGTACGTTGTGTATGACATTATTAATTGGATTATAATTTCACTTTCGGTGTTGGTATTCGAGTACAGCGGTTTAATGGACCCCAAAACAATGTTTGACCAAAATGGTGTGGTTTTTAATCACTGTGCCAAAATTAATGTGACAAATCGTTAAAACTAAATTATATTATTATCTAAATTAATTTTAGCAAAACAAATCTTATTTTGAATTCTTCAATGATTTCTAAGAAAGACAAATATAATGAAAAAAATAACAACATCTAATCCTAATCCTATTATAATAGATTCGAATGAAGTATTTCTATTCGTTATTATATATCAAGAATTTATTTATATATCAATCATTTTGTATACGCGCGGACAATAATTTAATTTATTGATTGTCATCAATATTTCAAAATTTGTATGATTGTAATCTAATTCTTATTGATGTATTGTCATATAGCGTAAATATTTTTTACTCCATCCATATTTGATACATTAATCTGCATGTATTAACCCGCATTTACAGATATCCGAATACCACAAATATACCCTTATTAAATTTTAGGTCCGGAAAAGGATTGGCCCGTAAGAGTATTAAAAGGGTTATTAAAATTTAATTCGTAATATTAATAAGAATAAGGTATAAACAAAATTATCGACGTTTCTTTTATACATAAGAAGTAAAAATATTTTGAATAACATTAAATTGACTAATTAAAATCTTTGAACAATATAAATCATTTAAGATTACATTGGGTTTTAGTATATCGTATAAGTAGTTCGCGAAATCAAAAGATTTTGATGCAGGCGACGAACCCGATTTTATTTTATCAAAATTATATTTTATTGGTGCTTTATGCGTCTGCGCCATGTTTACTCCGATAATTGTTTATCGGCTTCATACAATATTTGAGAATGTTTTCGTTAATGTATTTTACGAATACTTGTATATGAGGAATGATAATCTAATTATTTATACACGGGAATTATTTCCTAAAAGTAAAAAAAAAATATTTTAGGAATTTTTTAGAAAAACTTCATTCGTGGAGAATTTTGAAATATTTCCAATTCCTTGATAAATATGAAACTGTAGTGTAAATAACATATAAAATACATTTTAAACAGAAATTTATATTTTTTATTCGTTTATTATGTTGCTAGTAAAAATATATTACTTATAAAACATTAATTAATATTGTTTCTGAAAGAACTTTCGAAATTCACATCCTATATGAAAATTAACAATTAAAGCGGTCTGCTATTTAAGAAAAGAACTCGAAATAAAAAAACTCTATGTTCTCAGGCAATTAGGATTGCTGATTTTTGAGTATTCTGTTTCTTTCAAATTTCCTAAATGCCGGCTATCCTAACAGAAACTTAGTTTGAGTATAGGTTACAATCTACTCTAACCGAATATAAGTCATTTAAAAAAACCTATGATACAAGACACTTAGGGTTGAAGATTTTTAAATATACTACAGAGCAGTGATTCTTAACAGGGGGGCCGCGGCCCCCTGGAAATTTGTAAGAAGCCTGCGCAGGGGGGCCACCAAAGTTTGCAAAATTTCCGTCAGAATATAAAAAAAATAATTGTTGTATGTATAAGGTAAATGTACCAATTATCGACAGTATAAGCATCTCGTTGACGTTTTGTTAAGATATTTTTTCGGATGCTTTTTTTTTTTATATAATATTATGTAACAAGTATAATATTATAAAAGTTAAGTTTCAATGATTCTTTCATATTAATCATAAAAATTAAAAAAATTTCTTTGCATAAAGTCTATGTTTTTATTACCGGCATATGCGATCTAATTTTTGGCAGCTCTTGTTCGTATTATCGGCACTGTAAAGTTTAAGCGGAAGATATTCAAGGCTGAAACAACAAAAAATTAATTTTTAAGTTTTATAAACAAATTATGTCCTTCTAATTCACAGCTAGGTCAATAAATTTAGAAAATCAATCAAAAAATAATAAAACCAGACGATAACAAAAATAATTCAGATACTCAGGTTACAAAATAATAAAGATAAGTAATAATTTTAGTAAACTTATTTAAAATTATTCTTTTGGAAAGCTTCGATTTCAGGCACCTGCCCTGCTCTGGCATTTAATAGAGAAGGTGGGCTGATAACACTACATAGTTCTTCCTTCAAATCCATCAAATAGCGTCGTCGTTGCTCGGCCATTTTCAGTTTTGACCACTCATTTCCATTGTTTTAATGTATGTTTCATTTTCTTTTACTTCCACTACAGATCCAGGGAAATACTCTCCTTCGTATGCAACTATGACATAATCGCCAATTAGATGTTTTTGATAATTTCTTTTACACTCGATCCCCCATCTGTTTGAAAATTTGTTTTATGATCTTGGGTGAAATTTCGTTTTATAATCTTTCCAATTTTTTCTTTTCCTCTCTCTTTCTGGCCCGCATCAATTTTTCAGATAATGAATTTTGTTTATCCATTTCAATTCTCTTTAAGTGTTCAAAATATTTATTTGATGTAATTGCATCAGGAGTAATTTTCCTTTTGATAATTTTCTTCTGTTCAGTTAGAGCCTCCGGATAATAAAAAGATTTTTTGAATGAGATGGGTAAGTCTTCTTTAAACGACAAATAAGAGCAACTCGGTTGCTGCTTTGTTATTGTTTTGATCAGCAATATTTTTAATTGGCGTACTCATAACTACTGCACTGGATGTAATTTGGGATTCAACTTCCGGAACATTGTTCAAATCAAGATCTTCGTAAAGACGTACCGAACCATCATTACCCACAATGCAATTCAATACTTGATTTTCCAGCCATAAATTTACATTTAGCGTTGTTTCATTGTCAATCGATGATTGAATTTTGCTTGAATCTCCGCCTGCGAAATCTATTTCCTTTTTCAAATTTCGCCAAAATAAAAAGAGATTTTCAGCTTTTATACCACCTCACGACTTTCCTGATGATGATGATTAAGAGTATTTTATTCAAAGTATTGCCCATTATTAGTTATATTTTTTCCCATTTTCCTTGCAATACGCCAAAAAACTGTTCTTCTTCTCAGGCACACCATAGTTATCCAGCCAATTTCGTACATAATCGTAGGAAGTATAGTGGTCCTCAGCAAGCCCGTGCCCCATCGATGCAAATAAGTGATAATCGAACGGAGACAAGTCTGGCAAGTAAGCCGCATGTGAAAGTATTTCCCGAATAAGTGGTTCAAATGTTTTCATGGCCGGTTTTGCTTTGTGTGATGAAGCAAAATAACTTTGTGTTACCTTTTATCATATTCTGGTAATTTTTTACGCGTTCTTGTTGTTGGTAGCTTTCAATATTTACGGTTTCGCCAGGTTTTAGCAGCTCAAAATAAATCACGCTCTTCTGATCTCACCAAATACAGAGCATTGTTTTCCGTTCGAAGCGATTTGGCCTTGCAGTCGATGTCGATGGTTGTCCTGGATCAAACATTTTGCGCTTTGCATTCTCAAAATAGATCCATTTTTCATCGACAGTCACAATTCGATGGAGAAATGACTTTTTTTTTTTTTATCTGACGAGCAACATTTTGCAAGTGGTTTTCTATTTTCCTGTTGCCTTTCATTCAGTTTATGAGGAACCCATTTTTCCAGCTCTTAGATCTTTTTCATGGCTTTCAAACGTATGGAGACGGCTTCCCGTGAACATTTAATTGATCCGCGAGTTGTTTTTGCATTTGAGCGTCATCCTCTTCCAACAATGCTTGTAATTCACTGCCTTCAAACTTTTTAGGTAGCCTTTCACATCCTCCGTTTCTCACGTCAAAATCACCACCTTTGAACTTATTAAACCAAGAGCCGTAAGTTTTGACAAGCATTCTATGTGATTCTGCAGCAGTTTTCTTCAAATGATAACAAAAAACCAATGATGTCCCCAAATCGTAATATGTAAAAAACATTCGTTATATAATATGAAACTTGTATGGTTATGAATTGGAAGTTGTTGAGAGATGTCAAAAGAAAACAATGGCACTGATGACGTGGTTTGTCGAAAGGTACATTGACAGGTGGCGCTATTTATTGGTAAATTCCGGTTTCATATTTAAACACCTGATATTATAGATAATTTAACAAATATAAACTATTATTAGCAAAATGGGGGCTACAAAAAATCTATGAATTATTTTGTGACACACTTGTCCAATTGTATTATTAGTTTTAATTCCTACAGTGTTTTGATCCCAAATGTCAGAGTAAACGTGACAGATTCGACAAGCCAAATGTGCCCGTGCCATTTTTAGGCCTAGAAGCATTCGGCAAAGCTCTTAGTGGCCTTTATTTGCAAGTAAGCTTTTTTCCATCGGTATTTGATAGAAACCGGGTTTTAAGTCAACTGTAGTGAAATAAACTGATCCAAACTTTTTAATATCTCTTCGACTTGACGTGTATGGTATTTGTCCTGAGATGTCAACATTCTTTGGAGCAACCCAATTTATTGTAATACTTTTACAATTTGAATGTTGTATAATACCAATAATTAGCATTTCTTGGATTTGATCCTCTACGCCCCGTGTTTGTATTTCAAGCTTAATTACTGATGAAAATGAGGGTAGTTTCTTCGCGTTTATTAAAATGTTCTGTTCGAATTACTTCTTTAATATCGTCTTTTTTAATTATTTGATCATCATAAATAGAAATTGGTGTTATGATTTCGAAGTTATTAACGTTTAGTTTTAACTTTGGAAGTTTCTTAGGTGATTTTGGTTCGTTTTTTAAGATTTTTTACTTTTCTTTTTCGAATGTAGGTACAAACCATTTACCGTCGTTACAAGTTTCAAATGTAACAACATGGTTAACAAGTTCCGAAGCTAACTACTAAAAAGACATTTTTTTCATAATACATTTTAATCATCAACATAGTGTTCTTCATGAGTGATATTCATCACTCTAACATTTCCATGCCTTTTTTGTATAGAACGATTTATATTTGACTTCAAAATATTCGTTTATTTCGACAAAATCTCTTTTCCTATACCATTTTTTGAGGTCTGCGAACAGGTAGCATTGGCTGGGAGCCAGTTCCGGGGAATATGGTGGATGGGGAAGCTATTCAAACTTCAATTTATGCAATTTTGTCATCGCAGCCAACGACTTGTGACACGGAGGCTAAAACCTTACCGGCCGACATTTGCGTTTTTCGTCGGAACCGAAAACAAACCATGATGGAGCTACAAAGTTACCTAGAATCCATCAACTGGGAAATAATTCTAAATTCTCATGATATAAACGAAAATGTTGACTAATTTAATGACAGTATGCTGCAATACTTCGAACTTTGTGTACCTATGGGTATAATCCAAAAAGAGCTCACCATCAGTGGTTCGATAATAGACTTAACTTAAAATATCGGAAGTCGAAAGCATATGCCAAAATGTTAAAAAGCAGGCTAGAAGCGGACAAAACAACTTAGTGTCGCAGTATCGCAATTGATATTTATTTCAAATCAAAATACACCTGTATTTGATCATATTTGACACCTTTTCAAATTAATCAAATTAACGAAAAAAAATATAAATTCATATATACAGTAGTGCTCAAAAGTATTTTGACAAGTGTATTTATTACCTTATTAGTGCGTGAAATACGGTTTATGTTAAACGTAAGATAGTGCAAAATAAGCCCCGAAGTGGTCGTCCGAAAAAAATTATTTCCAGGGTAGATAGCTTAATGAAAAAGTTGTGATGTCCGAATCCCGGCCGTGCAAATAAAAAACGAGTAACAAGAAAATAATGAGGTAAATATACACGTTTCAACTGTAAAACGTCAACTAAAAGAGTTCGGATTACATGGACGATGTTCAACCTCTGATATCTGCAAAGAACAGGAAGCTGCGTCTTGCGTTTACTATAAACGGTACAGATAATTGACGAATTCAGAACGGTCCATAATGTATTGTGGAGTGATGAAAGAAAATTTAATTTAGTGTCATCCGATGGAATACGGTATGTGAGACGTGACCGTTTTATGACTAAAAAAAAAAAAAAAAAAAACCTTACCGGACAAGTGGTGCAGTGGTTAAAGCTTCGGCACTTGAACTATGGGAGGTACTGTGTTTAAATACCACCAGAGGTTGGATGCAACAAGCGAATTTTCGTCATCGATTACGATCGGTGATGTTAATAAACACAACTAAGACCCTCTGTTGGAGTGTAGATTCAGCACCAACCCACCGTCCATGTCAATGTACAGGTTGACATGGAGCTTGTAAAACAAAACTAAAAAATACCCACAGTAAAAAAATGAAGGTGGCAATATTATGGTTTGGGGGTATTTTCTCGCCAAAAAGTTGGACCTTTAGTTACAATAGAAAGGACTATGGATCGTTTTAAGTATACTGAGATATTAAAGAAGCAAATGCTACCGTATGCTAAAGAAAATATGCCACCTAGCTTCTATTTCCAGCAAGATAACGATCCAAAACACAAATCTACGCATGTAACATGAAACTTATCATGTTACATGCGTAGATTTCGAACTCCTGGAATTTGTACCGATTTAAACCCTATTGGTAGGAGCTGAATCGACTTTTTCCCATTTTAAATAAAAATTTTTTTGGGGGTTTCATTAAACTGGTATATTTCTGGTTCTACTGAAGGTATCGTTAAAAGTGGTATCACTTTAGAAAGACCATAGATTGTGTTAAATTATTCAATAAACAATTTCTTGAAGGTACCGTTATTTTAATAGTTTTAGTGAAAGGACTATAGCAAAATGTTTTGACCTGTATAGAGGGCACAACTAGGTTGCACCTTTCTACTGATATATTTGTGTACAAGAAGTAGTTTAGCCACGTACAACGTTTTAAAATTAAAACCTAGTGCTTTTTTCTATGATTTTCTTATAAAACAACTATTGGTATAGATAATTGACCTTTCTTTACAATGAGTAAACTTTTAGAACATAAAATGTTTATTTCGAGCCTAACATGTCTTCAAACTTGAAATAATTTTATTGTTGACACTTTTTCATAACGAATTAGTCACAGATGTTCCAGTAGATAACCAATTAATGACATAAAAAATTTATTTACAAAAATGCTTTTTCGTATGTTTTTGTTAACTTTTGTGACCTTCAATCCCGTTATACGGTTAGGAAATTGGTCGATTTTTATCATTATTAATAATTTTTTTTTTGAGGTTACATTGAACTGGTAAATTTCCGGTTCTACTGAAGGTATCATTAAAGGTAGTGTCACTTTAAAAACATTTTAGATAGTGTTCAATATATCAATAAGCAATTTCATGAAAGTACCGTTATTTTAAGAGTTTTAATGAAATGAATGTAGGTAAATATTTTGGCCTGTAGCGGGCGCAACTACCAACCCATAAAGAAGTGTGACCCATCGTTCGAAAGGTGAAGCTGTTTTCTATATTGAAAGTATTTGAAAAATCACATTTTTCCAATTTAAAATAATATACCGGCTAAACTAGGTCATATACATATACAATGTTGTATCACAATTTTCGTAAATTACATTTTTTCTTCTTTTTTATACCTATAGTCCATAAGCAAATAATATACATTGCGATAATTACGAGTACAAATGCAATTAAAACAATAATTCTGTTTCTGGGGAACGGTTAAGATGGTGTAGGTTAATGTAAAGCGGGGAAAAGCGCGCAAAACGAATGACAAGCGTGGTATAGAAGAAGAAACTACCAGTGTGGACAGAGAATCAAGTTCGAGAGTGCTAACGTAAAAGGTCAATGAAACCAAAATTATAATTTAGTTCGCAATAAGTTAAATTAATTTGAATAATAACAAATTTTTTTTGGATAGATTGCACTTACAATATTGTATAAAATAAGTAGTATTATGTAACTAGTAGTATTTGAAACTTGCTGGGCATCTGAAATACAATAAAATGATATCAGTACCAAAGTTATTAGCGAGGCACAAAGTCACTCGTCTTGAATTTATTGAAGGTAATTACTTGTTTTGATTTTATGATAACTATCCGATTTTATCATAACTAACCATTGTTCAACTACAGATAATTTTATCCTATGAAAATAAAATTTAATCATGATGAGGTGGCATTCAATACTATTGGAAAGATAAGAGAAAGAATCAAAGTATTTTTCTAAGCGGAATTTTGGTGACAGTAGTTAAATGGTATGAGGGCTTTCTGTTTAGCGGGAACCCTTACCGTAGCGTGTCCATCTACTAAAATGAATACATGGGCGTCTAAAAAAACCATCTGTTACCGTTTTTATACATATACATCAAGAGGAAAGCTGGATTTTCCAACAAGGTAATGCTCCAGTATACATGAGCCAGAGAACACTACATATACCAGTATTGCATTGGCCCGCTTGTTTGCGAGACTAAAACTTAATCGAAATTCTTTGGGGAGTATTGGTTTGAAAAATTTACGAAGGTTACCGCCAACTTGAGACAATAAATGACGTAAAATTAACCATTCAACATGCCTGGGAAGAAATATGCCGAACAGGATTTTGATTTATTTTCTCAATTCTTTATTAATTTGATCTCTTTAACATGGACAGACGACTAACTTATTTGGATAATTTTCTTAATATGCCTAATTACAATACGGCAAATTCAATTTCAATCGTAAGACCGCCAACGTCAAACAAACTCGATTACGGATTTAGTAACCCCTAATCAGTTCTTTAGATTTTTTTTTCGACGACAATCTCATTCACAAAATTATTGACGAAATTATGAATTACAGTGGTTCTAAAAACAGTGTCAACCCATTCAATTTATCGAACAATGAGCTTTGAAGATATATAGGCGTTTGCGTTATGTCTTCGGTTTGCATCCAATATGAGAATGTATTGGAACGAGAATGTTGGGATGGATATTATTTGAAATTCGATTTGGCAAAAAATTTTCCGAAAAATACTTTCAAATTTACATTTTTACGATATTTATATAAAAACATACGACAAACTTCACGCGTTATGGCCTCTGATAAAAGCACCTTTGTCTAATTTTTTAGAGATCCTAATGGAGGAAATGCTATGGGAGCAAGTAGCAACGTACTGAAGCTTGCTTGAGACATGACTAAAAATTCAGATTAAAAATTGTACTTTAATAATTAGTATACGTCAGTGCCAGTGGTAGGGTATTTAGCCAAAGAGGTCATTCACTCTCTTGAAATAGTGAGAGTCAACAGTTTACACGAAGGTAGTGTAACAGGGACCTCGGATGAATATGTTCGTTATTTTGAGGGAACAGATACCTGCAATGTCTATTGGAAGGATAATAGGGTTGTCACGCTACTGCCGGTACTGAACCAATTCATACGGTTGATAGATATGATCGAAAAAGTCGACCATTGTAAAGCAATACAATCGATATATGGGAGGGGCTGATTTGCTAGATAGCCTGATTGGCCGTTACAAAATAAAAATGGGAACACGCAAATGGTACATTAGACTCTTCTACCATTTGACAGACATCACTGTTCAAAATACTTGGTGATTTACAATCGAATTAGCTCGGACATTGTTGACAATAGGTGCACCTACCTTGGCAAAGCGAGCAAGACCATCCGAGGTACAACAGTAATATGAAGAGAAAAAGAGGAAACGGAATGCACAACCCTTACCTATACCGAAGATACTCGGTTAGATAACATAAACCACTTTTCCATTTGGAATGAAACCCGTCTACGTTGTAAAATTCGAAGCTGTAATGCTCAAGCATATGTGGTTTGTGAAAAATGCGACACGGCCTTATGATTCAATAAAACCCAAAACTATTTTAAAATACTTCATAAAAATTAATTTTTTTGTCATCTTATTGCACACTGATTCATATTGCTCATCTGCTGCAACAATGACATAGTTCAAAATTCACTCATTTATAAGATACTCGAATCAAACGGTTCCCTATACATAATTCATATTTTCATTATTTTGTATATCAAAACATACTCTCTTATATAGTTCATACTAGCAAATTAGGTAAAATTCCATATAAAAACACTCAACTTAAACAACTCAATTCGCGAAGGAAATTAACAATTTTATTATATGTATTGGAAACTATTCTTAGATAATTTGCAAAATATTAAAGAATTATAAAAATGATGATTCGATTAAGGATGTAGGAATAGAAAAAAAAAAATATTTTACTAATCAGAATGTATATTTATTTACTTTAAAAAAAACGGCGTTTTACAAACAATTTTCCACGAAAAAAATTGTACAAGTTTGATAAAAATAAATTGCTAAGGAATAAGAAAATAAAAAAAATTGTTGGTGCATAAGTAATTGTATGTGGCACCTCTCATCTAAATAAATAAAATTTAAGTTAAAATTTGTTACTTTGGTGGAATGAATCAAGCTAACTTTTATATAATTATTAAATTTGAATAAAAAAAATTGCGCTGTTGCGTCATAATAAAACTATCAATTTAAAAATTATATCCAATTTTAATAAAAACTGTTTTGCAAATAAACTGTACGTGTGTGAGGTAATTATTGGCAGCTGTTACGCTGACCGCCAGTGTCCTTGTTTGGAAATTGCTGTTTTTTATTATAGTGCTATAGACAAATTACACTGTTAATCGTCAACGGTTTCCGACTTCCACCTATGTCTTGTGGTTATATTGATAGTGATCTTCAATATTTCACTAATTTCCTGATAATCCTAAACCAAACGGGTAACCTACGAGAAGAAAAATATACACCGGTGTTAACCTTCATCATTGGTGTTAACCTTCATTGCCGCCCCGGTGGCAAAGTGGTTAGCATGCTTGCTCCAGCGACCGGAGGTCCCGGGTTCGATTCCCGGTGGTGACAAGGAAAAAATTTCACGGCTGGTTTAGGATCAATGAATTAATCACTCATTATCCGAAATGAAAAAATGATTATGAAACCTCATATGAGGCGGCCAAATCCCTTGATGGGATATAGTGCCAGAGAGAGAGAGAGAGTTAACCTTCATCCGTCCCTCAAAATTAATAACACTAAAGTTCCTCGAGGCCAAAATGGACCCATACGTATTTGCTTAAAAAAACCATCAGAAAATATTTTTCAAATTTTATTTCAAGTTTTATTAATAAAAAAAAAGAATGAATATAATATATATTAATTAAATTTTTTTAATTATAGTTGCTAAATTTAGTTTTTGATACACTGTTGACATATATGGTTGGTATGAGCCTTACATATAAATTTAGTACAAATAAAACATTTAGATGTATGTTTGTTGTCCGATTTAAGGCAGAGGTAACAGTGTCCCCGTTTTCGGTCACCCACCGTACTAGCTGACGTTCCTGGTGATGTTTGTTCCGCGTGTGAGGCTGCAATATTTGTGATTAAATTGCGGCTTCCTACGGAGCGTGGGAGATAAACTCTTCTCGCAATTTCACCATTTATCAATGCGTCACCAAGTATTTCAATAAAAAGGCGTCTTCTATGGTGTTTTTGTATATTCCATTCAGGGCAAACGGTGGTGAACAACACGAATGCATTGATAACAGATATATCCAAAATGTTGGCGAACACAACTATCGGCTATCTATTCGTTTTTCTTTTAGAGGTATAGCAAGCAATCTTTTTATCGACAGTGTCGACTCCGCCTTTTGTCTCGTTGTAGTCCAAAATTATAATTGGTTTTTTCTCGGCGTCATTAGCGACTTCATTACGGTTATGGAATGTGCTTTGCAAAACAACGCACTTGTTCTTCTTCGGAATATAAGACACCTGTGTCTTTGGTAAATGCAAATACTGATGAAAATACAGGTTTGCCCTTTACATCTAGAAGTACAGGCGGAATCGATGTTTTGTTTTTTCTTATCGTTCCAATCATCGTCATATGTCGTTTCAGCAACATTTGTTCAAGTTCGTACGACGTGAAAAAATTATCAATCGTTACATTTCTGCCCTTCAGTTGAGTTGTACACAAATCAAGTACTACGCGTAATCCTTGATTTCTTTCCGGAGCCGCGTTAGCTGCCTTTCCTTATAAACTTGTACATATATTCCAAACGTACGTGTTTTTGCTATCGCAAAGTATCCAAAATTTGATACTGTGCTTTGCAGGTTTGTTTGGCATGTATTGACGAAATGGGCACCTTCCACGAAACCCGACTAATTGTTCATCGACGGTCACATTCTCACCTGGGCTGTATAAGTTCGGCAATATTTCCATCCATTTATACCACAACTCTCGAATCGGGGCCATTTTATCCGTGATTCTGCGAGTAGCTCGTGTGCTGCTTTCATCAAATCTTATTACTCTTGAAATGACTTTGAATCGTTTCAACGACATAGTGGCCCGAAAAACATGACGATCTTTGTGCTCATGAAACAAATTTTCCAGCGCTTCATTATTTGATTTATACACGCCAGCTAATATCAACAGGCCAATATACGCTTCAAGTTCTATGTAATCCAATGCTTTCCAATCGGCTCCATATACCCGTATTCCTTCCAAGTTCGTATTATCAATAACACATTTTTCAACGCCTTTTGTTATTAGTAGTTGAAAGACTGACAGTTCATCCGAAATACGTGTAATTGCATATCTAGTAATTCCCGGAGTAAGGACTATTATATTCTAGGATGAAGTTCGGACACTCTGAGGAAACGAACTAGATTTCCATGAAATATGCTTATCTTTTGATAAGTATGACGACTGCGGCTCTTCAAGACAAACATCGTCCAAACTATCGTCTGAATCTTGATCAAATTCCACATGATCGGACAATTCAGAACACGTATCATCGTCAGAGAATTCAGCACCGGAAGCCATTTTGTACTCGTGTGTTATATCACCTTACAAAGTATATCGTTTTCTAAATCGCAGGTTATAGAAATTTATATTATAAATACCACTTACCTTTCTTTATATAATATACGAGTATGTATGTTTCGTTTTCGAAATTACTTGCTTAGTTTATCAAGCTAACACGGCTTCTCCACCTGCTATCTGAATGCTATTGCAATCTACTTTCTCTTTCTATCAAAATTTGCCAAGATGGAGTCTGGTGTGGTAAACTTGCTATAATTTGACGTTTAGAAATCACTCTTAAAAAATATTTATATAATTTTATTAATATAATTTTTTAAAATTAATTTGGTTATTTATTTTTTATTTATTGAAATATGTATGTATCACCAGTATGAAAGCGAAAAAATTTAGTAGACGCAATATTGAAATTGAATATTGATATATCGCCATATTGAAACGTCAAAATATGCATGCTATATACATGCTATCGAATTCTGCCGACATAGCATCTATTCATAGCATACAGATAGCATATAAATATTATGGCGTGTCTCCACTTGCTATTTAATCGAAATTTTCTAGCATAACTAGATAGCAATAGGTGGAGAGTCCATGTAAAACTATACACAATCAAAAAAAAAACTGGACGACTAATTTATTCCAAACAAATAACTTCGCAAAGGAGAAAATTACAAAACCGCAGAGTATAGTTTTCGACACGGACATACTAACATAAAATCGTCGAAAACTCAAGGAATAAAACAAAATATAAATAACACAAATATTATTCTGTGATTTCCCTAAATATATGAAATATGTTTGTAAAGAATATAATATAATTATATTAATGCAAGTAACAACTAAAAATTTATAAATTACCATGGGTCACTTTGCACCCCGAGGATACTTAGTGTTCTTTTTTTATACCAGTGTAACGGTACATCGCAGATTATTAAATTTTTGTATAATGCGTATTTATATCAAAACGAACAAAGTCACTAAGTCACAAGTTAGAGATTTTTATATTTATCCGAATATTTAAAAATATAAGTTCAGTTGGGTCAAAATGGACCCGAGGGACGGAAGAAGGTTAACTTGTTAAATGGGTCGAAGTACAACTCGAGCAATATAAAACAAATATACTGCTGTATGGTATTTTATATTACAAAGCTGATTGATTTAATTAAATACACGTGGGCAGGAGCCTTCAACCGTTTATCTTAATTATAGTGAAATCCAATCAATCACCGCCTTGCATTTGGGACGAATAACTTATTTCTAACTTAACAAACTACGAAAGGAATTATTCTTATCGGCATAACGTTTCATCCAATATATCTAGGAAACCAGACAAAACCATCAACAAGGTCATCGCCTTCATGGGCATCAACCGGATACTAAATATATTAATTTTTATAACTTTTATATTTATATTTAAAACGTAAATTGACTAACACATTTTTTTCTTAGCTTCTGTATCGTGTAAATGGTTTTGGTTTTTTTTTAAATTTCACCGTTCGAGTACTTTTTTTTTTGCTTGTGGCGTCTTCGCCTCACTATGTCTGCTGCGGTGATTTCTTTCTCTTTTAAATTTTAGTGCGTGATAATGATGATGTGGTAGGAAAATACCGATAGTGGAGGCGAATGATCACTGTGGGTTGCTAAAGTGCTTTTTTTTGCATTCATAGATTGTTTCAGTTTTTATTTTATTTAATTAAATAGTTAACTTTTTTTTCTTCGTTCTTTTTTTCAATTTTTTTGCTTTGGCATGAATATGTGTGTGCACACGTTTAAATTTCTCCTTTAAGCATGGCTGCTGGCATCGGTGGCTAACGGAACCCTCCCAGTCGACGTAGAGCTAAATACCCATACAGTGTGTAACCACCGTACCAGCACGAGACCAAGCCATGAGGTTACAACCTTCACCTTTCGAACGATAGTCAGTAGGTATTCACAAATTTTTTTATGGATTGGTAGCTACAGGTTGCCTAATTTGACAAAATAAGGGCATTTTTTGTCTAAAATTGTATAGCAACCCCAAAACGGGTTTGGCATTTTATTAATTTTAAGAGGGAATTTGATCGCTTACCCATCAACAATGAAGTTTGATGACAATTCTATTGGATGACACTAAGATTATAACTAACACGTTCTCCCATTTTTTCAGTTAGGCTTTTTCAAACAGCTACTCAAACAGCGAATCACATAAACTATTTTAGTTATTTGTATGGTTGTGCCCAAACATCTTTTGTCTCTATCGACATCAGTTTTGACATAATGATTGAAAAAATTAATTAGCTTAGGGATGATTTTGCCTTCGAAGCTGACGGTCTACCTCCAATTGTGCTAAAAAAATACATCAGCAGATTGGCTAAACCTTTTACTACTCATTTCTAAAGTCACTCTCTCTTGGATTTTCCCAACGTTTGGTTTATTTACTTTTCGAAGGTGGGGCATCATCATTGATCCTGATTTATACCGCATTAATTTTTATCATTAACTTTTCAGTATCATTAAATTTAAATCGCGAAAAAGTACTTAAATAATCTAAAAAAAAAAATTCCAACTATAGTGACATGATCGACCTTGATTCAAAAATATGGCCAGTGGTATAATAGTTTATAAAGTACAACGGTATATGCGACACTAATGAACAAAACATTTTAGTTAAAACCTAGCAAGTTTTTAAATTAGAAATTCCGTTGACTACTGATGAGCGATTCAGAGAGCACTATATGATAAGCTATTGTTGCTATTGTTATTGCTGTCCAAGCTTGACCATTTCAGCCGAATTTCGAACTGGTGCAAATTTGCAACTTGGTGAACCACCAGAAATGCCGATAATCTTTATATCTTCTCTACATGTGGAAAAATTGATAACAAGTTTTATATAATTTATTTTAATTAAATACGTATGAGAGACTCTAATAATATCTAAAGCTCGTGAGGTCATAGTTTTTGATATTATATTATATTATTATTTCATCGATTGTCTGCTATTCGATTGTAGTAGTGGCTACATTGCGGGAACTCTAAGAGAATAACCATTTTTATAATTACGGGCGAAAACTCTAGGATGGGATATTAATTGGGTATATATGATCGGCTCTCACATAAATTTTTGCCAATATTTCGAATTTTGTCAGGGGAGGTCTATACTAATTTGAATAGGGTGGTGTGTCTACTATTCGATGGTAGTAGTGAGTATATCGCGGGAACTCTTTAATGAACTGTTAATAGAGGGTGTATGATCGGTTCTCATGCAATATTTTTGTCAACATTTCGAATTTTGTCAGGGGAGCTAACAGTTTTTACATATATCGGCTATACTAATTTGAATAATTTCGAGTGTTTACAATTCTATGGCACTAGCCTATATTGCGGAAACTCTCATGTACTACTTTTGCCAACATTTAAATTTTGTCAGGGAAGAACTACCTTTTTTATATCTACAGGCTATACTAACTTGAATAGGCACGAGTGTTTACTATCCGATGGTAGTAGTGACTATAGCGCGGGAACTCTAGGATGAACTGTTAATTAAGGGTGTATGATCAGCTCTCACATAACATTTTTGTCAGAATTTCGAATTTTGTCAGAGAAGGCCAATCCTTATTATATGTGCGGACTATACTAATTTGAATATAGGTTTGAGTGAGTACCAATTTGTTGTATAATCTAAATTGTTAAATGTATAAAACTTAGAAAATAATAATAAAAAGTTTTTCAATAAGGACATTAGACTAAAATTTATTCCAGGTTCAGTACACATGTTACTTTTATCTATGGAATTCGATCTCGTTCATATATGACCACACCATATGGCCAGTTTTCCACCATTCTTTCAAACATATCGGCCGGAACGTTGGCAATTTTGAGTTTGATATTGTCTCTGAGCTTCTCTAATGTTGTTGGCTTAAGCTAACGACTTAACGAAACCCTATAAAAAAAACAATTGCGTTAAACCGAGATTACACGGTTACCGAACTTCCCCTTAAATAAATCAATTAATTGAGCAGCTTTGTGACATGTAGAACTATCTTGACGGAACCACATATCACTGATGTCAAGTCCATCCAAGCCCAAAATAACCTTCCAACATGGCACGATAGTGAACTCTATTGACCGTAACATGGCGATCATTTTCATCGACGAACAAATATGGTCCGATCACACATCCGGCATGAAACCCATAGCATACGGTCACTTTTTGTGGTGCGGTAATGGAGTCTTTTGAAGCTCATGCTGGTTTGTTGCTATCCAATAACGCATATTTTGCTTATTGATAAAGCCATTAAGTCAAAAAAGAGTTTTACCGGTGAAGATGATTTTTCAAATAAATTCAGGATTTTATTCAAATTTTGGCAGAGCCCAATTGGAGAAGTTTCGGCGCTTCAAATGATCAAGAGGCTTCAGTTATTTGGTTCGTTAAATTGATCTTGTAAGGACGTAAGCCAAGGTCCTTACGCAAAATTCGCCACAATGGGGGTTTTAGAGATTCCCAATTCGTGTGAACGGGTCGACTGAATTGGGTTCATTTTGATCTGAAGCACTTATAGTGAACATTAATAGCGAACATAGTGAATAGTGAACAACATAATAGAGATCATTTTGACTAGAATTTATCCACTATAGCACGCACTGGGTGCCTTGTAGGATGATTATTACGAAAATTTGGAGTACGGCTCGGGCTGTGTCCCAAACACCGACTTATTCAAATAAGTCACCTCGCGAGGAGACTTATTTGAATAAGTATGTCTACACAGGAATGTCTCCAAAATGTGTCTTGACTAAACATAATCATCGAGGAATAAATATATCAAGTAGTGCAAATTTTATAAGCCAATTTCTCCGAGGTTAATCTTTTTTTTATACTTATAAACATATCGGCATAGTTATTTTATAGTTCATTGTTCTGGTTAGGCTTATACAGATTGCCAATAGTAAAACATATTAACCTTGGAATCTCTACATGAGTCCTCTTATGTATATTTTGCTTTATGATATAATACATGCAGTTTTTTTTTCAAATCTAGGGGCAACAACCAAAATGTTAAGAAATTTTTTTTTTCCATATAATAGAAATTGCGTTTTGTTTTTATGTTATTACGTCACAAATAAGTCGGTACAATGAATTAAAACAACATGACGGATTTATTCAATTATTCAAGATGGCGTCAAATAAGCCAATAAGTCTATAATAATAAGTCGGTGTTTGGGAAAGTGCCTAAGTGCTCTTGATGTTGCGACCATCGACTCAGAACTGCGGTAGTAAGTTTTAATAATTTCCAAACGTTGCTCGTTCGTGAACTTCACAATGATAAAAATGTTAATCTTGACTGACGTTTCGACGTTGCCAGATCGTGAATGAGTGCGTTCGTACTAAAATACCAAATTGTTATGTCCTTACTGAAGAACCCGATATTTCCATATCAATATATTTTTGTGTTTGATTTTAATTCAAAATTATTAAATATAGATTATTTTCATACACTTTTAATAATATTTTCTGTATAGGGGAAGTAGGGGCTGGTTGTAACATTGTTGAAAATACAAATTTTTACATTTTATCTATTAAAGATAATTCAATGACAAACAATTAACTTAGATAAGTGAGATCTAAGCTACAAAACGTTACATAAATATAGACAATATTCCAATAGGAACTGGGCGAAATTGATGGTTTTGCTAAATTCGGTAGAAGTTACATTTTACCCCGACCTCGGGGTTCAAAGTTTCAACGTTACTAAAATGACAAATGCTACAATGTTACGAAAAAAAATAGAAATGTTTAGAATATCAACATATACATTGTTACAATGTAACGCGAAATGTAACGCGAAATATGCACGGTTTTTTTATTTATGCCTTTTTTAATGTAACACTTGTAAACAACAAAAAACCAAAAATATTAAAAAAAAAAGTTACTAAAAATTTTTTTTTTCATTCGTGTGAAGTTTGTCCTAAACCAACAAAAAATTTTAGGACAAATTTAGGACAAACTTCACACGATTATATAATCATGTGAAGTTTGTCCTAAACTGTCCTAAACACAAAGTTTCTTTCTAAAAGTAATTTAACAGTGTAAATTACTATTAAATTATATTATCAGTTCAATTTAAAAAAAGAAGACCAACTACCACTACATTTTAAATTAAATATGGAATATCAAAAATTTTGAAAGTAAATTTTCTTTACAATTATAAAGAACTACTTCATAAATTTTTCCGAGAGTTTGTTGATCTATAAAAGTTCTGGACTCCTATGTCTATCTATCGAGCGAGTATGATGACCCGTTGATCGTGGGAATTCCCGCTATTCGAATATATGTGACATGGGAAAAGTATTGA
Source organism: Nephrotoma appendiculata (assembly GCA_947310385.1). Lineage (NCBI taxonomy): Eukaryota > Metazoa > Arthropoda > Insecta > Diptera > Tipulidae > Nephrotoma > Nephrotoma appendiculata. The sequence continues at coordinate 152,507,989 of OX371224.1, read as the reverse complement.
TTCTGTTGAAAAGAAGAAAATTTTTTTAGCCTTACGGTTTAAAAGATCCGCCAATTTATTGTCTATAAAAGTTTTAGACTCCTATGTCGATCTACCGAGCGAGTATGATGACCTGCTGATCGTGGGATTTCCCGCTATTCGAATATATGTGACACGGGAAAAGTATTGGTTCTGTTGAAAAGAAGACAATTTTTTTAACTAAAGGCTAAAAAAATTTTCTTCTTTTCAACAGAACCAATACTTTTCCCGTGTCACATATATTCGAATAGCGGGAATTCCCACGATCAGCGGGTCATCATACTCGCTCGGTAGATAGACATAGGAGTCCAAAACTTTTAAAGATCCATAAATTGGGGGAAGTTTTAAACCGTAAGGATAAAAAAAAATTCTTCTTTTCAACAGAACCAATACTTTTCCCGTGTCACTTATATTCGAATAGCGGGAACTCTCACGATCAGCGGGTCATCATCCTCGCTCGGTAGATAGACATAGGAGTCAACAACTTTTATAGATCAATAAATTGGAGGACGTTTTAAACCGTAAGGCTAAAAAAAAAATTCTTCTTTTCAACAGAACCAATACTTTTCCCGTGTCACATATATTTGAATAGCGGGAATTCCCACGATCAGCGGGTCATCATACTCGCTCGGTAGATAGACATAGGAGTCCAAAACTTTTATAGATCAATAAATTGGCGGACGTTTTAAACCGTAAGGCTAAACAAATTTTCTTCTTTTCAACAGAACCAATACTTTTCCCGTGTCACGTATACTCGAATAGTGGGAATTTCCACGGTCGGCGGAACTTTGTTTTTCGTCATAAATTGGCTAATAGGGTACAGAAACTATTAGCAATGACAAATTGGTGGACGTTTTAATAGAAGTACTAGTCCCAGACTAATTTTCATTGCTTTAATACGTGCACTCAATTTACACTGTTAAATTTAATTATAAAAATTGTTGTTGGTTTAGGACAAGTTAGGACAAACTTCACATCCGTTTTTTTTCTCAAATTTTTTTTCATACTTTTCTGTAAGGAAAAAGGAATTCTATTGGGGATGCGCTGTTACATGACGATTGTGACAGTTTTTTATAATAACGCATTGGTGGTTTACACAAAACTGAATTGAATTATGCAATATTTTGTTTCACTATGAACATTTATCTCTTTCGCACGTTTTTATCTCTATCAGATCATTTGTTTTGACTACTGTTACTACTTGCCCCTGTTACAACCAACCCCTATTTCCCCTACGTTACACTCTTTTGTTAATTTGTGTAGCTACACTTTAAATTAATGTTTGACACTTCACACCAGTATCTTATTCTTAATAATTATAGCGCTTTACTAAACCACTGAATTTCTATATACCGTGTGCCCGATAAAAGGCTAAGAATTAAGGTCCTCGACCAATGACTAAGTTGCTTTATAAAAACTTTGCCCTCAGCTTTAATCGTCATTTTTGTGATCGTTCCTCAACCTTATTCCACTATTGTATCTCCTACGGTACGGTTTCACGTACAGTGCGGTTCAATAGATTACCGCCATTCAATCAAAAGAATCGAAAGTCAATTTCTAGCCGGTGTGTGTGAGATAGGAAATATTGTGAAATAGAGAAAGAAAGAGTATTTAGTACTGATTACAATAGCAAATAGCAAAATCGCAGACATGAACATAACTGTGTTTTTGTTTGGTTTGATTGTTTGGTTTGAATTGAGTCAGAAATTCATGACTATTTGTTTAAATATTTGAAGAATATAAAATCTATGACAAAAGTTGCCCTTAACGCTGGTGTTAATGACAAAATATCAGAAGCTGCTGAAGTTAAAGAAAAAACCACCAGTGAATGATCAACGGAAGCAGAAACAATTGGAATTCGCAAAGGAACCCATGACTTGGAATGTCATGCAAGGTCAAAATGTTAATGCATGGCGAAAAGTCTTATTTTGTGACTGGAAAAAATTTAATCTGGATGGACCAGATGGGTATAAATATTATTTTCACGACCTTAGGAAAGAGGATGTATTTTTGAATCGCCATCGTAGCAGAGAGGTGTGTAATGGTCTGGGGTTCAATCTGTTATTATGGCACAATCGATTTGGTGTTTCAAAGTACAAAAATGAAAGGAAACAGTTACAAGACGTTACTGGAAACTGTTTTTCCTAAAATCCATGACCCTTTTTCACCACTTTCATGGATTTTTCAATAAGATAACGCGCCAATACACACAGCTCGCATTGTAAAGTAGAACATCACAAGCCAAAATGTCCAGCTATTGTCTTGGCCACCATATTCACCGGACTCAAACATATTAGAAAATGATTGGATCTGGCTCACACGTAAAGTATACGACGGAGGAAAATAGTATGATACTAAGGAAGAGCCGATTTCGAGGGAAATAGAGCTCTATACTTTATTTCACAATTTTTCCTATCCCGCACACACACACCGGCTGTAAATTGACTTTTGCGTCTTTTGATTGAGTGGCGGTAATCTATTGAATCACACTGTACATTTAAAACATAAATTCCAAAGTTTTAGTGGGAGTGAAACAACTGTTGTTCTTAAAAAAAAAATCGGCAGACCGTAATAGGTCAGAATGACTATCTAATTACTCTACACCGCGTTTTATGCCCACCTGTTGATTATAACCTTAAATTTTTTTTAATTCAATTAAACCTTTGAGTTATATACTTTCCAAATTCTCTGACAAAAAAAAATATATTTTTTCACACACATTCTGTAATTTAAAGGCTCGCACTTCAAAAAGAACATTAAGAGTTGATATTCTAGAGAAAGTTTTTCAGTGGAATTTTTGGACTAAACCGAGTCTAATTTAATTAGAATTTTTATTACCCGAAAATATATTAAGCCCCCTGCCGAATATTTTCATGCATCACTGTGTCGACATAGTGCGTTGATTTCTTTAAGCGAATCAACTTACGAGATGTATGTAAGTTTCTTCTTAATAATCGTTATGAAAAAATAAATATACAAAACGGTTGAATAATAATATTTATAATCTTTAGGTGAAGCAATTCATTTGATTATGTGTTTAGAATTAGAATTATAGAAAAGATTTCTGAAAATGTAAAAAATTAATATGATATGCCACGAATTATTTTAATCGTAACGTCTTAGGTCTTACATATTATATCGTTAAAGGTATATATTGTAACAACAAAAACAATAAACACAAAATGATAGGTAATGGAAATAATTCATTAGTTATGTTTATTTTTTTTTTATGTATGTAACGTACGAGTTACCATATATATCCATACATAGTGTGGCATATATAATTCAAGTATGTATGTATATAGAAAACTGTTTGATGTTTTTATTTTTAATTTTTTATGTAAATTTCTTGCGGTTTAGATCACAAGACAATTAAATTATATCACAATTATTTTATTACCTGTTCATATGGGAAATGAAGTTTATAGTTTTTTGTAATGCTGTTGTTTTGATTTTAAATAATAATTGTCTGTTGGATATGCGCGCAAACGCCAGGCAAAAATAAAATGTTTCGTTTATGTTAGATATTGAAATATAATATAAGAAAATATGTGTTTGGTGTACCAAGTTTTGGTTTCTCGTGTGTACACACAGCAGTACACTTTAAGAAAGAATTCAATTTCTTCATCTTCTACCTCTTGATATGGTACACCTATATTACGACATTTATAACAATCTTTGTCCTTCTATAATTTATGTGTTCTTTTTACACTGTTACATACACACAATTTCTATTTCTAATGACAAGTTGATTATTTCTATTATAGAAATACAATATAATTAACGTAATTTACAAAGTAACAACACAAAAAATATCTTTTTGATATTTCCGGTATATGTTTTTTGCGGCTGTGTACCGAGCACGAAAACAAACCCCAAAAATAAAAATAATTTTGATGCATGTGATTTTGATTCAACCTTTTCTTCGTTTGATTATATGCTTGGAATAATGTAATCATTATAATTAATTTTATTTTTATTTTTTTGTTTTATATTTAATGCTTTTAAATATTGTGTTATATTACACGTAATGTTCTTCTGGGAAAAATTTGTTCATAATTCAATTGTAATAAAATTAATGAATAACAAAATTTAACAAAAAAAAAAAAAAATAAAACTTATTGAAAAAAAAATCCAATCCTATCTTTGTAAAAAAAAACCTTCCAACTTCCGGTTCTTTAAATTATAAGCAGACTTAAGAATGCGATCCAATATATTCGTAGTACGGACAACGGACGCAATTAAACGAAATTTGTAAATAAATCGATATCTGAGAACAGCAAAATTACGTGTAGCCGACAAGGACACCGTGTAAAATTATAAAGGGTTCGATAACTCTTTAATGACTTTACAAACCAAACGTCTTAATTTTCCATATTTTTACAATTACTCAGCAATACACTAACAAATCAGTAAAGAAATTAATGCTTAGTAAAGTTACTTGGGAAAAGGTGTCATTATATCCTAGAGGCATGTGAAGTTAGACCTAACTAGGGACGAACTAACTGTAGGACTAGTTTAGCACAAATTTCATACGCCTGTCTATGCGTTGGAATAGTTATAACTAAATTAATCCTAAATGAATAAAAAAATCAAATGGAAACGGTAAATAGTAAAACAATGACATTTAGGCGAATTGACTTAACCCTTTACTGCACGATAGCTCATTTTACGGAACAAAAATTATTTTGATATGTATTTTTAATCACTGATAACGAGAATCAACTTTAAAAATGGACGAAAAATTTATTTTTCATGGAAATCACAGTTTTTCATATATATCACATATGATATTTCAAGGGCAGGAAAAATATTTATGTCGCAGAAATAATTAAAAGTAGCTAACACTGTAAATAAATCAATTTAGTTCAAAAGAATTCAATAAAACTTAAAATATAAATAAATAAAATAATATAATGTTACATATAATAAAACAAACATTTGAATTATTTAAAAAAGTAAATAATTTATAATTAAAAATCACAAAATTTTTCAGTCTTTAGGTTATCGTGTTTTCTTTATGAATGGAACATTGCGTAGCAATTTCTAACCTAATTTAGACATAGCGACACGTTGCATTTGGAACAATTTATAAATCCAAGCTTATTGTAGCCTGGAAGCTTGCATGACAATCTACTACCGTTTATCGAAGTAAGCAAGTGTCCTATATTATCTACCCGAATTTCTTTTGGAGGTACCTGAGTTACTGAAGCTTTCTTTCTTTTTAAGTCTATTCGGTCCATAATATCACGAGATGGTCTTCCAACTCTTACTGGATCTGCATATTTTATTAAAGTTTCTGAAATTTCTGCTTGAAAATCTGCCAAACCTAACAGTTTCTTCTCGGTACTGCCGCGTTGTTTTTCTACTCGTTCTTAAAGTATCCAAGCATTTGCTACTTGAGATCAAGCATATGGTATCAAACTCTCATATACTATTTTTTGGATCATATTTTAATTTTATAACGTCCTAAATTGGCGTCTAGCAGGTCTACACTTCCTTAAATTTATTATATTACTTCACTATTGACGGACAGTCAACATTGATAGAGCTAGAATTTTTCTCCCCTCTCGTCGATAAATACAGTGGAATTCTACCAACAAATGTAGACATCAGAGTGACAATCTTTGTCTTTCCACTGAGCTACAGTTATTTGGTTTCCCTTGACATTAGGTACCATCTCAAACGAACAGCCTCTTTGTTGCGTTTTCCAAGGCACTTTTGAAAATTTTGAATTAAATTGTTGAGCAGTGGCCTTATTTTGTACAATCGGTCGTGGTCTGAGTTAGTTCTAGGAAGCAGTCTCTAATTATTATTAAAATGAATGTTTTGTCTAATTGCCTTAAATTTTCTTAATGGTATCGTTTCTTGGACCATGGCATTAGCCAATTTTTTAAACAGGCATATCCCTATAAAAATTTTCACATCTTGTAAATGAATTGGTATTATTCGGATTTTTCTGAAATCCGTATAATTTAAAAATGATAATTGTGTACTTAAATTTATTAGATCTTCCGTAAGATCAGAGGCCCCCAAAAATTTATGGTTGCTCTGAAGATATGTCAAAATATTCTTTTTCCACACAATTCGTGAACATTTATCTTTCAATTCCTTTAGTTCGTTCAAAGCAGTCACTGTATTGTTAAATTCAGTCACAACAAGCTGACCAGCTATTAAAAATTACTTCCGCGACCTCTTCTACAGTATAATAACGACGTCTTCGACTTATTATGTTTCTATAAAAATGAAATAAAATATTTCCCAAAAATTAATTCATTAATGCGCAATATATCATATTTGATATGATATTGGGTAAAAAAGGTACCTCCTGCATAAAATATCATATATGATATAGTTTTCTAAAATATATAATTTCTATAAAATTAGTTTGATTTCACGTTCCAAACTAATAAATTAGGATCGTAAAACATATGTTATGTTTGATTTACTACTTACATTGAATAATTTTTGCCTAATTCTTAAATAAATCGAAGTAAATCTGGAGCAACTTTTCACTACGTCACTAAACACAGTACACTGGTAGAATTAAACGTTCCCGCCAATTTTTTGTTAACTATTTTGCCCTAAAAACAGAGTTTTCATAAGATATCAAATGGATTTGTGGCAGAGTAGTGATAAAAAAGAGAATTTTTTACGAAATATAATTAATTGAAATTAACATATCATATATGATATACTGTGCAATAAAGGGTTAAAACACATTTGCTTCTTTAGAAAATGAAAGAATTATGGGTTGCGCGGTTTTCATTGTGATTTTGAAAGCATTTGATACTCTCAACCACGCTGTACTACTTACAAAATTATCTAGTATCGGATTTAGCGGCAATTTGTTAGATTGGTTTATCAGTTACCTTCGAAACCGTAGTCAAATTGTAAGAGTTAATAAGTCGTCCAGGCCATCTTAAATGTGGTGTTCCCCAAGGTTCAATTTTGGGATCTTTGTTGTTTTTAATTTATTTTAATTCCGTTTTTGAAATTAATCTAACAGGCTCCGCTACAGCATTCGCGCATGATTTGGCATTAACCTATGCGTCGAATGATCACATTAAAATTCAACGCTCTATTGAGAGTGACTTATGCATTCTGTGTAAATGGTTTTTCTTTCACCGACTTGTTGCTAGTGATAAGTCAAGAGTTATGCATTTTAGGCGTACTGGCATAACATTTGATCAAATCTTTATCAAATATCATGTTTACTCATGTGATAAGAACCTATGTTCTACCCAATGCTTTGACCTACTTTGCTTAAAGGAGTTTAAATATCTGGGCGTTACAACTGATTCACAGCTTAATTGGACCTCCCACTTAAATAATATCAGGAAAAATGTGATTACTGCCGCGCATAAATTCTATATACTTCGACCTTTGTGTCCTTCTTATGTTTTACGAAGGCTATATCATGCTCTTGTAGAATCCATCATAATGTATGGGATAACTAGTTGGGGAGGTATTTACTTTGCTAATATTCACGTCGATTCAATGGATTCTTCTATTCTTCTTGAAAAATCTTCTTCACTCAAACAGAAGAAATCAATAATAGAAGAATCTTCTATTTTGCTATTCAGTGTAGCAGTGGGATCCTAATCTTCTATTTTTATTATTGAAAGTTCCAAATCGATTTTTTTTTTCTTCTATTTGCTCTTGCTATAATGTCACACAAAACCAAAACTGTGCCGTAATTCTCTAAGCAGTAAGATAATTTGTAAACCTGTAAACGATAATTTATCTTGCCTTTTTCTTGTAATATTCGCGTTCTCTAATTGCACTCCAAGATAAAATTTAAAACGGTTACGATAAATAAATGTCAAAACTACACACTCTTCGTAGGTTCATATTTAGACTTTGATGGCCCATATCTTGTGTTCCCATTTAAATTTCAACATTAATCTTATGAATATAAGTTATTCTAAATAGCATCTGTTCACAAACTATAGTTCAACTTGTTATGGGTTGTGATAAGGGTAATTTTAAAGGTTCAAATTTTATACAAAATATTTAAGTTGATTCAATATAGATCTTCTATTCTCAATATCTTCTATTCTTCTATACTTGTGTATGAAAATTATTAAATGTCGAAATAGAAGGAAGAAATAGAAGAATTGCTATTCCATATTAAAAATAAACAAATATTTTGATTTTTTCGCTTGAAGGTTTTTACTAAAATTAGAAGATATAAAAATGAGACTTTTATGACAAGAAGAAATAGATTTTTTTGATTGTTATCAAAAGCAGGTTGTGTTCTGATTAAATCTTGACAATTTAGAAATGAATTTTTGTTTAATGCGAAGTGAAAGAATCCGCCAAAAGCGTATTGGTTCGTAAGTAAATTTATTAATTATTTAATAAAAATTAATTAAATAAATTTTTTTAGACAAAAACCAAAAATGAGACTGAAGGATATAAGAATTAACGATGATCCGTTTCAGCTTCCTGATAGTGTATTTCACAAGTACTTGATTACAAAAGGGAATTGTTGTGATACTCGTAACCGATTTAGTAGTAAAATCGAGCTTCAACTCAATACCATTTAAATTACAAGTATGTATTAATTATTTGGAAATGCAATTAGGTTACATAAATGAGTCTTATTACTTAGGTGCTTGCTACTTTGCATTTTTTGTGGGCAAGGAAGCTATCAAGCTTCCGTTGGTAGCAACAATGTGGTGGGTCTGTCACAACCATAGTGTGTCAAGGTCAAGATGTATTCACAATGTAACTTGCCTTATAAACAAATATTTGGTGCCAAAGCACATAATATTGCTTACAACTATTTTAGAAAAAACTAGAAACAAATCAAGGTATGAAAAAAATGTATCATATTTATTAATTTATAAAATTTCGTAATGTTCCATTAACAGGTTTCAGGACAAATATGGAATGAGGAATATAATCGGTGCTATTGACGGTGTCTAAATAACCATTATCGCCCCACCAGAAAATTCTGTTGAAACACCTGGCAATTCATACATTTGCAGAAAAGGATATCACAGCATAAATGCGCTGTTAAAGTTGGGAATGTGACATCTACTAGCGCATTAAAAATAAGCTCATTGTGCATATCCACACTACGGTAACTTGAATCCGGTAACTACTTCATTTCTTTCCCCTTTACCTATAAAATAAAAAACATTTATAGATAAAGGGGAAAGAAACGAAGTAGTTACCGGATTCAAGTTACCGTAGTATGGATATGCACATTGAGTTTTTTTTCCATGAAATTTTAGCACGGCATACTTTATGAAAATAAATATAGAAGAAAACAATTCGATTTGGAACTTTCAATAATAAAAATAGAAGATTACAATCCCACTGCTACACTGAATAGCAAAATAGAAGATTATTCTATTTTTGATTTCTTCTGTTTTAGTGAAGAAGATTTTTCAAGAAGAATAGAAGAATTCATTGAATCGACGTGAACATTAAACGTCAAAACGAAATTTTAATTATTTTATATCCTTAATAACTCAAAAAATATAATTGCTAGAAACGTAAATTGTTGCATACACATCAAAGCCATCTAGAATCACACATAGCCCTCAAAATCATATTGAAAAATATTCGGAATCGGGAGTTATTTGAAATTCAAATCAAGATACGGTTAGATAGACTTATAAAACAAACCAAATGTTTGAAAAGAACATTACAACAGTCAAACATTTCTTTACTTCGTATGGTAAAGACGTGTATAATATAAGTCTTATTTAAAAAATCGCATTATTATGTAATTATTATTTGTAATTATTATTATTTTGAAATCCAATCAAATCTGTCTTATGCAGATCATAATTTCAGTGTATTTCGTTGTTGCAGACGAAATGTCTTAGTTAGCTCTTTCCGCACGTGCGAGTTGACAATACCTAAGTTTAATAGTCGGATCTCGGAAAGCTCGGGATTGTCTTACTAGAATTTTAGAATTTCAAGTAAACTACAAAAAGCTATGCGTTTTAAGCAAAGAAGCTCATTTAACCATCAAATTTAGTTAGTCACTGCGAGTTTTCCGAACTCCACGAGTTCCTCATCCAATTTTTTTTATATATGCCTCCTCAATAACACCGACAATTTGTTAATCGAAACCATTTTTAGTATTTGATGTAGGTCTATTTATGGACGAGTTACGCTTTAGTGTTACGATTTGTTTTTTACCTTGAGTTAATTTTTAATCTTTGTAAAATGTTCCGGTTAATCTTGAGGATAGGTAACGAGTAGAAGGTGAGGTTTTGATCAATTACCTGCACTTTAGAAATCGATTTTATGCAATATACTTCTTGTTTGACCTTAGTGCTAGTAAAACGGTAGTTTTTAATGCATAATATAATTAAATTTTGTACTCGTTCATTACTGTTCGAAATTTGTCCTAATTATCAATTTCTCAAACACAAATTAATAAATAATCTAGGATTAAAGCATTGTGAGATCTTAAAGATTGTTGAGACCTAATAGTGCCTCTAAATGAAATATTAAACAACAACAAACTGAAATTTGTTAACTAATTTAAATTTTCTATAGGCCGTCAAATTTATCGTACTCGTCAGTTTTCTTAATTCTCAACTGAATTTTCCGGTGGAGTGATAATGGTTATTTGAACACCGTCAATAGCACTAATTATATTCCACATTTGTCCTAAAATCTGTTAATGGAACTTACGAAATTTTATAAATTAATAAATATGATACATTTTTTTCATACCTTGATTTGTTTCTAGTTATTTCCAACATAGTTGTAAGCAATGTTATGTGCTTTGGCACCAACTATTTGTTTATAAGGCAAGTTACATTGTGAATACATCTTGACCTTGACACACTAGGTTGTGACAGGCCCAACACATTGTTGCTACCAACGGAAGCTTGATAGCTCCCTTGCTCATAAAAATGTAAAGTAGCAAGTACCTAAGTAATAAGACTCATTTATGTACCCTAATTGCATTGTCAAATAATTAATACATATTTTATAGGGTTGAAGCTCGATTTTGCTACTAAATCGGTTGCCAGTGTCACAACATTTCCCTTTTGCAATCAAAAGTACTTGTGGAATACACTATCAGGAAGCTGAAACGGATCCTCGTTTATTCTTATATCCTTCAGTCTCGTTGTTAGTTTGTGCCTACAAAAATTTATTTAATTAATTTTTATTAAATAATTAATAAATTTATTTTCGCAGGAATACGCTTTTGGCGGATTCTTTCACTTCGCATTAAACAAAAATTCAATTATAAATTATGTAGATTTAATCAGAACACAACCTTCTTTTGATAACAATCAAACAAATCTATTTCTTCTTGTCATATAAGTCGCATTTTTATGTCTTCTATTTTAAGTAAAAACCTTCAAGCGAAAAAATCAAAATATTTGTTTATTTTTAATATGGAATAGCAATTCTTCTATTTTTTCCTTCTATTTCGACATTTAATAATTTTCATATAAAAATATAGAAGAGTAGAAGATATTGAGAATAGAAGATCTATATTGAATCGACCTGATTGTTGATCTTTTTATAGCGCAGAAAAGGATTGTTAAATTAATTTACGCCCGTCCGAAAGTTACACCCACAATTCCGCTTTTTCGTGAGTTGAATTTGTTGCCTCTGAGATATCTATACGTGTTTAAAGTATTGAAAATGTTTTTTGTTCGCAGCAATAGTTTTCATAGTCGCATATATCATGCGTATATACGAGAAATCTAAACAATTTTGTCGGTCTTCGTTGCAGTAATGAGAAGTTTAGAAGATTTTATTTATACATGGTGCCGTATTGGTTTCATCTTTTACCGAATCACGATAAAATGCTTCCATTAGAGCAGAAACACAAATTTTTCAGGGATGTTCGGATTTGGCAGCTAAGCATTGATAATATTGAGCAATACTTTTAGTAATGAAATTAATCATTTATGTACGTGAAGTATTTCCTAAAACAAAAAAAAAAAAATTAGGAATATTTTTAGGAAAAAATTCACATGTGTGTAAAGAAATGCCGCCCCGGTGGCAAAGTGGTCAGCATGCTTGCTCCAGCGACCGGAGGTCCCGGGTTCGATTCCCGGTGGTGACAAGGAAAAAATTTCACGGCTGGTTTAGGATCAATGAATTAATCACTCATTATCCGAAATGAAAGTATGATTATGAAACCTCATTTGAGGCGGCCAAATCCCTTTATGGGATGTATAGTGCCAGAGAGAGAGAGAGAGAGAGAGAGAGAGAGAGAGAGAGAGAGAGAGAGAGAGAGAGTAAAGAAATGTGAAGTATTTCCTAGTACTAAATAAACATGAATGTGTTAGTGTAAATAATATATAAAATCCATATTAAATAGAAATTGAATTATGTAATATAATTAATAATAGTAATAATTCATTATTACGTAGTTAAATATGGTTAATTTATGTTAGTTACTGTTTTTATACATTTGTTTTCTAATTTTAATAAATAGGTATTGAACATAATAACCACGCATCTTAAGTGTTGGTACTATTTATTCTTAAACATTTTGTTTTAAGTTACGAAAAATAACTTTGGTTTCCGTATTTGATATTTCTTAATATTGTTTTTCTTTTAGATTCCGAAATTTCTTCTCCGATTTATTTTAGTACGTGTTTTTACGTTGCGTGACAATGTAAATCGTTTTTTTGTGTGGGAAAGTAATTTGTTTAATATATGAAAGTATTTACGGAATTGTTCTACAACACCTATGTAGCACTATTCTGGTGATTCCCCGGGAATAGGGAACAGGGGAAAGAATTTATATGTAATTTCTGTTCAAATATTTTTTTTCCGGACTACTGAGGTAAAAATAAAGTGTATAATTTTTTTAAAACAAAATTAAATTGGGAATAATATTCAATGAAAATTTAGATAAGGAAAAATTATTCCCAATTTATAAATATTTACATTAAATTTTTTCCTCAGTAGGCCGGAAAAAAATATATGAACAGAAATAACATATAAATTCTTTCCCCAGTTCCTTATCATCGGAGAACTACCGGAACAGTGCAATATGATAGTTACGATTAAGGATATTTGAACACATAACCGGGGTTATTAAATAAATTCGTTTTTTCCGAGTTTTCCGATATTACTAAACGGCGGGACCACTAGCGGAAAGTAGATTTGAGTTGGTCTAGGCCTGTGTAATTGAAAAATCATACTCATTTTCCAAAAAGTAGGGCTTCTGGTAGTTAGGATTAAGGATATTTAAACACATAACCGGGGTTATTAAATAAATTCGGGTTTTCCGAGTTTTCCGATATTACTAAACGACGGAACCACTAGCGGATAATAGATTTGAGTTAGCCTTTGCCTATGTGAATGAAAAATTATACTCATTTTCCAAAAAGAGCCTTTTATAGATAGGATTAAGGACCGGTGTGAAGTTTTTTGACACTTTTAAGTTTTTGAACACTTTTCTAATATGGGCAGAATTTTTCGCGAGTGTCCCAAATTAATTTTTTTGAACATGATTTCGATTTTAGACAGATATTTGTACACTAAAAAATGTAAATAAAAAAAAAAAAATATGTTTATAAAAAAAATTGAATTTTTGTATTTCATATACATATTAAACTTCTAAAAAATTACTTTAATCATCAGGATCTGTAGTATATGCAATTTTTGTATGAAAGGATGTCGTTGAAGGTTATTGAAAATTACACAAATCTCAGAGATTGGCTCCCTTAGTGGCTATATAGGTTTGAAAGGGGATACATTATGAAATTGAAAGCACCTAATGCCAGTTCGAAATAAGCCGTAGGTCTCTCGTACACACGTATATCATTTCATCTTCAAATTAATTTATTTTGTAGGCGGAATATATTAATTCATATTCTGATATCTGTGAATCGAAAAATTTTATAAGTAAAAGATATGATTTTTAAGGTATATAGCGTTGTAATACCATAGACACATATCTGGTTTCGTAACTAGGATTAGGAAACTATGGTTTGCAAGATGAGAACTCAAGACACACTACAACTTCTTTTGTCTTCTCATTTGGTTTTAAATAGTAATGGAGTAGGCATTGACAAAAATGCCAAGATTGACATTTAATTGACTATTAAATTGTCAGAAATGACTTTTCTGTTGACAGAACAGAAAAAAAATGTTCCCGCCAACTAAATATCTCAATGATATACAGAAACCGGACAAGTGGTGCAGTGGTTAAAGTTTCGGCACTTGGACCGGGAGGTACTGGGTTCGAATCCCATCAGAGGCCGGATGCAAAGCGGATTTTCGTCATCGATTACGATTGGTAATGTTAATAAACACAACTAAGACCCTCTGTTGGAGTGCAGAATTCAGCGCCGATCCACCGTCCATGTCAGTTTACAGGTTGACATGGAGCTTGAAATGTGTAGGTGGTATACTGTAATTGTGTGAATGGGTGGTCTGTGCGTGAATAAAAGGGGGTATTAATTGACCTTCAAAGGACATTAAATCCACTGGACAATTAATACTTCCTTTAAAAAAAAAAAAAAAAAAAAATCGGAGGAAACTAGATTTTTTTGCTAAGCTATTAGTGTTCAGAATTTCCATTTTTTATGTATTCGGCGTTGTGGTTGTGAGCACTAAAATGCCTCGGGATGAGAAAAAATATCTCATTCCGAAACTACGTTTAAACCGAGTTGCAAACCATGGTTAGGGGTGACACATTACAACGAAATCATGGTTAACTCGAAACCATAGTTATGAAACCAGTAATGTGTCTATAGCATTAGCTTTCGTAGTCATTGCAATTTTAATTGCGGGTTTTTCCTTTTTTAATGGTCTTGGCCAAGATCACCCAAATATACTGTTTTTTAAGAATAAACACATCAATTAATACATTAAATCTGCCAAACCTAACAGTTTCTTCTCGGTACTGCCGCGTTGTTTTTCTACTCGTTCTTAAAGTATCCAAGCATTTGCTACTTGAGATCAAGCATATGGTATCAAACTCTCATATACTATTTTTTGGATCATATTTTAATTTTATAACGTCCTAAATTGGCGTCTAGCAGGCCTACACTTCCTTAAATTTATTATATTCCTTCACTATTGACGGAGAGTCAACATTGATAGAGCTAGAATTTTTCTCCCCTCTCGTCGATAAATACAGTGGAATTCTACCAACAAATGTAGACATCAGAGTGACAATCATTGTCTTTCCACTGAACTATAGTTATTTGGTTTCCCTCGACATTAGGTACCATCTCAAACGAACAGCCTCTTTGTTGCGTTTTCCAAGGCACTTTTGAAAATTTTGAATTAAATTGTTGAGCAGTGGCCTTATTTTGTACAATCGGTCGTGGTCTGAGTTAGTTCTAGGAAGCAGTCTCTAATTATTATTAAAATGAATGTTTTGTCTAATTGCCTCAAATTTTGTTAATGATATCGTTTCTTGGACCATGGCATTACCCAATTTTGGACGCCGATATCTTCGAGTATTTGTGCTACTGAAGTAAACAGGCATATCCCTATAAAATTTTTCACATCTTTAGTGGTAAATGAATTGGTATTATTCGGATTTTTCTGAAATCCGTATAAATTTGTCTCTTAAACAATATTTGCCACTATACTATCGTCGAAGAAATAATTTAAAAATGATAATTGTGTACTTAAATTTATTAGATCTTCCGTAAGATCAGAGGCCTGGTTCTAGAGCAGAAACACAAATTTTTCAGGGATGTTCGGATTTGGCAGCTAAGCATTGATAATATTGAGCAATACTTTTAGTAATGAAATTAATCATTTATACTATATCCTAATGAGCCGGAAAATAAATTTACAATATAACTAAAATTAAAACTGAGCTTGTATATAAATAGTATTTGTTCATCAAAAAATTGTAACCTAATTATATTTTTTTTAAATGTTAATTGTAATTTTTATAAATTGCTCCACTACAGCCATAACGTCTAAAGGAGCTCTACTTTGTCTCAAATTTTATTGAAATAAAGATTATAATAATAATAATTATTTATTCAAAGTATGTTCCACCTGCAGCTAAAATTATCCCCCATCTTTCAGGTAATTTAATTTTGAAGGCGATCCAATCAATAAACCAATGAGGACCTCTATCTGGTGAATACGGCGGTTGGGGTAGAACTTCCTGTCCTTTTAAATAATTTTTCACAACGTTTGCTGAGGTTTTGCATTGTCTTGCTAAAAATTAATTTGTTGTGTCTATGCTCCCATTCTGCTCGTTTTTGATCTATAGCTCGCTTCAAACGTATTGGTTGTCGTCGGTAGACATCGCTATTGATAGTTTCACCTGATTCCTGCAGTTCTTATAATATACCACACCTTCCTGATGCCACTCCCACCAGATACAGAGCATAACCTTATTGCAATGCATATCTCGCTTTGGTTGCGAAGGACCAGCTTCACCCATGTTTTTTAAGCGCTTGGGATTCTCATAATAAATCCATTTTTCATCTCCAGTAATTATTCGATGCAGAAAACCTTTCCTTTGTTGTCTTTGAAGCAGTATTTCACAAATTGTTTTTCAACGTACAATGTATTTTTCTTTTAATTCATGTGGAACTCACTTTTTAAACCATTCTGAATGTTTGTAAACGTTTTGCAACAGTTGATCGATCAACATTCAATGCTATAACCGATTCTGATTGTGTTTGACAAGAATGCTCAGCCAATAACTTTCCAATTCAGCATCTTCAAATTGTTTTCAGTGGTTTTCCATGCTCTTTATCTTCCATGCCAAAATCATCATTTTTAAACCGTCGAAACCATTCTTTGCACGTTGTATTCGATGAAACATGCTCACCGCAAATTTCTATAAGCAAACGATAAGGTTCCGCTGCACTTTTCTTTGCAATAAAATAATGTAATAAAACTTCTCGTAAATGGTTTATTTGGAATAAAATTCAACATTTTCAAGGACATTATTGTTTTATGTTAACTAACACATAAACATTTTCGTTTCTTTTTGTTGTTTTGGGATTAATTTAAGTTAACTTCAAAAACGCTGCATAACCATTTAATAAACACAAACTCCTCCTCATTGTGCAACCTTAACAAATTTCTGGCTGGCTTAAAATTTGTATCAGCTGAAAACTCAGATAGCCTTAGTGCTACTTGTGCCAAAGTTATTTTGGTTCCGGTTGAAATAGTTCCAGCTGGCTTTAATGGTTATTGATGGGATCGTATCGATCCACCCGACATTGTAATAGTTCTGGCTGATAGCGTTATGGATTCGGCTAAAAGTTTATATGTTGCACGCAGCCATCTAAAGTATATTGTGGCCATTATGCCAAACTCTGGTTCCTGCTGGCATTAAATGGTCCCGGTTAGCATAATATTAGTTCCGGCTAGAAAAACAGATAGCGCACAATCATGAACAATATGCAGTGTGTTACTTGTGCCATGTTAGTTTAGTACCAGCTGGTAAGGTTCGATCTAGCTTCACATGGTTTTGCCTGACTTAGTTATGGTACTGGCCAATATTTTTAAGGTTCTGGCTGAAGGCTTATATGTTACACCAACATCTAAGGCGCAATGTGCTCTGTGTGCAAGCTTACAATGGTTCCTGATGTTTAAAGTGTGTTTCCTGCTGGGTTGAAATTAAATGATTTGAGATATTCAGAAATTAATTTGATTACGCTTAAATAATCAGATTTTCAAATGGTTTAGAATATAAATAGTCCTAATGTAAACCTTTCAGAAAATATAAATTAAAATTAGTTCACAAATTCTATATTTCGCCTAAATGACATTGTTGTTTTTTTTTGTTGGTTTAGGATTAATTTAGGCAAAGCCATCACTCGATCAAAGTAGGGGTATGTTCATTTTCACTGTAATTTGCTCTAGATCAGGATTTTACTTTTCTCTTACTTTTAAGTGACGTCATTAACAAAAAATGAATATTGTCACAGGCCAGTAGTAAAGATGGCTTTAATTTAGGTCTAACTTCAAAATCGTAGTGGATTTGATTATTAGTTGGTTGGTTCCGGACTTAATGCCACCCTGATGCATGCAATCCGAAGATTCCATCACAACACACAAATAAGCTGCATAAGTTCGAACCAGGGCAGGAAACGCAGCTAACCTACATTGCGAGATTTATAGTTAAGAAACCTGAACCAAATTACCTCGAAAGTCCTCTTCAAGGCAGTTGTTACACACATTACATTGTTACACACGCCCAGCATTATGTAAATAAAACTAATAAAATTTATATAAATTTTATTAGTTTTTGACTTTCCTAGCCTCTTTAAAATGCTGTAGGATCAACTCCTTACGTCAAATTTTAACACATTTGAAATGAATTAAAATGTCGGTTGATTATTCCTGGCGTTATAAAATAGAAACTTTTAAAGTTTCCGAGATTATTTGAGATTAAAGGCTGAGTTTACCTTAAAATCAGTAACGTGTCCGTCCATCTCGCACTTAAAAATTGTCACATAATTTCTTGAACGGACTGATGTGAATGGACAACATTAGTACCAGTTTCCTAGCTGGCCAAACTAAAATTATTTCTCTGTATAAATGATCTCTAGCTCTGTGGGCGTGATCACAATGGAATAGTATATGCGATCGGCCGTTTCTGAGCTATTACCACATTCAGAACTGCTTGAATCACATAGCTCAAATCTATGCTTCCCGGACTTTATAGCATTTCCTTAAACGGGACACTTAAGGAAACTGTATTCGCTAATCTTTCTGTAACAATAGGCTTGTAACTATAAGTGGTTCGCTGCTGTCACATCATTGGTTAGTACCATTTATTTTGCCAAGTTGTTACGGACGATTTTCGCATATATCTTTCGTGCGTACTCAGGATATACGGCCTTATTTGATTGCTTAGGTTTTGAACCTTTTCCGTAACTAACATCTTGCCGTTTCCTTATTATGTAACTAGCCAATGGTTCATTCAATATCACATCGATTGGAATTACTAAGCTAATACAGCAACCGCAGAGTAATGATGGTTTGGGCAAAGACATCCGAAATATCCAGAAGAGTGCCCACAAGAAACTACTTAACACTAAGTGATCTTTTAATTCTTCGTGCCGAGCAGTTAGGTACGATTTTCCTGCTCTGTAAGCATGTTAAGTGCTGTTGTAAGGCAGGATAGAGAGATGATGGTCTCTAATATATTTGTCAACAATTCGTTCCAAAGCTTTAAGGAAAGTTGAAGAAAGATTAATGGGACGAAATACCATAATGTCCCTATAATTCGGTGTTACCGGTTTTCGGGATGAAAATCACTCTACCCCTGTAACAAGAGTGCGGAATAGTTCCAAAAGCAATGCATGCGGCCATAGTTGAAGATGGCTCTGATAGAAGTAAGTGATCCTGAATCAGAGGAAACACATGCTGTAATACAGCAGGTAATACCTGATTTATAGGGTGGGAAGGAGAAAAAACTCCGGCGTTAAATATCGCAAGTGGGTTTGCCGTTGGTAGGCTTGTAATCAGGAAAGCAACAAAATCAGGATTGATGGCGTCGCAACCGGGAAAAAGCGCAGAAAACAGTACTTTGGCGATTTCCTTTTTGGAAGAGGTAAAGTCTTATGAAGGCTAGATCTTTTGGCTTTATTTTTGAGCCACATTGCAGTTTTACTAAGTTTTTGAAATTAGAATAGCAAAAACGCTTGTTCCGAGTATTTTGTTTGGTAATAAGAGGACAGAATTTTTCGAAATCTTATGTGAATGCGCCGGTCAAAGACGATGCTAACACATCAATGTCATTAGTCGAACGGATCTCGCCCAAAGATATGCCAGCAGAAGTGAAAGCGGATAGTACCAGAAGAGAATAACGCTTAGTTGGTAAGCTTCTTATTACGGTAAGATTTAAGAGTAGGTCTTCTAATCGATATCGAGCACAAACTAATATCAATTACTTCCCTCCTTACTGAATTGATTTAAGTTGGCTCACAGCCTTTGTTAAGCATTTCTAGCTCAGATGGGTTTAGATAACTAAGCAGAGACAAACCCTTGTTATTAATAGTCGAGCAACGGCTTGTAGTGTGTGATGAGCATTGGCATCGCAACCTACCACTAAAAGTCTGGTGTAGCTATCTACGTCTGAAATATTTACTTTGAGGTCTCCACTGTTCAACAATGTTGTTTGATATTGTATCTGATTTGAATTCATAAACTTCCTTATATCCTGTTAGTTTTCAAATTTATTTTTTTTCCCTAGTTTTATTTCTATAACAAATATAAAGTAATTACATAAAATGAAAAGTAAAAAATCATAAATAAAACTTGTTTAGTAGTCTCCTCATTAAAGATAATGTTTCGGAACGATTCAATTATAAAAAATATTTAAAGAATAAATTAATTACACTATTACAAATTTAAAATATTAATTATAAATATTACTATTTCTATTCGGGTACTGAAATTTTTTATTTTTATTATTATTATTTTTTTTTAAATACAGAAGAAGAAAATTATTAAGATGAAAAAATATTATTGTAATTTGTTGATAATTGTTCATAACAAAAAAATTGACAAACAAAATGGTAAAATGTTCATTACAAATATACTTCCATGTTATTAATAGTAAATAGCCAATCCTTTAATAATTTGTAAAAATCATTGACATTATTTGTTAAAAAAAAATTTGACGGTAATTGACTGTATAGTTTAGGAGCGGTATAGTCGAAGAATTTTTTAAAATGTTCCTTATTAGGACGAGGAATATTTATTCTATTAATGTTGCGCAAATTATATGAAACGCTATTCAAATTACTAACTGTACGATTACCGCTAACTAAATAAAAAGCTTTTAATACTTTAAATACATATAGATATCGAAGCGGCAAAATTTTGAATTTCACAAATAAGGGGAAGGATGGAGTCAATCTTGGTTTAAAGTTAATTATTCTCAACACTGCTTTCTGAACGGACATCAATGGTCTAATATTGGATAGGTAAATTCCGCCCCAACAAGTAACTCCATATCTCAAATGTGAGTCAACTAGTGCATAATATATGCATTTTAGGAATTCCGGACTACAAATATTCCGAAGATAGTAAAAAGTTCTGAGTGTCATCCGTAATTTGCTTTTTAAATTGTACACATTTTCCTTGAAATTTAGTTGAGAGTCCAAATGCAAACCGAGATATTTAAAAGAGTATACGGTTTCAATTGGAATGCAAAGGGGGCCACAATTGGTATGATTGCAAGATAACGAATGATAAATTAAACATGAATTTAATATAGACGTTGTGCCACCTATGGAAAAATTCATAAGTTTAGACTTGCAACTCAGTATCATATTATGCACAAAGAACCACTTTTTCAACAAGGCGACGTCTTGCTTAATATCACGTTCTAGGGAATCTATATTAAAACCAGAGTAAAGTAATGCCATACCATCTGCGAATGCGACGATATTGCCACGTAAATCCAGGCTGAAAATTGAATTACAATAGATTAGAAAGAGTAATGGCCCCAGAACTGATCCTTGTGGAACTCCAACATTAACTAGTTTATCATCACTAAACATCCCATTAACACAAACAGTTTGCTTACGATTGACAATATACGATTTAAACAAATTCAAAGCGACACCTCGTATACCAATATTGTATAGCTTCGATAATAAAACACTATGATTAACAGTGTCGAAAACTTTAGAAATATCAAGGAATTAAGCTGAGGATTTTAAATTATCATTCAAATTAGGGTGCAGCGGCGACAAGAATGCTATTAAGGCTTTTTCCGTTGAAGAATTCATAATAAAACCATACTGTCGTACGTCAAGAAAATTAATTTTATCAAGATAATCTAACAATCTATGTTTAATTATTTTTTCAAAGATTTTAGAAAAAGTGCTCAAAAGAGTAATAGGGCGTTAGTTATTCTTATCCAATTGAGAACCTTTTTTGAAAAGCGGTTTTACAACACCAACTTTAAGTAGTTCCGGAAAAACCCTTCTGACCTTCTCGTAACCAGACTACTAATTATATTTTTGATTATTTTATGTGAAACTTCGTCAAAGCCGTATGAAGTACTATTTTTTAAATCACGAACGATCGCAAAAATTTCCTCTTCACAAACTGGGAAAAAGAAGAAATTTTGATAATTGCAGTTCGAGAGAATTAAGTTATCTCTAACAGACTCCTCTATATAAACCGTTTCATGATTAGCATTCAAAATTTCAGTAGGTACATTGATGAAATATTCATTAAAAATATTGGCTATTTTGGATGGATCTTTTTCAATTTTATCATCTCCATCCGCAATTGAAATAATTTTATTAGTGCTCAGTGTGTTGTTCAGAATACCATTAACTACCTTCCATTTCGATTTTAAATCGTCAGCAGCAGAAAACTGAGCCTTAAAATACCTTTCCTTTGCTTGAGGAATTAAACGTTTTAGTTTAGCATTAATCTTTTTAAGTTTATTACTGAACATCGCATTAGTCTGGTTCTTTGCTAGTTTTTTAACTAAATGGTTTTTATAATTAATTAAACTTAGTAGCGATGCGGTTATCCAGGGTTTTATTTTGAAGTCCGACCTTCTTATTTTAGTTATCGATTTGTTCTTATTTATCTCCCCAGTCAGTTTTTTAATAAAAATGGAATAAGGTAAATTTGGATCATTAGTAGAGAACACTGAGGTCCAATCATAAGAATTTAAAGTATTCAATAAATCGCGATAACTAATTTTTGTTTGCAATCGAGGATGACAGCGCGAAAACTGTTTTTTTGGATTAAAAATATTTAATGCTAACATAATAGTATTATGATCCGTCACTTGGAGATTTACACTATTGACCTCAAGAGAATATCTTGAAATATTTCATTCAGAAAATACATGATCAATACACGTATTTGAGCATGGCCTCGTAACGCTATTCATAAGAGAATTAAAACCAAACGAAGAGCACAACAACAAAAAATCATCTTTCACAAGTGATTCTTTCAATAAATCAATATTTAAATCCCCCAGTAAGATTCTGTGCTTAGATTTATCAGTAACTAGAAAGTCATTTAATTCATTTAAAAAAATATCTGAAGAAATAAAATGCAATCTATAGACTAGAATAAAACAGAAATCGATATTGTCAATGCGAACTGTTAGCTTGATAACAACAGCTGATGAGAAGTTCATTGCAGTAAAATGAAAATCAAAAGTAGATCTAATAAAGACCCCAACTCCACCAGATCTATACGAATCATTACAATTAGCGATAAATGTAAAATCAGATAAATTAAAATTGTTAATTTCATTGGTTGAAATCCACGTCTCGGTTAGAAAGATTATATCCAGATCTTTAATTAACGAATTAATATTTGCCAAAAAAATGTCGAAATTTTTACGGAGGCTCCTGATGTTTTGTAACATGAAATTATATTTAACAACATCTACACTATTCATTGAAGAAAAAGGAAACAAAATATAAAACAAACTTTTTCAAAAAAAATTTTTTGGTAGATAACATAGAACTGATGTGAAACAAAATATCAACAAAACCACAATTATCATTGAAAATAAAATTGCAAAACAATATTTCAAATACGCACGAAACACCCTACATAACAAATTAATTTTATAAAAATGTAATAGATTAGTACTTAAATAATAGTCCAATAGTATAAAAAAATAAGATTGTGTTAGATTAGTACTTATATAATAACAAAAGAAAACTAGTACTCGATAGAATAAGACATTCTATAGAAATAATTTGAAAATTAATTAATGTATGTGTAAACAACAACAAATTTGTATAAAAAAAGAGCAATTTAAATGTTAAATAGTAAAAAGAACAATTAATAGGTAAGTCCAAGATTAAATAAATTAAAAAATATTTTATACTTAAAAGTTTTATATGTTGTGCTTCTTTCTTATTTATCGTCATTCGGGGGTACATGTTGTGGTGAATTAATCCCATCCAAACGAAAAATATCATTCATAATGAAGAATCGTTGAGTCAGCTGTTCTTCGCAGGAATATTTTACCATCTTTGGCCCATAAATATTTAAAATTATGAGCGTGCTGTAATTTTTTGGCTTCATTGTACAGCTTAGATTGAAACTTGGTGAAGTGTTGCATAATAAAGGGTTATCCAATTCGAGGTTGATAAAGTAGAAATCTGTATACCGACATCTGTCAAACATAAACGTCAAGTACGCTGTCATTTATTTTGTTGACATTCTGCCATTTAAGAATATGGAGCATTTAACAATCGACCAACGCGTTAAAATTATTAAATCTGCTGATGCTGATTTTTCGAACAAAATTTTCTTCAGTGATGAAGCTCATTTTTCGCTTGGTGGATACGGTAATAAGCAAAACTGTAGAATTTGGGGCTCAGAAAATCCACAATTGATTGAAGAGAAGCCATTACACCCGGAAAAAGTCACTGTTTGGTGCGCATTGTGGTCTGGTGGTGTGATTGGGCCGTATTTTTTTGAGAACAACCATGGACGAACCGTTACCGTCAATTCTGAGCGCTATGGCCGCATGTTAACCGATTATTTTTTTACGAAAATCGAAGATTATGATCTTGACGATATGTGGTTCCAGCAGGATGGAGCAACCAGTCACGTAACACGAGCAAATCGAGATCTTTTGCAAGAGAAATTTCCTGGACGTTTGATTTCGCGATTGGCTGATGTCAATTGGCCTCCAAGATCTTGTGATTTAACGCCTTTGGATTTCTTTTTGTGGGGCTACGCGAAAGATCGTGTTTACGCAAACAATCCTCAAACTCTTGACGAATTGAAAACTAATATTCGTAAGGTAATGGCCGAGATACCGCCCGAAATGTGCCGAAAAGTCATTGAAAATTACCTCAAAAGAATCAAGGCCTGTAAGAAGTCCCGTGGAGGACATTTGAATGATATCTTGTTTAACTAAAAATGGCAAGGATCAATCTGTAAAATGAAATAAAAATTACAATACATTCCGAATATTTTGTGTGTTTTTTTTAAGTTTACTTTATCAAGCTTGAATTGGATAACCCTTTATAACAACCAGCTTTCTTTGAAGATGATGAATTTTTCCGGATCAAATTAAATTTCGACAGAATGGTATTTTTCTCCTCGATAGAGTCTAAGGTAATTATGTACGAATCTCTTAGCGCAGATTTGCTTTTCGTATTATGATACATTTTTTGAATTTTTGTAATATTCACATCACTGCTAACATGTTTAATAGTGTCCAATATGAAATCATCAGCATCAGGAACGTTGATCGTCAAACCGCACATGATAATATTTTTGACCAATTCCCGCTGTAGAGGAATATCGAGCTGTGCCTCCATCAGGTTTACGCGTGCATTTAATTTTCGGTAAGACCCTTCCAAAATTTCACATTTACTGTTTAATGCTGCATTTTCTGTAGCGATGTTTTTAAATTCCGTTCTGATAGCATCAAATTCCTTGCAGATAAACTCTTGTGATTTTTGGACTTCAAAAATCAAAGTCTTAATTTCAGCGAACTGGACATCGAAACGTTTGCATAGGCTATTTAAAGTCGTTTCGAAGTTTGATCCAGATGCCGTATTCGTAGCAGTAGGTGAAGAAATCGGAGAACCAAGATTCTGCGTGGATGTCTTGGCACAATCGGGTAAGCAAATCCAGTTGGATTCAGCAGCTTTCTTGCTTTTGGCAACACCAATAGTACCTTTGCTTGGCGGGTGGTACATACAGACAGCCTGTTTCTGCGTAATTCCCTTTTTACATGAGGGCGCAGCACACAACATGTTGGCGTGGTAATTAGGAGAATCCTCCGCACACTCATAAAAAGGCATTTTGGCGCTAAAAATGACACTTCGTATAATAATTTAGAATCACTTAGATTATCAATAAATTGTATATATAGTTTTGCTTTTATATTAAACTTAAAAAACTGAACTTAATAAAACTATGTAATGGCTAGTAACTGTTTTCAAACATTTAATAGGGGGTCAATACTTATAAATCACTTCAACTATTTTTATATTTTATTTATTTTTGCTTTAATGACAAACACGTCCGCTCAATTCAGACAACACAAATTGAATGGAATAGAAATAAATAAGTAAATTGAATATTTACAATTAGTGTTGCACTATTCTGTCTTTCCCTGGGAATAGAGAATTGAGAAAAATATTTTCATAGCATTTTTGCCCAAATTATATTTTTCTAGACTACTGAAGGAATAAGTTTAGTGCAAAGATTTTCAAAACAAAGTTAATTTGGAAACCATTGTTCCACAACATTTTTATATAGGGAAAAATATGTTCCCATTAAACATTGTTTCGAAAATATTTACACCAAACTTATTCCCTCGTTCGTTTATTTCTCTGGAAAATCAAACCGTCTTCTCTATTCAATTGGTCTGAGTCCGCTTATTCTTTCTAGTTGTTCCCAGTTCGGTAACATTGATATTAGGTTTCTAGTGCACGTTTTCCATCTCTTAAATCCTTGTATCTAATCGTTTAACACTTATCATAAGAACATCCTTTCTGTTCTTTCTAAACACTGGGAAGCGATCTTTTTCTGTGGCCAGTTAATCCCCTCCAATGTAGTGATCTCTGTTCTTGATTTTATTTGATATTCTACCAGCAACGATTGGTTGCCTCTCATAATCCAAAATAGTGCGACTCCTGGTTAGAGTTTGCTAGTTCGCTGACTGTCGAAATCCTGTAAGTTGTTAGGAATTTCAGGAGTTGACTGGATTCAGAATGGATTTTTCAACTAAAACACTAAGCGTTTAAAATTACAAACTTTATCTATCAATATCTCCAGCTTCTTCAACAAATTCCCAATTTATTGTATTTCACTTTACACTGTGCACTGTTTTACTTTTACTGCATACTGTTAGACTACTACAGTTTCACTTTAAACTGCTCAAGTTGTACTGTTGCACATCAAATCACGACTATCTCTGCTTTATAATTTTCTCGCGCTTAAATTTTTGGTCATCGCTGTTCGAGATTATTCAAGGTCACCTCGCATAAGGTGGTGGTTGTGATATTTCCATTGAGACTGGAAATTCCGTTTTGGGTTAGAATTTTAGTAGAATTTCTTCATCTTCATCTACGACTTGAACGGTTTTGGAAACGAATTGAACATAAAAATGGCAACCAGCGCTTTTCTATCGGTAGGAGTGATTAAGATAAGTCCTTAGATCAAGTATATTTGGTTAGGGTTCCTTCAATAAATGCATTAGTGCTTTGAGTGGTTTTTGAGTGCAATTAATACTGGGGCCTAACTATTGAATTCGACGTTCATTTTCGAAGGCTACCATTTTATATTTTGTTTTACGCTTGCTTTAGGAAAACGATAGCCGGCGCGAATGAACGTCGAATTCAATAGTTAGGCGCATGATTAGGAAAAAATTATTTCAGGATTATTGTATGACCTTCATGTTCCGCGATGTTGCGTTCTGTTGCATCACATTGCATCGGGTTGGGTTGAGTTGAGTTTATGTTGTGCCATGTTGTGAGTGACGGAGAGAGTTATTTCAATGTGACTTCTATTTCAGTGGATTGAACAACTTCAACAATTTCAAGGGACTAAGCTATCTATATAAAATTGTATTAATATTTGTTTTATTGATGAGAATTGACTTCGGAATTTTTTAACAGATTGAAACAAAAATTTACTACTGTGATCTTCGAAAGTGTTCCTAATAGTCCAAATTCCTTTATCAATAATGTAACGAATACTGTATATGTATACATGGTGAACAGAAATTCCTTAAGATCAAGGTCAAAATTTTGATCAATCAATTCTTTTAAACTTCAGCTACTCTTTGTTTCTCATTGAATGCTTTTAATAAACCGTAATGTATACTACTGTAGAAGAAATGTACAGCACGACTGTGCGAAACAAGGCCATTCAAGCCACAAAATGTTAATTTTACAAAAAAAAAAACAAATTTAATAACAAAAATGTTAAACATTCCCCGAAAAATCAAATTGTTTCTCAGAGATTTAAATCTTTTATTACATCTCCGCATCTTACATGCTTTCTTTAAGGTATTCAATTTTGAAAAGCAAAATTAAAAAATTCATCACGTGTAAATATAATTTAAAGGGTCAAAAGATCATCATTATATATTTATAACAAAAATTTGATTATACACTGAACGAGTATATAAACAAAGAATTCTCCAATATAATAATAACAAGAAGAATTTCCAGCGCGATTTTCTTATATATCAAATGTAGAGGTACGAGTATCAGAGAGTTTACAAGAAATGAAAAACCAATTTTTTATTCTTATTTTAATTTTAAGAAACATTGTGAATTTTTTTGTAGTTTTATAATTTTGTAATTATAAGGAACGCATTACATATAAGAAGAAGAACAAAGCAACAAAAAAGATGCATACCAAATTTTTTTTTATCTTAACCCTTTGATTGGGAATTTGTATATATACTCGCATGCAGTAAGAAGGTGTGATTTTATGAACGAGATAAAATTTTCGAAGACAACCGTCGATATTACTGTATATAAAAGACACATCCAGAGATAGTGTTAACTCGGACGATATTGTAATTTGAATTCTTATATGTCTCGTGCATAGAGATGCATCTATGCAATAAATAAAATAGGGGTATGACTCTAACCACTATAACAAACATAAACTATAAAAGAAAGCTTTAAATATATTGTAAGAACATTTTACATCTTCTAATGTTGTAATTAATCGTCGATTAAAATCTACTTTATTTTCAGTAGTTTTTTTTTATTTCATTAAATACGAAAGAAATCTCATAAATATGTAAACCATATGGTGATGTTCGGTCTCAAGCTAAAAACAAATTTAATGTTGCGATTTGTTTTACTTCTTCTTTAATGGTTCGACTTCATAATATATCGTCTTTTTAAAAAGAATTAAAGTTTCTAAATCACGATAAAAGATGGGAATGCGAATTTAATACGCGATGAATACATTAATGTGGAATGGATCCAGATATACAATGAGATATTTATACAGCATCTAAAAAGTCTTTTTCAAAAGTCTTTAAAAATGTCTTTTTATCATTTTTACCTTATCACGTAAATATGACTAAGATGAGAGTTCAAATAGAGCCATTGAAAAAAGAGTGAACTAATACCGCACTGTAATAGATGTCAAGGTTTTAATCATGCGGAGAAATACTGCCAAAGAGAGACTAGATGCGTGAAATGGACCGGAAAGCATGACGCCCAAGTATGCCCGGTTAGTAAAGTTGTGGGTAACTGCAGCAGGGAACCTTTCGAATTTCAAAATGAAACTTTACATACTGATTAAGCCCAATTTGTGCTAATTAGTGCTCACGGCAAAAAATTAGTGCTAGTCCAGGAGCCAAAATAACGGGACAAGAAAATTTCAGATTTCGCCTGAAAGACGAAACAAAACAAAATTTCTTGAAAGAAAAGAAATAGAAATAATTTAAGCCTAATTTTAAAACTTTCCCAAGGCAGCTACACTGAAAAAAATGTGCTTATCATAGAAATATGATTTTCATCAATTTTCATTCGTAAATTGAAAAAAATAGCCCCTAAAAGATATTATATTAAACAAAAAAAAAAAATACAGAGGTATACCATTCAATAATATTTTTGTTGAACAACAATTTAAAAAATAGAAATAAAATATTATAAAATGGCATGTTCAATGCATGCGTATGCTCAATGCCATCCGAAAAATATAGTGTCTAAGTTTTTGTTAATCCAGAATTGGCTAATCAGGAGTGAAAAGTGAGAAAAATTTTCATTCAACGGTCTTTGTTGTTCAATGGAATTGGGTCAATGAATTAGCACAAATTCAGCCACTATATTTTTCGGATGGAAATGAACATGCCTGACAAGAGTATGCTATCTGAATTGCTTTTCCTTGGATTTTATAATATTTTATTTCTATTTTATAATTTGTTGTTCAACAAAATATTATTGAACGGTATACCTTCGTATTTTGTTTGTTTAATGTAGTATTTTTTAGGGGCTAGTTTGTTTTTTTTCAATTTATGAATGAAAATTTATGAAAATCATATTTCTATGATAAACACAATTTTCGTCATTGTAGCCGCCTTGGGAATGTTTTCCATTAGGCTTAAATTATTTTTGTTTTTTTCTTTCTATAAATTGGGTTTTATTTGTTGAGGCGAAATTTGAACCCGTTTTTTTCTGGTCCCGGACTACATTGAACTAATTTTTTGCCGTGAGCACTAATTAGCACAAATTGGGCTTAATCGGTATGCAAAGTTTCATTTTGAAATTCGAAAGTTTCCCTGCTGCGGTTATCCACACTCAGTAAAGTTATTGCTGCAAAATGTGTTAATTTGCAAGCAGCCACATTCCAAAAAATGGAGGGGTTGTGAAATGGCTAAGGAGATACAAAGTTATGAAATAAAACGCGAAAACAAAATCCAGGAATAGGAAAATTTTTACTAGGAAAAATTAACCAAACCTTCGCCAAAAAAATGAAAATCTCATGAAAACGATTGAACAGTTTACCGCGACTAAGGGAGGAGTACCAGAGTTGACGAGATAAATGTGTCACTGAAACAATATTTTCTATGGTCCAACTTCACCAGATGAAAATAATCAACTAGGCCCAGCCCAAACCACTAGAAACGCTTGCCAAGATTGCTCCTACGCTAGACGAGCTTATTCTTGCAGTGCACGAAGACAATGCACAAATATTGCATCAACGTAATTCTTGGATATGTGGCTGCAATTAACAATAGCATGCTGCCCGCTATTAAGGGAAATGAAATAGTATATACTCGTCAATAAATCTTACACTGAAAAAACATTCTAGATAAATACAGGGTGTCCGCCGGGAAGGTATACTACTTTGTTTGTTTATAATTTTTGATTAAATGAAAGAGAATAGATCTTATATTGATAAATGTTTTATTTAATGTCGGCAATTATGTATGGAATACAATATCAGATAAATGTCCGCCTCTGTTAGCCTCACAAATGCGAGCCCCTTTGAGCACATTTTTCATTACATTCTCACACATTTCACGCGGTATTTCATTAGTTTCATCACGAATATTTTGTTTTAGTTGCTCAAGCGTTTCTGGTTTGTTTGCATAAGCCTTGCTTTTTAGATATCCCCACAAAAAGAAGTCCGGAGCAGTCAAATCAGGCGACCGTGGAGGCCAATCAACATCACCATTTTTCGAAATAACTTGTTGTGGAAAGAGTTCTCGCAGTAATTCTATTGTAATCCTGACTGTATGCGATGTGGCACCGTCTGATACCACGCGTTAATCAAGCCCAAAGCATGCTGTTGTGGCGTTAAAAAGTTTTCAATCATATCACGATATCGCTCCCCATTCACAGTTACCGTTACGCCGTTTTCATTTTCAAAGAAGTAAGGTCCAATGATTCTTCCTGACCAAATTGCACACCAGACTGTCACTTTTAATGGATGTAAAGGTGACTGATGAATAATTTAAGGGTTTTCCATTGCCCAGAACCGACTATTCTGTTTATTCACATATCCATTTAAATGAAAATGTGGCCTCGTCACTCATTATGATTTTTTCATGAAAATCGGGGTTGTCATGGGCGAGCTGTAACATCCTATTGGCATATGTACAACGGCATAAATGGTCTTGTGGAAGAAACTCTTGTGTCAACTGAATCTTAAATGGAAACAAATGCAAATCCTTGTGCAAAATTGTGGCCAAACTTGTTCTTTGAAGACCAAGCTCCTGAGCACGGCGTCGAATTGAGGTTGATGGATTGTTTTGAACACTTTCTTGAACAGCAGTAATGTTTTCGATCTTGCCGATCTTGCAGTACATTGTGGCACATGCTTGGGCCTATCACTTACAGACCCTATTTCTTCAAAATCATTCACTACACGATAAATAGTGCGTTTTGTAGGCACGTTGTTTCTCCCAAAAATTTCACGTAACTTTCTCATCGTCACAGTAATCGATGATTGATTTTGATAAAATGTTTTAACGATTAAAACACGTTGGTTTATCGAATATTTTAATAAATTTGCCGCGTGTCTACTTCACGACTGCCAAATATGAACTGTCAAGACTAACGTTTACCAAAATGGCGGCAAAACAAAGTAGTATACCGTCCCGGCGGACACCCTGTATAAACAAAAACATTGGTTATTTTAAGTGAACATAGGGGTTGCCAATTAAGCGCTTGTTTTGTAATACTAAAATGAATAGTTCATTTTCAAATAATAACCAATGTAAATAATACCTGATTGATTTAGTTTTTAAACATCAATTTAAACCATTTGCTATAGGTTATATTAACTTTCAGCGTATATTAACATATTTCAAACAGATTAATTATTATAATGTTGTTACTTATAGTTAAATTAACCTTAAGTCATTTACAACCCTTAAAAAATAATGAGAACCTCCTCAAGTTCTTTCTTGGCAATTTGGTTGCGTATACTGACAACAACCAAACTGCAAAAATTCAAATCTGCTTCATACCAATTACCAATAGCATAAATTTTGGGCCTATTTTTTTCATCTTATCCATCAACGATGTCGATTTCATGATCAAAAACTCGTCAATTTCCATTTATGCTGACGATATGAAAATTTACAGACAAATTTCAAGTTCCACCGATGTTATAACCTATTGCAGAATGACCTCAATAACTTCATAAATTGGTGTACTAAAAATAATTTAGATCTGAATGTGAGTAAATACCAATGCATAACGTACTCAAGCAAACATGCAAATTCCATTAGCCGAGAGTATACCATCAACAGCGCTGTGGTTGTAAAAGTTTTAACCATACGGGATTTAGGGGTAATTTGTGACCGCGAACTTAACTTTAGAGATCACATCGATTTTATTGTCAACAGAACAAACTCTTCGCTTGGAGTTGTGAAACGCTGGTCTAATTTTTGAACCCTTACGTTGCGAGGGCCCTTTATATAATATTTGTTCGGCCCCTGCTTGAGTATGCTAGTCAGGTTTGGTCCCCGTACCATGAAGTGCATATACGAAGAATTGAAGCGGTACAACGTAGATTTTTCCACTTTGCTCTGCGCGGATTACCTGGGGTGAACGTTTTCAGTTTGCCACCTTATCTCGACCGCTTGGAGCTTATCAACTTGAAGCCACTATGTAAGCGACCATCTGTTGCAGACGTCGTATTCATTCATCAACTGTTATCTGGCGGTGTAGATTCTGCAGCTCTACTCGAAAAGATAAATCTTAATGTAAATAATCGTGCTTTGAGAACGATACCTGCTTATAGGATTGCTCCTCATAGAACGAACTACGGCCAGAACGAGCTTATTACAAAATGCTCCGCGAGACTAATAAATATTTTGAACTTTTTGACTACTACATCAGCAAACTCGCTTTTAAGAAATTATTATTTGCCAATAGATAAAGCAATTTTGGTTTTATTTTTGATTTTTTTTTCATAACCAAATGCTGGTTATTTAATTTATAACTTAGTTAATATAACCAAAAACATATGGTTAATTTAATGGATATAAATGGAAAATAATTAGTAACTGTGACTAACTATTTTGTTAAATTAACCAAAGAAAAAAATGATTTTACTAATAATTAGTTATTATTATTTTACTAGTTTAATTCTACCAAATTTTCTTAGTAAATGTAACAAAAGTGGCGGTAAATGTTGCAAACGTTTTAGGTTGAACACATTCCATCAAGGTGGGGTTACCAAACCAACACGTTGGAAATTTTATTTCGAACTAATGAAACATTGAATTCTTTATTGATTGATTGATTCTGAATGTACGACCAAGTTCTTACACAGGAGCTTCCGGGTGACGCCGGGCCCACCGTACACACCCTCTTTTTTACATATAACAAAACTGAAGGATTGGATAGGTTAGTTAAGTGGAACAGAATCGGCCCGGTTACAGAGACCTAGGTATAGCCGATAGTTAGTAACACAATACTAATCTACTAGAGGAAGGATATAGGTTTAATAGGTTTAATGGATAATGATGGTATTGGTGTTCAACAGTTGCTTCTTTAAATCAGCAACCTGTGGAAAATTTTTATTATTTCACGTACATCTGGAAATTTCCTGAAATGTAATTGTAAATTAATGTTTTACGGCTTTCTAAATAATATAAACATTTATTAATTTAATCCTCCTGCAATTCCACAACATACAATAGAATTTCGTGAAACCATTCATTTAAATTATATTAAAATTACTCTAAAATCCATTAGTATTTAACCCTTGACTCGGGCCGAGAGCAAGAAAAAAAACAACATATGTGAGGCATCCCAAAGGCATTAACGGAAAACTGTCAATATTATTCAATGCCAGATTAACTACCGGATTGGATAATTCAAATAAATTTAATTCATTTCCCAAAAATTTCAAACTTTTTATTAATTTTGTTCACCAAAGAATATTCGATTAATTACCAAGTATAGTTATTCTGCACAAGACATTTATACCATCCTCAATGGAACTCTACCACTTCTCAACCAATAACCGTCAAATATTGTTTATAGAATTGGATTGCCACTCTAGCATAATGTTCAAATGGAACTAGGCCAACTCTAAACAAATGATGATCAAATTCGGGGTGGAAAGCCGAATTTGACGAAGTTTTGGGATTCAGCCATAATGAATGAAACCAGGGCGCCTTCCCACCGAAACTCTTCCAGTTCAGCTTGTATAGTTGGGCTAGGATTCTAATAAATTAAGACAAACTTGTATTGGGACTCTAACATGTTTTTTTGATAAAGTTCCAAAATTTGACCGTTGCGAATAGAAACCGGCCACATCACGACCAATCATTGTCAAATTAGGTAAGCAGAATTACATGTGAATTTAAAAATAGATTTTAGAGAAGTTCTGGATTCGGCCTTGCTAAGCAATTTCTTAACTAATCATGTTTGGATCTGGTATGTTGAACTGAACCGGGATTTCAACATAAATCCCAAATGAAGTGCTGGATTTTCTACAAAATAAATCCGAAAACAATCGGCGAAGGAATTATCCTATTCCTCCACTTACCCGCCAAGACAACCCGTTGAGAGATGACTTAGCCAAATTCAGCCTCACCAAAAATAATGCTAATTGCTAGAATTGCTATTTACTAGAATTCCAATTCAGCCCAAAAATTATTTTATGCATCTTCTGCAATTCCGCACATCTCATTTTTTTTTTGCTTTTCATTTCGACGAAAAACACTGTTTTTATCATTTTTTATCATTTTGTTAAATTTAAATCGAGTAGAATCGATCGAATAAACATCGCATCAACAAATATAGATACAATAGAAACTATTTAAAAGAAAGTTAAATCGATTCAGTTGATTTTATGATGATTTTTCCTAAAAAAAAACTCCTAAAAAATTAACATTTTTCTTCTCTTTGACAAAACAATGGCGTGCTGTTGCGATAGTGGATAAAAACCCTGGATTTTTCCATCCCATCGTTTTAACCAATTACATCAAGTAAATTATATAACAGACACGCTACTTTGCATACAAAAAGGTTGAAAAAAATTGAAAAACAATCTGGGATAGAAAAATCCGAGATTTTTATCCGTCGTATGATTCTGTGATTCAATGGCGCAGTGACATTTGATGGTTGATATATTAGCTGTATTTTGTTGAGAATTAATTATTTCGAATTATTTTGGAATTATTTAATTCTCAACAAAACAGCAAACATTTTTTTTTCTGTTGGTAGTATTTTGTATTTTCCTATTCTTAATTATAACACAAAATATAATATATAAATTTTAAGAAAATATCGACCACAATACGAATAAAAATGTCGCTTGTCATGAATGTCATTAAATTTACAACACCAACTTAAAAACAATAAAAAACAAAAAAATGTTTTCTGGTGGCAAATACGATAAGTAACATTTGGAATTAGAATTAAATAATTCCAAAAAAATTTTGGAATTAGTTTATTCTACTGGGAATTATCAAATGCAATTGTTGTTGTAAATTCTCAACAAAATACAGCTATTGATGCAGATGTTTCTTAATTTACGTGTAACATTTACGTGATGTAATTGGTTAAAACGATGGGATGGAAAAATCCAGTGGTGACATGTTGTAACTATCACATTTTTCGTTTCGATAAAAAACATCACATCGAAAATATCGACAAATGGTATGTTATAACTTTTTCGATAGATAATAAATATTTACAGCTGGCAACACTTTTTCGGAATGTTTTCGGAATTAAAATGACATTTTCAATCCATTTGTTTTCTTGTCAAAGAAATAACAGAAATTTAAGTGTTTTGCTTTTTATAATTTATTAATGGACTGTAGCGGATTTTTTGGGGCTATAGCTTAATCCCGCGATGTTGTTGAGAGGAGGTATCTTAGAGATAGATACAACATAATGGATATGGAAGACAAAAAGTGAGTCAATTGGGGAATATGTTCATTTTTTTATAGTGTAATGGAATTTTATGTTTATTCTAGATTTATTGAATTGTTCAGAATTAATAAAGACATATTTAAATATTTAATTGATGAATTAAGGCCGCATATTCCCCAAGGGGAAACGGATAACCAAAATCCCACTGGAAACCAAATTAGCGGTAATTTTAAATTTTTAGCGAACAGTTTCCAGCAAACAGTCGGTGATATCATTCTTCACATGCTAGATCAATCTGTTGTGTCACGAGCCATAACTGAAATTATTGAAATCTTAGAAAATTCAATATGTCGAAAATTTATAAAATTTCCGTCGCCAGGGAAAAACAAGAATACAAACAAGTATTCTTTGAAAAGACGAGCCACCCTGGCATAATTGGATGCGTTGATTGTACACACGTACTACTAATTGCACCGCACAACGAGGAGCACATATTCATCAATCGGAAAGGGAATCATTCACTGAATGAAAAATTGGTAAATTAATTACATTCGATTAATTAACCGTTATTTTTAATGTATACTAATTATTTTTCTAGATTTGCAATTACAATCTCAAAATATTATCGGTTTGTGCAACCTATCCTGGATCGGCACATGATTCTGCGATCTGGGCGCTATACATATTATAAATTCAATAAAAAAATTAAAATAACATCACCATTTCATTTTTTGTTATGTCAAAATTTGTGTATCACTGAGTACCGATGAGAAAAAATATATGTAGTGATAAAATATCGAGAAAAATGATGGTCGAAAATGATGTAACATACCAATTTAACGATACTATTGAAATTTTCGATAGTATCGAAAATTCCGAAGTTACAACATGTCACCACAGGATTTTTATCCTCTTTCGCAACGGCACGCCATTGTTTTGTCAAAGAGAAGAAAATGTTAATTTTTTAGGAATTTTTTTTAGGAAAAATCATCATAAAATCAACTGAATCGATTTAACTTTCTTTTAAATAGTTTCTATTGTATCTATATTTGTCGATGCGATGTTTATTCGATCGATTCTACTCGATTTATATTCAACAAAATGATAAAAACTGATAAAACAGTGTTTTTCGTCGAAATGAAAAGCAAAAAAAAAATACATGTGGTTTTTCGGTCTTGATATGTTGGGCAAAGTTGTTGGTCTTGACCTGCGCAAGAACTTTGCCGAAGAAATCATAACGAAAATCTTAATGGTTCAAGAGCTATCAACGTGAAAATGAGGGTATATTTTGACTCAGAGCCAAAACATGTCGAAAGCGATATCTCAAAAATGGAGACTAACTTTGAAATGGGACTAGCACCATTGAATTCAGCATACTCGAATTAGGTGTACCCCCCGGGTGCCCAGCTTGTCACGAAAAAAAAGTTTGCAATTCAAGCACAGTGTTATTATTCATAAAAATAAAAAATTTTCATTAACATTTATTTACTGGAAATGTATACAACATTGTTGACTTCGTTGATTTTCTTAATTAAATATTATTACAAGAAACAACAAAACGTAAAAAACTTCAATTTTATTGCGATTGCAAAACCGATCTATCTGCATTTTCTAAATCCGCTTACAGATGTCTCTATAATAAAATTACTTGAAATTACAGAAACGAATAAAATAATTTTAACAACTATTTACGGAAATAAACCATTATTAAGTTAAGCACGAAATCTTTAATATAATAATTTCACATAACTAATAAAACTCAAAACAATTATAACTTTTATTTATAATACGGTTGGCGTAAATAATAGGTAGGGGAAAAAGTTTGTGACCTTTTTCCCGTGATGACATTTTAACTTGCACTTTGACTTACAAAACATTAAAATTAGTGAAGTAAATAAAAAGTTACAACATTTTAAACATGGAGATAAAAAATTAAAAGATTCGATATCTTTTACAATTTTAGTACGACAAAGGTAAAAACGCAGCTCAGGCTTGCGAAAAAATTTGTGCTATATTTATGGAGAAGGTGCTTTATCAAAATCAACAGCAAAGAAATGGTTCGTGCGATTCGTTCTGGAAATATAGATGTCAAAGATGCACCTCGCTCTGGTCGACTAACCAGTGACCGGCATATAAGCAGCCATGCAATTGGTAAAGAACTAAATATTGATCACAAAACAGTTTAAACCATTTGAAAATGGTTGGGTACAAAAAAAAGCTTGACGTTTGGGTACCCCATGAATTAACAGTTAAAGATTTAGTGGACCGGATTTCTATCTGCTAAACGCTGCTGAAAAGGAACGAAATCGAGCTTTTTTAAAGCGAATGATTACTGGTAATGAAAAGTGGATAAGATACGACAACGTTGTGCGAAAAAGATCATGGATGAAACGAGGCGAAGCTTCTCAAACGGTATCAAAGCCAGGATTAACGCCAAGAAAGGTAATGCTGTATGTTTGGTGGGATTGGAAAGGAATCGTGCATTATGAGGTGTTGCCATCGAGCCAAACGATTGTTTCTAATCTTTGATCAGCAGCAAGGGCATTCTGTTCCATCATGATAACGCAAGCCCATATACACATCATTGATGCACCCACCATATAGTCCTGACCTTGCACCATCGGGGTACTATTTGTTCCGGTCCATACAGAACCATTTTAATGGTTTTACATTAAATTTAAAAGATGCCCGCGAAAATGAGTTGTCTCGATTTTTCGTCTCTAAACTACAGAAGTTCTACAGTGATGGGATCATGTCTCTAGCAGAAAAATGGCAAAAAGTAATCGATTAAAATCGCACATATTTGGTTTAATAAAGTTCATTTGAAATAAGAAAATTCTTTTGCCAAACCCTATAAAACTTTTTGTCGTTGCTGAGCGGTGTAAAACAATAATAGAAAAATGTCACATTTTTTCAATATTTTTGTTTTTTTTTATTTCAATTCAATTCGCTCGTGTTGCGTTATTCTCAGGCAGGCCGATTATGGGTTTCCTATAAGAAAAAGGAATTAGGAAAAATATTTATATAGCGTTTTTATCAAAAATACCATTTTCTGGCCTACTGAGAAATCACTTTTGATCTAAATTTTTATAATTTAGGAAATATTTTCTCTGTATCCAATTTCGGATAGAAAAAATATTCCCAATTTAATTTTGTTTTTGAAAAAATATACAACAACTTTTTACCATAGAATGCCAGAGATAATAAATTGTTAAATTTTCTAAACAAACATTTGGGTTTAAAATATTTTCATTTTTTGTCGCTATTGCTTTCTAAATTTATACTTAGCGACATAATGGGCGGGTTAATAATTGAGAAAAGCTTTATATAACAATTTTTTATTTTATGAAGCTCTATTTTGTTTATACTATAGGATGAAACAATGTAGCCTGCGAACTTTTACGATGAAAAATCAAATTTTTAACAAGTAACGAAAAAACAGTTTTCGAATTCATCAACATTGTTGAAATAGAATCCAAGACACAATAACCCCCATATTACATTGTTACTCCAAATGTATTTTTTAACGAACTATTGTTTTGAAAATATAATGCTGAAATTTTTGATGGAACACTATACTAATTTCTTATTTTCTTTACATACACATATAAATTCATGTTTCTAAAAAAAAAAAAAAATGTGCTAGACTAATTTAAATGTTTTTGCGTTAACTCGACATGACTCAATTTAAAATATGCTTTTCTTGAATATTAACTAAGCATTCAAATTGAGAATTCAAAGTAAACATTTATGTTTTTATACAGTGATTGGTTTGAAAAATAATAAAAAATTTCCCTTCTATAGAAAGCCTATGAAAATAAAGGCGGAATCTTCCGGCTCTTATATTAGGAGGCTCCGATTATACTTGTATACAAAATTTATATATTAATTAAAGCAACCAATATCTAGCTTACAATTAGCTTAAATTGTATTAAATGCTTATGAAAAGATATCTTTATCTTACATATCACGCTGAACATAATAGTTTTGCTGGTCTCATAAATTTAGCTGATACGCATACCGGAAGTCAGAAAATACCAAACCATGTTTTTTTGTTTTTTAAACTACTAGTATACTAACTACTAACTTAATTAAATACCTGTATAGTTAATGTTGTGTTCGCTTGCATGAATGATCATTTTAGAGACACAATAAGAACATCGAGTTTCGCCAAATATCATGCAACCGTTTCACGTTTGGTTACGGCTCATCTCAACATAGGCTGCAATTGAGGATACATCAAATCGCATGATGTTTGGCCTAATCAAGAAAGAAAATGCGAATGAAATGTTAAATAATGAAGTGGTCAGAAACGGGATCTCGAGCTAAATCACAAAATCGAACTATTCGAGATAGACCTTCTAGTCTAGAAAACCATATTACATGACATATATGTATATTACAGCAGTGGATTAATTTGATTAACGGGAAATTAACTGTATATCGAAAAAATACAATTGTATGGAAAATTTTATCGCAGGTGCGATCCAAGACTAAAGGTCATTGAACCCGTCCGAATTATGTATATATGTTAACGGTGTGTGGGGGCAAAATTTACAAAAATGTTTATACAAATGACAAAATATTATTATTTTGGATTCCATACACTAATTTTTAACAAAAATTTCAAATTTTATAAATTCGACCACCCTGTTCGTCTCCAATATAACCTTTTATCATCATCACCTTTAAAACAAAACGACAAAAAAAAATTCCATAATTAATTTCTATAAAAAACAGCCTAAGAATATATTATAGAACACAAATTAAAAGTTTTTTTCCTCATGTCGCTGCTCATCTCGCGTCTAATAATGTAAGATGTGCAGGTTAGAAATAATATTTAAATTGATAGATACAAATTTCTCGTTTTGTTTATTAGATATCTATTTAGAAAAATTCAATCAGCAGCAATTTGGGCATCTATATATAGGAGATAAATGTACACAATTAAAAATGTATATAGCCAAGTGTACGTAGGTGATTCATTAA
Source organism: Nephrotoma appendiculata (assembly GCA_947310385.1). Classification (NCBI taxonomy): domain Eukaryota; kingdom Metazoa; phylum Arthropoda; class Insecta; order Diptera; family Tipulidae; genus Nephrotoma; species Nephrotoma appendiculata. The sequence continues at coordinate 152,466,749 of OX371224.1, read as the reverse complement.
CAATATTGTCGAAGCATCTTAATAGCGCAACCACTCTTAAAATACCATTTAATATAATTTCCATTTAACTGAATAATTTAACTTTAACCACACATGAATATGTATATCGTATATATCAAACAGCTTCTTTATGTATATAAATACATAAATATGTGTCTTTAATTTTTCTGTTATAATCTGTTAAGTTTATATCTAAAACCAATTTTAAAACTCCCCCTGCGTTTATTTATACTGTATGGAATGTTAATAGTTTTCAAATCATAAAAAAAAATATTAATAGTAATTATAATTACTAAATGCGGTAAAGGTGAAATCTTCTAGAGATATAAACTGCAAAACTGCAAAATGAACATCCAATGATTTTATATTCTATTAAATGTTTCGTTTCATAGAGAAGAACAATTATATTGAAACATAATAAACTTCCTTTTTAGCCCTAGATAAGACACGTCCGCCAAGATTACGCACGTATAAAATAAAAATTAACTATTTAATGATGATCATAAATTGTCTTGAGACTCGTTGGTTTTTAAGGATTATATCAAATTAACACTTTTAAGATAAAAATTTTATTTCTAATTATGGTTTAAAGCACGGGTTCCGATAATAAGGGTAATGTATCTATAATGCCAGCTACTTCGGATCTTAGCGCGAGAATAAATATTTTATATCTAAATAGAAGATTGCTTCTCATCGCAAGGTTATTGAGAATTTATGCCAGAACATTGACCAACGTATAAAAATTGACCGTCAACCAGACTGGGAGGGACTGCTCCTATCGATTCCGATTCTAGCGAAATTATATCCGCTGTAACTCCGAATAAATGGTTATTTGTATCGAGAATATCAACGTCTACTACTGATGATCAATTTAAAAATTTTGTTAATTGTAAATTTGAAATATCGAGTTCCACCTTTCATATAGAATTGAACCAAGACCTAATGATCATTTTGTCAGAGATTACATTTCGTACAAAATCGCCGTTGCTGCAACTGAATTGGAGAATTTACTTTTACCGTCATCCTGGCCACAAAATATTCTCGTTAAAGAGTACCTGGCTCGTCGTGGAAATTTTCGCCATCAAAATCGAGCTCAATTTCTAGAGTAACTACAAATGCCAAATCGACTTTAGCACCTTATGATAAAAATATATCTATATTTTATCAAAATATTGGAGGAATGTCATCGAAGTCCACGTGATTTTATAACTTCGTTATTAGTCCTGAATATTTATACAATTACGGAAACTAAGTTCTATGAATCAGTTAATAGAGTTTTTTCCCCTCAAATTTTATGGTGTACCGGTCACAACCGTCTTCTTATAATAGTTCAAAAACATCAGGACCAGGAGGAGGCGTTTTAATTGCAGTTGATAAAAACATTTCTAGTCAAGTATTGGATACTCCACTTTCATTAGAATTGGTGTAGCTGTTCAACTTATCATATTCTGTGAAACAACTATAATCGTCACCATCTACATACCACCGCGAACTATAAGTTTGAAAGTTTATTCAAAATTTACTGCATTTATGTACAATCTAATGTGTAAATTTGATAAGGTGAGCACAAATTTTATCGTAACCGGAGATTTCAACCTACCAAATATTATATGGGTTCCTGATGACGAACATGATTTTTTATTACCAACTAACGTACATCCAGGGGCTCTATTCTTGAATCATTACGAAAATTTTTGGTGCCGAGTTAGTGTCGAAGTATAACGAAAATCTTAAAATGGTATTCTTGAAATTGGATTCCGAAAATTTTCACAACGGAACGTTACTAACATTTTCGTAATGGTTTTTTCGTTATTTATTTTATTTTCGTAACACAATTATTTAGATTTTTTTTAATATTCGTAGTAATATTTAAATCTTAATAATATTAAGCACAAAAAGACACAATAATAATTTTCAAAACGTCCGTTTCGCTTAAGGTTTTCAATTGAAATAACATTTTTAATCACCTCATTACTAAATGTCATTATATTTTATTCCCCTCTTTCTTATTTTCGTAATGGTTTCAGGAATACCAATTTCCCAAGTATAACAAAGTGAAACTCATTTTGACCGTTCCAAATTTTGTTACATTTTTGAGATATTTCATGGAAGACATGCAACCGCATAACATCCAGTTCTTTGAGTTACGGGTTTTTGTTCCATAGTTCATAGTAAACCTTGTAATAAAATGGAACTTTACCGTGGAACTTAGTTCCAACAATTATTACATAAAAGAAGAAATAAGTGGGTTATGATTTCTCCATTACGATTACGAAAATTTTAGGTACCGAAAATTTTCGTAATAGTTCAAGAATAGAGCCCCTATATTGAGCATAATAATGTAGACGCAGTATCTATGTGTGGTTTAAATCAAATTAATTGTATAAAAGATTATAGAGATTTGTATTTAGATTTAGTTTTTTCAAATTTTCATGATAATTTATATACATATTACTGAATGCCACTTTTCATTTGGTAATTGTGTGTGATCATAAAGCTATAGAAATCTCAATTAGAAATTATTATACTTCTGATATTCCTATTTTTGAAAATATTATATATTATGACTATAGGAATTGTAAGAATTCCGGGTTAAGTGAATCTTTATCTACGAGGGTATATCAAAAAGTCTTGCAATATCATATGAAAAAAACGAGTGAGTGAGACAACAATATATTTTTCAAAACCATTTTTTGTCACGATGAAACTTCTAGAAGAACATTTCGATGTAAATTTTACGGTTCGTTTGTTTTTGTCAATTTAGTAACATGTGTTTTGAATTTTTCTTAAAATGAATGAAATTGAATATCGCGCCGTTACTAAATTTTTCTATAAAGATGGACGAAATGCAATTTATATATTCAACTATATATCAAAAGTTTACGGCGAATCTGCACCATCATATGCCACAGTAACAAAGTGGGTAAAATTATTCAAAAGTGGTTGGGAGTCATTATAAGACGATAACCGCTCGGGTCGGCCAGCAGATGCTATTAGCCATGAAAACGTAATTTTGGCTGATTCTATTGTATTGGAGGACCGACGTATTTCTGTTCCGCGGTTAGCGTGGAGACTTTCTCTTTCATACGGTACCACATATACTATATTACATGACCACCTTCACATGTCGAAAGTAAGTGCGCGATGGGTTCCCCGTTTGTTGAATGCTGAACAAAAAAAAATGCGTGTTTAAACTTCAAAGGCGATTTTAGATATGTACAAAGCAGATCCAGAAAATTTCTTGGGTAACATAATAACAGGCGATGAAACATGGCTTCATCACTGGGATCTGGAATCCAAACAAGAATCGATGCAATGGATTAAACGTAGTGAACCACCACCAAAGAAATTCAAAACTCAACCGTCTGCTGGTAAGGTTTTGGCAACAATTTTTTGGGATGCTGAAGGAATTTTGATAATCGATTATATGCCACCGAAAACCACAATCACAGGCATATATTACGCAGAGGTTTTGCGAAAATTGAAAAAAGCGATCCGGGAAAAACGGCCAAGGAAAGTTAGGAAAAAAATCTTGCTTCTTCACGACAATACACCAGTGCGCAAGGCTAATATTGCTCAAGCTGCATTAAAGGACTGCGGCTTCGTGGAAATTCCGCATCCACCGTACAGTCTAGACTTGGCACCCAGTGACTACTTCTCTTTCCCAATTTGAAAAAAACACTAAGGGGCCGGAAATTTTCCAGTGACTATGAAGTACAGTCTGTTGTAAATGAATATTTTATGGAGCAAAAGAAATCTTTTTTTTTAGAGGGTTTAGGTAAGTTAATTGATCGATGTGACAAATGTATAAACCTTAAAGGAGATTATGTCGAAAAATAAAAATATTGCTGTCTCTCTCACTCTTTTTTTTCATATGATATTGCAAGACTTTTTGATTTGCCAACATTGATTGGTGGTTACTTTTCGGTGATGATGATATTAATATTAATATTGATATGTTTTATAAAATTTTGTTCGCTAGCATTGATGAATTTGTACATAAAAAAACTTTTAAGTAGTTACCGAATTATCCACCTCATTTCACTAACGAGTTGATTAAATTACACAACTAAAAAAATTGATATCGTGGGAAATTTAAGAGTAGGTAATCCTTCCTTATATAATAAAACTAGAAAATTTGAATCACATAAACAGTTCATTATCAAAAGCAGAAGGGCTTATAATGAGTGTTTACGGGTTATTGAATCTTAATATATTATGTAATGTTTTTGGAAATTCATTAATTCCAAATGTAGAACATGTGAGCTGCCTACAACTATGTATTTTGATCAAAAAAGTAGTTCTGATTTAAACGAATGTGTAGATTATTTTAGGAACTTTTTTCAAAGTGTATACAAATTTGTTGACTGTTCTAACTTTAATTCTAACTTAAATTTTAAATGTCCCGTTCAATTTGCTTTCCATAAATGTCCGAATTTGAAATTATTAATGCATTGAACTCTTTCAAAAATGGTTGTGGTCCGGACGGAGTTTCTTCGTATATTCTGAAATTGTTAAAATGTCAACTTTGCTATTCCTTGAAATTATTATTTGAAAATTTTTTAAATACTTCAATTAAAAAAATATCTTCAATTACTCCAATCTATAGGGCAGGCGATCGTTCTAATGTAGCCAATTACAGAGGTAATTCTATTTTATCATCAATCCCTAAGCTATTTGAGGCCATATTGACAAGATACATTTTTTTTAACATAAAGAATTGCATTTCAACATCTCAGCACGGTTTTTCAAAGGTAGATCCAACAAACAATCTGATTAAGGTTAAACGTGAAATTGTTGATACATTTGAGTCGCAGAGTCAACTTGATGTCGGCTTTGTTGATCTCGCGAAAGCGTTTGAATCAACACCAAATCATCATAAACAAACTCAAGTTGCTTGGACTATCTGAAAAATTCGTTAATTAAGTGGAGTCATACCTATCTGACCTTGTTCAATATGTTAAGTTAAATCGTGTCAAATCAGATAAAATAACCGTTCTTTCCGGTGTTCCGCAGGGGCTCACACATTGGTTCTCTATTATTTACAATATTAGTAAATGACTTGATGGATGTATTGCATTACTCTATAAGGAACTTATGTATGCAGATGATCGCAAACTTCTCTGTCGCAATGTTGACCCCCTCGGATGCCACTGAATTACAATCTGACCCGGAATCGGTATTCTTGTGTTGTAGCCAAATCACAGACTTGGGAGTAACATTTGATCCCACACTGAGTTTATTCCGCATATTGATAAAATAATATCAAAATCATCATCTTTGTTGGGTTTTATACAACGTCTCTCTAAAGAATTTAAAGAAAAGAGGAGTCTTCAAATCTTATATTCATCAAGGGTTCGGTCAAATTTAGAATATGCTATATAGTCGTGTGGGCTCTTTTTTATAATGTACATATATTGAACGAATAGAAAAAATTGAAAGAAAATTTACTCGACAAATCTTTTTTACATTTAATCTCTACGACTGTCTTATTTGGATAATCTTCTTAATATACCTAGTTACAATAGGATATGTTTCGTTTTAAATTTAGAGCCCTTGTCAATCAGACGTTGTTTTGCTGTGGCTTTATTTGTGGCTGATGTTTTGGAAGCAAGGATTGATTGTCCATTTATACTTTCACATTTGAATATTTATGCTCCTATAAAACAGAACAAGGTCTTTATTACTACCGGATTTTCATCGTTCCAATTACTCAGTACACAAATCAATTAATTTTATGATTATGAACTTTAACGATTTCTGTGATATTTTTGATTTCGGAATGACTAAAGCACGTTTCAAAATTAAACTGAAAGATAACTTTAAAATTTCTATGTTTGAAGTGACTTATCTTCGTCGTGTTTTAATGAGATTTCCTTAATGTTATACAATACAAATATAAAAATGTAAATTTTGTAAATTTTGAGATTTTATGCAATCGATTTATTTTTACTTTTTACGCTATTGGCCGTAGGCACTTGGCGAAACACACTAATACTTAATAAAGACATTTTTATTAATCACTTGTTTTTTGTTTCGCAGTTATTTTGAATAATTTTCAAAAAGTTTAAAAAATCACTCGATCGATTTCGACTTGTTAGGTCATCATCAGGAGTATCTACATTTTTTTATCTACACAGTAGATACTCCTGATGATGACCTAACAAGTCGAAATCGATCGAGTGATTTTTTAAACTTTTTGAAAATTATTCAAAATAACTGCGAAACAAAAAACAAGTGATTAATAAAAATGTCTTTATTAAGTATACGATTTATTTTTATTGTGTAATTTTAGGCTCTTGGAATTATATTGTAATTATCATTAAGAATTTTTTATCCTGTGGAATATAATTATTGTAAATAAATAAATAAACATTTGGGTAGACTTACAGTGGCGTTCAATGAAATAGCACACATACGAACATTTTTCATTAATTTAAAAAATTTTAAAAATTCTTCTCAACAACAATATATTACTGCAAACAATTCCAATATTATCTACTAAAAAAATACATACTGTGGCACTATTCTGGCTTTCCCTGGGAATAGGGAATTGGGAAAAATATTTTCATATCATTTTTGTCCAAATTGTATTTTTCTGGCCTACTGAAGAATAAGTTTAGAGCAAAAAATTTCAAAACAAAGTTTATTGGGAAACTTTTGTTCCACAAAATTTTTATAGGGAAAAATATTTTCCCATTTAACTTTGTTTGCAATATATTTACACCAAGCATATTAGTCGCGTTTTTTCTTCGAACTAGCTGTCCGGAACAAAGAAAAACAATTGGTAAAATACTGGGAAATTTTTTAGAACTAACTTGTAGCTAACTTCAAGTCAATATTTTGACATCGTCAGTATTGTTTGTTTACGCTTGTGTCATATTTATTTATTTCATGAAGAGCAATACATTTTATATTTATACGACGAAATTCGAACAATAAAAATGAACGTAGAGGTAATTTTGTGTATCTGTAGTATATAATAGTATACAAAATATAATACAGTTAATAAATAAAATATTTGTAGTATTTTGTAGATCACTTTACGAGCGATAATGAGGACACGGAAGATGTAGATATGCTGTTCACATCAGAATTAGATACAGATTCATCAAACGATGAGGAGCATGAATCGCATTATAAAGTTTCAAACTTTATTAATAGTATAGAAAGCTACAGTGAGATGGACTTTAAATCGTATTTTAGATTAAACAGATCAACTGTGTTAGATTTGATTGGTAATTTTTTCATTGCATTTATAAAACAAAAATTTAACATATTAATTAATTTGCTGTTCTTTTCTTTTAGTCAAATAAAACGAAATTACAGATCCACATAGTTTTAAGTTAGACCCTAAATTAGACATTTATATATTTTTATGGTATATAAGTAATACTATAACATTTCGGCAGCTCGGTAACCTCTTTGGGGTGGCGAAATCAACAGCATGGAATGTTGTAGTGCGGGTATCGCAGTTTTTTGTTGATAATGGTATACCTTTTTTTATTATTATAATAATTTATAAAATGTTTATTAAAATATATAATTAAATTTATAGGTCGAGAATATTTAAAATGGCCGTCATTGGAGGAGAGAAATTTAATTTCGGCAAAATTTGAGGAAATGAAAAAAATTCCAAACATAATAGGAATAACTGATGGAACTCACATAAAAATTAAGATGCCACATGACCATAGCGTATATTACTATAATCGGAAGAAATATTTTAGCATCTCAATGCAAGTAATTGTAGATGCTAAAAAAAAATTCATTGATGTCTATTGTGGGGAACCTGGTTCCTACCATGATGCAAGAGTTTTAAGGCGCAGCACTATATTTAAAGAGATCGATGAGGATATGGGTAATTATTTTCAACGAAATCAGTTCATATTAGGGGACAGCGCTTATCCTGTTAAGGAATGGCTAGGTCCGCCGTTTAAAGACAACGGGGTATTAACAGATGGCCATCGTCATTTTAATAAAATTCACTCGTCAACTCGAGTATTGGTCGAAAATGCTATTGGGCTATTAAAAAACCGTTTTCGGAGGCTTCTGCATTTTACAGAAACTATAGATTTAACATTTTTAACTCGCATAGTTTATTCGGCATGTGTTTTACACAATATTTGTTTGGCTCAAAATGACGTTTTTGTGTTTGATGAATTTATCCAGGAACCAGATATAAATGAGATAGAAGACGCACATGTATCATCAAAAACTGAACAACATGACAGGCGTGAAAGACTGTACATGGAACTTATAGAAAAACATATAATTTAATTCAATCAGTTCATTTAATTCATTACATTGTATAATAAAACAAAAATTTAAACTAAAATACTATAATAAAACTAAAAATATTAAAATGAATTTAATTCACTCCGAATCGGAAATTAGGTACTCTACGTTTGTAAATATTTCATCATTTTTGGAGATGATTTGTTGCGGTAAAGTTGTTGTTGGTTGAGGAATAGCAAAAGCTTTTTTTTTTCCTCGAATAATTTAAATTTGTGGTCATTTTTTTGTTTGCGCTTTGGTGGGACATCTATGGGAGAAACATTAGACATGGGGTTGTTGGACGGGGAACGTGTATATGAGGTAGGATTATGGGTTCTATTGAAAGTGGATGATGGAAGACTTATTATGGTGGACGTTATATGAGAACAACCAGTAAGTGGTTTGTCTCCAAATATCTCGACAATTCCTTCTCAAAAGGAATGATACTCGGAGACACACCAGTCCGCTTCTCGTTATCTATTCCACATTTGTAGGCTTGCAACAAAGCCTTCATTTTATTCTCCAGCTGGCTGCTTGTTACTGGTGATTTCTAAAACAAAAATAATTATAATTAAAATACATTAATTCCAATTCTTAATTTTGGAACTACTTACAATTACGTTCATGGAGAGTAAATCCTCCAGAGTATTTGAAAACGCATATTTTTTTTTTGCGATGGTTTTCAAATTCGGCTTTTCTTGCATTGTAACAATGCAAGAAAGCCCGGGTTCCTTCATCTAACCAAACCCGTCGTGATCTGTAAAAAAAAATATCTTAAATATTGTTCAACCGGTTGATGTTTATTTGCATCAGGATTTTACCCCAAGTCGGCCTCTTTCTCCATTTCGATAGATATTTTTATTTATTTTAAAATATAAAAAACGAATTAATTTAAATTTTTTGTTTCCTATACATATGTAATATATATGACATCTAAAAATAAACATACATGAAGATAGTGTTAATTCTAAAAATAGTACTAAAAATGTCCCATTGTTTATTTCCCTCACCTACTCGCTACAATTCTGAACTGCTCTCGATAAAACCATAGATTTGTTGCGAACTGGTAAAAATAAATTTTATTTGACAATTTATTTTAAAGAGATTAATTAAAATGTGTGGGTAAACAATAAATACTTCACGTGTAAGCAATCAAAATTGAAATAATTTTAATTTGAACGAAAAAATATAAATCAAAAAATCGCTGTTCTGGACAGTTGTCCGAAGAAAAACCGCGATATTGCCTCAGTAGGCCAGAAAAATGCAATTTGGACAAAAATTCTATAAGAAAATATTTTTCTCAATTACCTATTCCCAGAGAAAGCCGGAATAGTGCCACACTGGGTAACTTGATTTTTTTTTTTGTAAATTTGGGAAAATCACCGAAAACCAATATAAAATATTTTTTTTGTGTTCAAGTGTTGCCATATTTCCAGTTAAAACTGGATATCCAGGTTTTATTTTTATTGATGATGATTGCTCAGTTTTTTTTTATCATACAATTCAGTCTTTTGCATCATTTCATCATCATTTATAAAATTTATCTATTCTGAATACAATGCTATATTCTGAATTAAAATTAAATACAATGCTTATAGACCATTATAGTTTCGTTTAATTTTGAATTAGGAAGAACTTCATCTCACACATTCAACTTCGAATTCGAATTGGATTCAAATTCATAAAACTTAGCAAAAGAGATCTTATAACAATAATGATTTAAATTTTTATTGAAATTATATAATTAATATTTTTTTAAAAGTTTTATTAAATTTTAATTTGGAATTCAATTAATAAAATAAGCAATATTTCCATAAATCAACAAATATTGTGTTAGAGGGGGGGGGGGGGGGGTTACAAAATATGTATCGGACGGCAACCAACAAAGCCTCTTTTGACCGACAAATGGATAGGCTATATTTAAAATCTTGTTGGCTATCTTGCATCTGTATCCATTTAAGAGCTATGACGTTTTAAAGTTAAAATAAATAATAAAATGATTTGTTTTTTTATTAAATTGAGTTTTTCTCAAAAAAATCCTAATATAAAAGTTTTTCTTTTACTTAATTTTAATCCGCTATGATCTCCTCTACAATCTCCCAATCCGGTATTTGTACCCACATGTTATAATTTTTTACTTATGAGATGAAGAATGAAAACACTACAGAAGCAATACAGTTGCAAACATATTCACGCCAAGAGCGAGAAAAAATATAGGTTTTACTGGTTGTGTACGAAACAAAAAATGTTGTCAGTAAAATTTTACTGAGAGAATAATTGTGATGGTGTTAGTGTGCTGCCATAATGTGCTATAAAAACTGAAGTATTTTTATGGCAGTATTGTTCACACTTCCACAAAAAATGTATGTAGAAATACGAAGTTTTCTCACACTCATACAAAATAAATCGTTCGCCATTTTTATAGCCATGTCCATTTCTTTTTTTCTCGAGTTTAAATTTGTTAACGTTGGTGGTTTTTGTGGCACATATATAAAAATTAAAATATTAAAATATATATAAAAAAAATCGAAATATGCATACTTTTATGAAAATTGTAGGTTAAGCCGAAATGTGATTGTCAAAATGAAACCATACAATTTTACTACAATATAAAAATGAAATAAAAAATATTTCTTTTCTTTGTCACTCTTATAGATTTTTAAGACTTTTTTGTTTTCGTTTTTTCAGTAAAAAATGGTGTCAGCAAATTTTTTCCATGGAATTAAAGCATTCGTTTAGTTCTTGTTGTTTTTTGTTATTTTCCGATATATGAAATTTTAACTTGTATTTCATAATCCTTAATCCTCTGGTATGTTTAGAGGGTGGATATAAATTTATTGGCTCCCGTTAATAGAAGCACTTTATTAAACGATTTCTGCAACTCTGATTCTGACAGTATATGGTCAGTAGCATTTGGAATTGGAAGTTTAAATAAAGTACTTCCAGAATGTGTAATCATGTGAAAGATAAACTATTAGAGTTTAACTTTGAGATAAATACCTTCTTCATTTATTACGAGCTTCTGGAACCTCGTCAAACTATTACAGCTGAACGTTACCAAGTGATCAAATTAAGTGATGCTCTGGAGAAAAAAAGACCATTTACGGACCAAGGAAGGCGGAAGGTGATATTGCTGAATGAAAACGCTCGTCGACTTTCAGCAAAATAAACCCAAAAACTCATCTTCTTCCTAGGCTGGGAATGTCACTATATTTGAAAGACCAGCGATTAACAAAACTTGAAGATGTGGAAAAATGGCTCGATGACTATTTTACTTCGAAGCCACCAAGTTTCTATCACGAAGGCATTCATCATCTACCTGATAAATGGCAGAAGACCATAGATAGTAATGGCGAATATTTCGATAATTAATCTTTGTAAAAATTATATTTTCAATAAAATTGAATTTGACCAAAAAAGCAGAGTTTCTACTTGCACACTTCATAGGTTTTCGATTTATAGTGAGTAATGAGTTCTTATTATAATTAAAACTACCCACCTCTAGCAGTTTCTGCCGTTGGAGTCTTCTCACTGCATTTTCATGTCGAGAAAATCGCTGTAAGTGTTTCATTGCTTGTTTTTTTATTTCATCGGTGGCGTATTCTGTAAAAGCAGTTTCTAGTGTATTGGCAGCTCAAAATGTCTACCCAAGAGCCAGTAAACTTTCCTATATTTGATGTTTAACTCTTTTTTTTCTTTTTGATTTGGTTTCTCCATCTTAGTTTAGCATTGAGGATTATACCAAGGTATTTAGCTATATTTGCATATGGAATTGGGTTTGAATTAAGAACTCCGGGAGTCCTGTTTACATTTTGATTTATAAACTCGACATATACTGATTTGGCTTCATTTAACAAGATGCGCCATTTTTTAGTCCAGTTATTTACTGCCCAAGTACGCTACCTTGTAGTCCACCTGCTGATATTCTTTATAGTTTAGAGTCCTCGTTTTCAAGTTTGACTAGAAAGTGTCGATCTGCAATGTCGGATTTAAGAATTTGATAAAATTGCTTAGGCAAGTCTCGATGGAGTTTAAATTCTAGCCCTCTATTGATTTTATATTTTAGTTCTAATAAGGGGTCACATGTCTTATGTTATAAGATCATCTACTTTGTTGAAAAATCTCTGTCACTTTTAGCCTAAGATCCGTCATCGTTTTTGATAGGTGGCACGTGCATTTTGATTCTTTTTAACCCCTTCGTTGCATTCCATAGTGAGTAATTGTCATCCTTTAATTCAAGAAGACCGCTAAGTCACTTATTTATGTTTTCATTCTTTATTTCCTTTATTAGCTGTTTTAATTTAGGTGATGATTTTTCCTAAGCTGCTTATTGGATATTATTATTGAATGTTTCTCACGGAGACTTGTTTGCTCTTCCACTAATTTATTCTTACTGTTAGGTATTATTTGCATTAAAATCTTCGCCTATGATAAAATTTGGTCCGAGTGATTTAAAAAGTCGACTGTTCTGATAATATTATTTTGCATGGTTGCATTCGTAGCCACGTGTTTTAATAAATGAAGTTCTTGTTAAATGAGTTTCCGATACAAGACATAAATCTATTTTTTAAGTTTAGGATAGTTTCTTGCTCTTGATCATATTGTGGTAATCCATTCGTGTTCCAAATAGCAATTCTAAGTGTTCTGTTCATCTTTGCAGTTGTACCGCTACTTTGCATACTCTATAGTTGGCTGGCCCGGTGGCTGGACCATTTTCGGACCAAACTAGATCGGTAGAAAAGTAAATTCTAAGAACTGTTGTAGTATTTTTTAACTTAGGATAAAGTTAGGAAATATTTCATGCGCATAAGTTATTGACATTTGAAATCAAAATAACAGGTGGTCGTAATTAAGTGAAGCGGAGTGTACTTCTATATGAGTACACAAGATGATTTGACTTTTTATTGCGGTTCAATTCATTACCGCATCTAACAAATTTTTGAATCATAGATGTTATATGTACTACAAGACACAAAAAGTATGATAAGCATAAATTAAATTCAACACGAATATAATAATCACACACCGATCATTATAATTAAAGTTACGTTGCCGTTTCATTATTGTAAAATATGTAGCTAGATATCTCAAAACATCATCGTCACATACCAAATAAGTTGAAATCAAATCTTAATTTTTATTTTTATTTGTGTCTGTTAAATGGCTCTCATGCTGGTATTAATCATTTTATTATTATAATTACCATCGAAATATAAGAATTTTTTTTATTTTAAATTAGATTTTTTTTTGTCATAACACATAAAAAATTATTTGTCTGTTTTTGTTTGGCAACTCTGTTGTCATTTTGTGACGATATCGAAATCATAATTTTTGTTAATATCCAATTTTTATTACTTAAAGAATTTTATACGAGTATATTATAATAATATTTATTGGAAACTGGTTATCCTTTTTGGTCGCATTGCATGGTAACCGAACCGCCCTGCGCATTATCGAGTATATCACGGACAAACGTTCATTTAAAATTTAATAATTATAAATGAGGCTAATTTATAAGTTTTCCAGTGAAACGACAGAATGTATAAGGCACATTATACCCATATAATACCAAATTTAATTTGCGGAAAATCAGTCTTTAATGTGTAATGGGTTTATTACACAACTTCTTCATATTTTTTTTTATTTTAATTTTATTAATGTAAAAACGTGGCCAATTGAATATGTCTACTCTCTACGTATATATTCATGATGAATTTAAAGAGATTTATTTTTATAGCAATTTATGATATTAAATTATATTTTAATTTCCTTGTGAACATTACTGTGTACAAATAAATGTGCATTCATATAATAATGCATTAGAGTTATTAATTTAATTGATGTACAGAATAACGACGCGATTTGGTTTTTTATGAGCTTATAACTAATTTAGTTTTATGTGAAAATAATAAAATAAAGGTATTTCATACAGATTTGTGGATAATTTTATTACCTTTATAGTTTTATATGAGAGTAGTTTTGGCTGTAATATTATGCTGTCAAAATAAAACCAATTGCAATCTTAAAGTTTCAACGTCTTGTTATTACTGTTTTTCGTAGAAAATTAAACACTATGTGTAATTTAAAACAAATATTTAGCTGCTCGGGGTACGTCGCACTCCGTCGTACATGACCTACCTGCGAGCGCTACGAGCTCATAGTGAATCAAACCAAACAACCATTTCCCAATAAAGTGGCATCATCTGCTCGGGGTGATCTTTGACTTTGAGTAAGCCTTCTTCAGTTTGACGAAACACATTAGCAATAGAAGACAGGCAGAATTTGACGGAAACGCTGAATTAGAATCGAGCATTCTCGTAACGTTTTTTGAGCGCTTCGAATGACTTTGTATAGCTCATTCTGCATTTTTCTCTTCAATGCTATCTCAGTTAAGTATTTCATATGAAAGGTGTACACTGCTGTACACTACTGTTAATCCGAAAATGATTACAACAACAATTGCATTGTATAAAGCCGAGTTGGCTTTAATGTAAGCCAACAAATTTTTAGGTTTAGGCGAAATAAAAACATTTTATGATTATGGTGTTTATCGCAAGGCGGTTATTTTTTCTATTTTTTTTTTCGAAAGGTTGTCATCTTGTAAAAAAAAGACATTTGACATTTGTTATTTGTCAGCAAAATTCCGAATTTAATTTGTTCTATTTCATAAAATAAAAAAGATTAAAATAAATATTAATAAAATGAAAAATATAAGTACATTAAAAAGATTAAAGCTAACAGTCGTTTGTTTTCAGATTCAAAAGTTAAGCATAGCGGGATTTACGATAGCAACGCAGCTGAAATCTGTTTTCGCAATCAGAAAATAACCAACGCAAACTTGATTAAATATATTTTTTCCACTACTTAATAATGCAAAATGAACACTAGATGTAATGCGATTAAATGGATAGGGAGATTATGATTATTCCCCATATTATTAAGGAGAAAGTGTTTCCCTTATCAAATTAATTTTCTTATCAACAAAAAACCTAATGGTTTGTGTGCCTTATACGACTAGTAATGGAAAAGCCCTCGCTTACTATAACATCCGACGCTCCGCGTCTCGGGTTATAAACTCACTCGAGTTATAGTAGCCTACTTCTCAACCTTGATAACTTTTTAAATAATCGTTAAATATGTCCATGAAATAAAATAAAGGGTTAGGGTAAAAGTTCGCGGCCTTTTTTTGGGTGACATTGAAACAAAGAATTTTCTCATTTCAAATGAATTTTATTAAAACAAATATGTGCCATTTTGTTCGATGACCTTGTGCCATTTTTCTGGTAGAGCCATACTCCATCACTCTGGAACTTTTATGGTTTAGAGGCGAAAAATCGAGACAGCTCATTTTCGCAGGTCTCTTTTGAATTTAATGTAAAACCATTAAGATGGTTCTGCATGGACCGGAACACATGGTAGTCTGATGGTGCAAGGTTAGGACTATATGGTTGGTGCATCAAAACTTCCCAGCCAAGCTCCCTCAGTTTCTACTGGGTCATCAATGATGTGTGTGGTCTAGCTTTACCATGATGGAACACAACGCCTTTACTGCTGATTAATTCTGGACGTTTTAACTGAATTGCTTGTCGCTTGTCTTAAACGCATTAGTTCCTGACAGTAAAGATTAGAATCAATCGTTTGGTCCAGTGGCAGCACCTCAAAATGCACTATTCCTTTCCAAACGCACCAAACACAGCATTACATTTTTTGACGTCAATCATATGGCTTTGATACCGTTTGGGAAGGTTCACCTCGTTTCGTCTATGATCTTTCACGTTTCAGCTGCGCTTGCAGATGTAAATTCGGTCCATTAAATTTTTAACTGTTAAATCATGGGGTACCCAAACGTTTAAAACTGTTTTGTGATCAATATTTAGTTCTTTACCAACTGCATGGCTCCTTACATGCTGGTCTTCTTCAATTTTCTGCATGATTTCATCGACTTTTCCAGTGGGTGGTCAACCAGAGCAAGGTGCATCTTTGACATCTATATTTCCAGAACGAAAGCTCGCGAACCATTTCTTTGCTACTGATTTTGATAAAACACCTTCTACATAAACAGCACAAATTTTTTCGCAAGCCTGAGCAGCGTTTTTACCTTTGTCGTAATAAAATTGTAAAAGATATCGAATTTTTTCATTATTTATCTCCATGTTTAAAATGTTGTAACTTTTTATTCACTTCACCGATTTTAATATTTTGTATATCAAAGTGCAAGTTAAAATGTCACCATCTACCAAAAAGGCCACGAACCTCCTCTATCTATTATATTTTATCAAGTTTGCGTTGACTTTTTTTTGATTGCGAAAACAAATTTCATATAAAACATTTAACTGGCGCACAACTAACCGGCCGTTAGTCATTTTTCTGTGCAACCGGGCATTAGAATTATTATTTGGAAAATGGATTAGCACAGCATATTTCATAGCTAGAAATATCTATAAAACTAGAAAAAATAGATATATGATAGATAAATACGTGAGTATGAATGCTACCCTGCTATGGAGGAAACGCTAGAGATGGATTTACCGTACTTATTAAAAATAATATTATCATTATGAAGCGCCTGGTATTAAAGAAGAAATTGTGCAAGTTAAAACCATAAAAGTTGAATCAATCAATAATAGGGATCTCTGTTTCTCCACTGGGTCCCATTTGAAACACGATATTTTAAAGGCGAATTATCAAAACGCGATATTTCAAAACGCGATAGGTACATAACGCGATATGGTACAAAACGGGAGTTTATATGATCGGGTTATATCAGGCGGGTGAAGAGGAAATTTAATTTCACTTTATAGGAATTTAAAAATCGATAGGAGCGAGAGTATATAGGATCGGTATCAATCGGCTCGCTGCGCTCCCGTCGCTTCACAATGCACAATTTTAAGTTATATTGTCAAACCGGGATTCTCAAACCTTAAAATTCAGTTGCAAAAACCTCCATATTTTACTTATTCGTTTAATGCAAACCAATTTTGAACTTTGAATAACCTAAGTTAAATTTAGGTTAATGTTTTCCTTTAGTATTTTCTTTATTTTGGTTGAAATTAACCTCTACTAAACCCATACCTTCGGAAGTTGCATTTGAGTTATTTTGGAGTTAGGAATTTACTTTTGGATTTATTTTCAACCTTCATTTACTCGCTTATTAACGAAAATTGAATTTTGGATCCATGCGAGGAATTCTATTGGTTTGAAATAAACCTTTACTTAATCCCTTTTAACCATAGTTAATTTGAAGTCAATAACTTACTTTTAAGTTTGATTTCAACTTCAGTTAGACCTTATTTCAACTGTAGTTGGATTTTGTATACAAGCGTGCGGGTGCCTCTTAGTTTAAAATAAACCTTTTTTGAACTTTTCCGGTTCCAACCAGAGACATTCGTGTTAATTTAGGGTTAACAATTTACTTTTAGGTTTGATTTTTGACTTTAATTATTACTAAGTTCAACCAAAGTTGAATTTTAGTTGGAAAATAGTTTATGTTTGACTAACCGGTTATATTTTTTTTTTTTTTTTTTTTTTATTGGTAACTATGCGATCTGTTTTGGGGCTTAAGGCTCACCCTGCTCTTCCGCGGTTATGCTTTTTACGTCCTTACTTTACGCCTTCCGGCCAACTCGAGGACGTACGGCTATAGGACCGATTTAAGACCATCTGCACATTGCAAGCTCCATGCCAGCCTATACCGGCATGGAAGATGGGTCGGCCCATGGGTTTTGCACACCGAAAGGGGGTCATAGATGTGTTACATTTCACCACAGATCGAAATCTGTTGATGAAATTTCACTTTGCATCCTGCCCCTATCGAGATTCGAACCCGGTACCTCCCGATCCAAACGCCAAAGCTTTAACCACTGTGTCATTTGGTTAACCGGTTATATACTATCACCATTTCAACTCTTCTTCTAACCAGTAACGCTAACATTTGGCATCGTTTTTAATCATAGTACTTGTAAGTTTCTCACTGTGAAGTTAATTAAGTGCTAGTACTAAATTTAATTTATTAAAACGCGGAATAATTTGTTACTCGGGGTACATTTAAAAAATGTGGCGTTCTTATTTGGCAAAAAAAAACAGCAAATACAAATGTACTATAGATACACAATTAGTGTACCTACATTTGTATTTGCTGTTTTTTATTTTTTGGCAAATAATTAGGTTAATGTGATCCAGTGTTACACGAAATTAATAGTGTAAAAATAATTAAAAGTGATTTGAAGTCATAGGCAATAAATCAAAAGTGGCACATACTGTGTTAAATGATCTTGCGACTACTTTACTTAGGCACGATATGCCTGAAATACGTCATTTCAAATCTTCTTGGATTTTCGGTACAAGCGTGGATTCCTGTTGATTTGAAGTAAACCTTTCTTGATCCCTGTTTCAACCAAAGATACATTCGTGTTAATTATGAGTTAACAATTTACTTTTACGTTTGATTTCAACCATTATTAGACCTAAGTTCAACCAAATTTAGACAGCGACTTAGTAAGTTAAATTGAGCG
The DNA here is from genome assembly GCA_947310385.1 of Nephrotoma appendiculata. NCBI lineage: Eukaryota > Metazoa > Arthropoda > Insecta > Diptera > Tipulidae > Nephrotoma > Nephrotoma appendiculata. Next base: position 152,447,961 of record OX371224.1, on the reverse strand, counting down.
TTCTCTCAATAGGGTTCATTTTTATATTAAGAATGTTTTATATTTTTAGAAACAAATCAAAACATGACAAAGTTGTAACATCCATTAACGGAGGTAAACCGAATGCAGATCCGGCATAAATTGGTTGTATAATATGCCAACAATTATTTTTATATCACAGTTTTATATTTGAGACATTCTCTTTTATTTGAATTGGTGAACATTTTTATTTTTATATTACAGAACTTTGTAACTATTCAACGAGAGACTCTGTGATTATGTTTTTATTTTAAATTTTATTTAATGAAATATAAATTATATACTTTTTGATGATAAATTTATTCAAAAATTGTTATTTAATTTTTAGTTTTATTATTTACCCATTTTTAAAATCCAGTTCCTGGGTGTGCCAATTATGAATATGTGCTTTATGTTGACCAGCTGATTATTAAGCGAAAAATAGTAGAAAATAATTTAAAACCATTTCCCTTATGCTCCAATTTAGTAGTTGAAATAATCAACGATTTAGTATAAAAGTAGATTAGAAGAGAATTAAATTTATTTCAAGCATACCATAAAAACTAGTAATCTTACATTACACAGATTAAGCGAGGAAACGATTATTTCAACTACGGTACTGAAGGATAGGAAAATCTTGTTAAGATATTTTCGACTTATTTTTGAATCCGGATTCAGCTGATGAATTTATGGTATTCATAACTGGAACACCCTGTAGTTCTGCAAAAGTTGGATTGCAACCATTAAATAACGTTCAATTTAATTGTTAAAGCAACGGTTGCATAACCAGTAGATCCCAACTTATTAGTTGATTTCATGTACATCCCTAACTCGAAAAGTGAATAAATTCAATGTTGAATATGGGTTTAGGAAAAACCTTGAATTATTTCTAACCCTACTATGCTTCTGCGATTAACGGTTAAACAATAACCTTTTTGAAACTAGTACGTTACACTCAAGTTAGCTGTATACGGTTGTTTAACCATAGTATGCAACTAATGTTAGTAATTACCTGTCAAAACGCCTGTCGATCGACGGTTAGTGAAACGTTAGATTAACGGAAAATAAACCAATTTTAAACTTCTGCATTATTTCCACCTAAGTTAAATTACGGTTTATGAACCGTTCTCGACCTCCAAATTGCTACATGGGTCGTTTTGTCATATCTCGTTTCGAAATATCGCGTTTTGAAATATCGCGTTTCGAGCGGATCCGATCTCCACTATTTATTGTCTTCCACGTCATCAATTAAAAAAAGAAGAATACAGTGACGGGGATGGTTTTAATGCAAAGAGGGGCGAGAGAAGAACTATGAATTTCTCTCTTGCGATAAACCAACATAGTATAGTGATAATAAAAAAGATAATTCACCTAAATTAACAAACAATTAAAACAACTAATAATGGATACAATCAACTTTGAGGTCTTTCTAAACTAAAGGATGACGATCACTCACTTTGGAAAGTAACAAAGCGGCTAAAAAGAACTAGAATATATGTGCCACCTACCAAAAATGATGACGGATCCTGGGCTAAAAAGGACAAACAGAAAGTCTCTCTATTTGCTGCTTATTTAGATTTTTTTAAACCGTTGTCGAGACAAACGACAAATGAAAATACAACGGTCGTGAACAAAGTAAATGATCTTAACATAGAACATGTGACCTTAATGGAACTTAAAACTGGATTCAATAATAAGTTAAGTATCAGAAAAGCTCCAGGTTATGATTTAATTACTGGGCAAATTGTGAGAGCCATAATCAAATAATTAACTCAGTCTTCAGGCTGAAATATGTTAAGCGTCAATGGAAGGTGGCTGAAGTAATTATGATTCCTAAACCAGTTAAACCAGGGAACGATAAAAAATCATATAGACGCGATATCACTACTTTCGGTCATATCACAAATATTTGAAAAACTGTTGCTGAAGAGACTCATACCTATAATACAAGAGAGATGCTTAATTCCATCACACCAATTTGTGGTTAGAGAAAATCACCGTACAGTTGAACAAGTTCACAGAATAAGGGAAGTCATTGAGGATGCACTTAATAATAAGAAGATATGCTCCAGTATTTTCTTAGTTGTAGCACAAGCTTTCGACAAAGTTTTGCACCAATTGCTTGAACTTAAACTACATCCAGATCTACTTAAAAAATTTTATGAAATTCTTAAATCCTACATAGCAGATCGACACTTTAGAGTCAAATTTGAAAATGAGTACTCGGAACTAGAATAATATCAGCAGGTATACCACAGGATAGCACATACTTGAACAAATTCTGTTTATTCTTTATATAAGAAACTTACAGAATATTCAAGGTCCTACATAGCATTTGGAAAAGATATATGAGTACTGTGAGCCACTGGACTAAAAAATGGTGAATCTTATTAAATGAAGCTAAATCAGCATACATCAATTTTCGTTCTCAACTTGCGGTTCTCAACTCAAGCTAAAATGGAAAGAACACATCAAGAAGAAAAAAGAAGAGTTAAACATCAAATATTGGAAAATGTACTGGCTCATGGGTAGGAATTCTGAGCTCTCAATACACAAGAAATTGCTTCCATACAGGCAAATTCTAAAACTCGTATGGACCTAAGGTATCCAACATTGGGGTTATGCCAAGAAAACCAATGTACAACAATACAATGCTTTCAAAATACGATACAATGCTTTCAAAATAAAGTGCTGTGAGGGATTTTCTAAGAGATGGCGTAACTTTAGTACTAAACATTCTTTTTCAATGACACCTACAGCCTTTTAAAGTGTTGACATTCCACATTAAAATTAAGTTTGTCATTATTCGTGAAAGTGTAAACAACATATTTTATAATCCCGTTTAAACATGTCGAATTTCGTAACAACAAAACAGCATTTGTGGGAAGCATTACTTTTTTGCTTTAATCAAAAGAAAAAAGCTGCTGAAAGTTTTCGTTTGCTTCAAGAAACTTATGGTGAACATGCACCAACTCAACAAACTTGCAAAAACTGGTTTAAATGTTCAAAAGTGGTAATTTTGATGTCAGTGACAAAGAACGTTCCGGTCAACCAAAAAAAATCAAAGATGAAGAATTATTGAAGGAAAACTCAGCTCAAACAGAAAACTTGCAGAACAGTTAAATGTCACTCAAGCAGCCATAAACAAATGTGTACATGCCATAAAAATGATTCAAAAAGGAGGAAAATGGGGATAAACATTGTAAAATCGTACCATGGGTAAGCCAACATTGAAAATCGTTTAATGGTTTGCAATTCTTTGTTTACAAGACACCGAACCATGTACATTAACAGCAAAACGAAACATTCATGGAAGTAAGGTTATGTTGTGCATTTGGTGGAATCAAAAAGGAGTGGTGTACTATGAGCTGTTAAACCCGAACGAAACTATTACTAGTGAACGTTACCAACAGCAATTGATAGATTTGAACCCCATGCATTGAACGAAAATCGTCCGATTCCAGTCAATAAACAGCGTAAAGTGATTTTGCTGCACGTCAATGCTCGACCACATGTCGCAAAAAAACAAATAAAAATTACGCAGGAAGTACTTAAATGGGAAATTCTACCGCATGCTCCCTATTCGAATTCTTACCATTTCTTAGAAATAAACGTGTTTTTTCTGCAAACAAAACCCAAAATCTAAGTTATACTATCAATACATTAGGAACGACAACTTTCATAGTTAGGCGAACTCTTTTTGAGTTTGACATGAGCCGTGTTTTATTATTCGAGCACTTTCCGGAGCCGAATGAGAAATTTCTACTGAAACTTTAACTAACTTTAATTCACTGCTGTCGCTATATACCATAAAAATGAAAAATAAATGCATCCATAAAACAAACATTTATCACCTGAAATATCCTAATTGACATTTATTTTGACATAAAGTTATAAATATGAATTCATCTTGCTACGTTTTAATTTTTTTTTTATTGTAATATTTAGTTTCTAATAGTTTCAGGGGTTTATAAAATAAAGGCCTTTTCAAATTTCCCATTGACATGGATAGTGCTCCTGAAAGTTGAATGAAAAATATTAGTTTAGAGTTAAATAAATTAACTATTTGCAAAAATAGCGCGCTAAATATAAGTTTTGACATAGAAAATTGGGTGCTCCAGATACCTCTATCGGGTGCTAATAAAAACACACGGCTATGGATTTTCATCCAGTAAAACTTTAAGTTCTTCGTCTTCAAATTATTTTACTGCACCTGAACGTGGATCGTCGTCAAGACTAAAATTGCCATCACGAAATCTTACAAACTACTTTTTCACTGTTGAATGACTCACCGAATGTTCACTCACAGTCGAATTATCAATAGCTTGAGCAGCATTTTTTTTCATTTGATAACAGGATAGAACACAATGACGAAAATGTGGCTTATCGACATCCATCTCTTAAAATTGATGCACACGGAACGAAAGCCTTTAAATGACTGACACTTATGTCATAAAAACAGTAAATACTAAGCTACATATATATATATATATATATATATATATATATATATATATATATATATATATATATATATATATATATATATATATATATATATATATATATATATATACAAAATGGTGGGCGATTTAGATGCATTCAAGTATATTTTAATACAACCAATTTCAGTGCCGAGTTTCTATTTGCACACATAATAAATACTATTTCAACATATTTGTGTTGTAGTTTGAATATCTGACAGTCTAAACCGCACAACTGTCTGCTTTGCTGAATACTCCATATTAAAGAAAAACCCTACAATATATATAAAAAAAAAAAAAATCATTATTAAATTATAGATCTCTTTCCTTTGCAATATTTTTCGAGAAGTTGTCTTTCATTTTGAAGTGATTTCTTCACTGCCTCTATATATATAAAAATATTCAATTTTTCCAAATCACAATAAAATTTTATTTTTATTATTCCGTTCAGACCTCAATTAGAGTTTCCGGACCGCTTTGTGATCACTAATTTATACTTTGGCGTAACATTTACGTCCTGTAAACTGAGAATTTTCATCTTATATACGTTTAAATATCTAAATCTATACATAATTTAGCAAACATATTGTACCAAGACGAAATCGTTTAAAATTTAGTTTGTAATGCAACATTGTAATTAAAATATCAATAAAATAAACATTCCGAAAATATCAAATACAAATCCCGCCAAATCATTCTAAACATTTCTATTTTAAACTCGCCCGCCTAATCAGATAGTAATAAAGACTCATCTAATTAGTAGCTTCTTCTGTATACTCGACTCGTATGAATGCAATCGTATTATAAAAGATAATTTTGGGATCATCAAAAATTTCTAATCTTCAATATTCAATCGTTCATAAAATATATGTCTATGTTATGGATGTATAAGCAGAGTTAATTAAAATTAATTAAGAAGGTCAAAAAATGTCAGCAAAAACTTTTAAGCAACCAAAACAACAACAAAAATACACAGTGTGTATATAGCATATGCGCACAGTAACATGTGTGTGGCGCTTTATATTTATATGGTAATTGCATTACAAAATGAATAAACAATTCGCGCAGCGCGCACACAAAAGCTAAATGAATCATGCACACACAAAAGTCCATTTCAATATTCTAAACTTAATAAAAACAATAAAGTTTTTTTCTCTTATTTCCATGTCTTCTTCTTCAAGTATTGGAGTTTAATTTCTTATATACTCTCGTATACATATTACATTCTCGACCGGTAAGATGGTTTCTTCTTTCTTATTAATTAAAGTGGAATGTTAAATTAAATATTCTTGTTAAATGGTTTTTTGGATTATTGTTATTATTCGTTCTATTCTGAGTGAACATATGAAGATAACATACGAGCATGTCGTGATGATGGCTGTTGTTTAAAATATTGCGGTTGCATAGCCCTTTTTATTAGTTACGTGGGTTACACACCAGAATCGCCACCGTCTATTATCATTCATCCAGCATGTACCTACATACTAAATTTTATTGCTAATTATTTTTATTAATCAAAAGTCTTATTTTTATATACCTTTATTGCAATTACAGTTAATAGTTAGGTTATGTTTTGTTAACGGAATAAATCTTGTTTTTTTACGATTAGGTTCCTATATATAAATGATGTTTAATAATTACAAAACCCATTTTCATATCATTCGAGATTTTCGGGTGGCTTTTTCTTAAAATATCGTTTCTTTCAAATAGGTTCTCAAGAAACTTTAAGACAATTTGAAATTTGATTGTAATCAGCTATGCAATAACACGAAAATAAATAAAAATTGGAATGAAATGGAAGAGAGGAAGAAACAGACAGTAGTATGGACACGAAATGATTAACAATATTCTCGAAATATAAGAAATTTTCAACAGAAAATAAGAATATTGACATTTTTGTGACACTGGCTCTTGAATATATAAAAATTTCATTTTAAATTTGGTTTTCATCAAGATATTGGTCGTTAGCAGTGCCCATAAGGTCAATCGCATGCAAATACGTGCTTCTTACATATATGTATATTCAAAAATTGAAGTAATTGATCTTATTTATTTTCGTTTTGTGTGCAAAATTATTTATATTTTATATGGTTAGGTTACAATGATCGGGATTTCATTCGCTGCTTAAGTAATTTTATTGACTAATAACCTATATGAGTTTTATGCAGGGCCGGTTTTAAACCGTTTGCCTTTTGACGATAGTTGTTTTGGTTAAATTTCTCGCCTTTTAGTTTTATCCAACAGTTTTTTAGCGATTATGCCCAAACCGACAAAAGTAAAAGGCGAGAAAATTGAGCATCTATGGGTTTAGCTGTCAAAATGTCAGTTTGTGCTTAAAATTATTTTGTTATTTTGCGGGCGGCTTAGTGTGGTGATAATTTTTTTTTTAGATTTTATGCTGTGTGCCTCACGTCAATTTTTTTGTCAAAATTTCCAACTAACTAAATTGATGGTTAGTTCATACCAATCGTTCAAAGGTGGCACAATCAAAAAGCATCTGATGTTTAATTAAAATCTCTTATATAAACTTAAATTTAACATTCTACAAATCATTTCTAATCACTAATCAGTAATTGATAAATCAAAACTAAGTTTGCAGTTTAGAACTAAATATCGATTTTGGTTTATAAATATTAGAGACATCTAACGGCAATTTAGACAAAAAAAATCGGCGTCAGGCACACAGCGTTAGTATTATTTTTATAAACTAAAATAATTTTACGAGTGAAAAAAAATCCCACTGGTCGATTTCAGTGGAACTGGTATATCAAATCATCCCAAATTTATATTTTTCTAAGAGGTACAAATGTGGTTTTATGGAATTAAAGCGCCTATTTTTCATTGAAAAATGTTAAAATGTGTCGAACTATTTTTTTTTATTTTTCAAAAGCGGTTTATAAATATTAAAATGTGCTCTCATTGCAGCTTCCATCCTTCTGGGCATACTAAGTAGGCTTGTATCATTTCTTGCGGACTTCCAGTCTTCTGTGCGCTGCAACACTCAGCTCTGCTATCGAATCTGGTGCGGAATTTCAAGCTCTAGTACGGCGTTTTAGAATGTTCCATACATGCTTAATCGGATTAAGGGGCATATCCTCCATCCGGTCGTAAATTAATTATTTGCGATCAGAAATATGGTTACTAGATTAAATTTGCTATGCCAATTGACACATTTTATTTAAATTTAAATTTATTTTGCCATTGTAGAGTAGAAATCTACGAAAAGACTGCGACGCATTTTCCGAGGTCGCAGTATAGGGCATGGCAATGGGCATGGCAAAATAAATCTAGTAACCGTATTTCTGACCTTCCACCAAAGCTTATACATTTTGCAATATGTTACACGGTGCGTCACGTTCTCAAACATTTCTGTATACAAGATTACTTTCATCTGGTATCCATAATTGGATTCTGGTCTCATCTGAAAAGAGAACAATGTCCCATTGATCGGTTCCCCATTTTGCATGAGTATATGAACAAATTCTATTTGGCTGTATTTGTGATGAGGAGGAAGCCGTGGAACTTTTACGGACCATTTTGGAGTTAGGTTCACTTCTTTTAATCTTCGTCTAATACTTTTGGCACTAATATTTACTTGACGGGTATTAGCAAACGTTTGTAAAAAACTTGTCGCGTTTCTTCTCACTATGCAATATACATGGTCGGAAATAAAAGCAAGAGCGAGTGTCTACTCGCATAGTGCATAATCGCTTTTACTCGCTTTTAGCTAAAAGTCGCTCAAAAAAGGCGACTCGCTGTGTGCAAAATCCCAGTCCTGGTTATTTTTCAACTAGATGGAAACAATATTTCTACAACCACTAATTTTAGTTTCTAGCGACAAAATTATTTCACGACTACTCCTTTTACTAGGAGAAAACAAAACATGTCTGATTTTTATAGTTGTTAACGATCGACTGTACACGAATGGCCCGTTCCACTATACTTCTTACTTCAAAATAAGTCGAAATAAATTTTTTATTGCTAATTTAAAACCTTATTTTATATTTAGGTCCAAATTACACCATCAAAGATCTTTGACAAAGGTGTTTTATAAAACATTTTCATCAACTTATAAAATATAAAAATGTTTCTATCTTATAAAATGTTTTTATCAAATTTACCCTCATCTAGGTAAATTTGATAAATTATTTTTGACATATTGCTTATTCAATTGCGACGAAATACAATTGTACGGCAAAAACCACAAAGGTATTAATTCAAGAGTACGAGGCGAATGAATTTTGCTAGAAAGCGAAGTGTGACCATTAGTTGGTCGTCCACACTTATTGAATATCGTAAGTGTGTTTCCTATCGTTTAATTAACGGCAAAATTTTCTGGACAGTAAAATTAAATGAATTGTCATTCATCATTAAATATTTTATATAGCTGGTCATGTCCTCGGATCTGCAGCTCCTTCAATAAATTTTAATGGACACCTTTTAAATCCCGTCTCGACGGGAGTTTCATCCATATTCTATTTGTCTGTTTCTGAAGTTTGAGGAAAACTTTGATAAAATCTTTTATGTAGTGTCATTTTCAAAAATTATTTGATCAAAATTGTTTAAAAAAAATTGATACAAATATTTTATAAAACACCTTTATCAAGATAGTGTAATTCCAGCCTTATAACCACAAAATTTTTTTGTATTGTTTAATTCTGCTCTCTCGAAAATAAAATTTAAACTAAAATCTACATCTCGAAACTGGTCTTAAATTTTTTTTATTTCATTTCTATTTATGTTAAAGCTACTTTACCAAAAATAATTTTGTTGAAAAATGAGTCGCAATTTAAACCGGTTTTATAGGTAAACGAGGAAAGCGTGAAAAAGAAGTAACTTCAAAAGAAATATAGTGTGGAACGGGCCAGTATATGTCCGATGAAAACGATAGTGAATAAAACAAAATAAAAAGGCAAAAGAAATTAGTAGTTATGCAAAAAATGACAGGTTGTAATGTCTTCTGGATTTTAACGGATCTTAGTTAAATCGGAATTCTTTTATAAATTTATATAAGTTATTATAAATTTTTATAAGTTACAATACAAATGTGTATGCTGGCCAAAATACATAGAAAAATAAATTTCTGACATGATTCTCTTTCGTACACGATTTTAACCCGCAAAATTCTGATCGCGGGCCGGAAAAGAGATATCAATAATCAATTGGTAGTGGATAAAGTTTCGCGCCCGCTCGATTGAACATTTCATTACTATAGTGTTGACAGTCACCACACGTAAAATATCATCAGCATCGGATGTTCCTTTACAATTCGAGCAATCCAATTTCAATTCTAACAAATAAGCTCCGTCCACCAACTTTGTCAAAATTGTTGTAATATATATTGTAGACGTTGATCTGCCGTCAAACGATTCAAATTTAAATAGCGAAATCATGCACAAATTCGGTTGGGTGAGTCTATTCCACCAATAATTGAGTAAATCGATGAGCCCGACGACAATAAAATTTGATGTTCGGAGTGCGATTCTTGATTCATTAATTTCATTCGCATTTTGTTCACCACGATGTTCATCCTCAGCAGGGATGATATTTCCGATACTATAGTACTCTTATCGATACTCTGGCGGTATAGAAAATACTTAGATACTGTTGTGCCATTTTCGGTACTTTTAGAAAATTCGCAAATTATCCGTTTATGGGACCTTTTTCCTTTTTATAGAAGAAAAGAATAACAAAATGCATGGGGTAGCCCATCTAGCGTTTGCAATTTCAAGTAATGGTAATTTCGAGTATGGCAACACTTACGTCATTCGTGTTATGACAGAAAATTTGTTTAATGTTTGACATTTACGAAATGGGTCGCTTTACGCTTGAACAAAATTGTGAAGAAATTGAAATTAAATGGCTACAAGGCAATTTGGATCAATTTGTGAAGCAACTTCGTGAAACTGGATTGTTTTTGGATAAACCACCAAGTGCACGTGCATTTACAACACGTACAGCCGAGAACATTGCACCTGTTTCTTGGGATGTGTCTGAGCATTCACCAACATCAACTCGCCATCGTGCTCAAGAATTGAATATTCCACTCAGTTCTGTGATGAGAATTTTGCATAAAGACCTCGGTCTAAAGGCGTACAAAGGTCAATTAGTGCAGGAGCTGAAGCAAAATCACCATCCGCAACGTTTTCGCTTCGCTGATTAGGCTGTGGGAAGCATAAAAGAAAATGTCGGATTTGGGGCTCAGAAAATTCACACGAATAACCATGGAGAAGCCGATGCATCCACTGCGAGTGTCTGTTTGGTGTGGATTTTGACCCGGCAGCATCATTAAACCATTTTTTCGAAAATGAACAAGGAGTCGTCCTTACAGTCAATGGCGAGCGTTACCGAGAATTGACCTTGCATTCTAGAAGTCTGCTCAAACCAAATTTTCACAGTTAAGCGTTTAATTATTTTGATTCCTATAGCGTGGCAAAATCACTTGGAAATATCGACTTTCTACTTTTTCAGTTATCGCTAAAGTCGAATGTATATTACGTGTGTCAGAATTTTCCTGAAAAGTTTATCGCACTTTGAAGTGAAGTTGGCTGAGATTTGTCCTAACAATCACACAGGATTTACAATTCTTGTTTTGTGAATTGGCATCTCTGCGTCAAAATTTGTCGAAATAAACATATTTTAATTCAAAAGGGAACAAAGGGATTATACAGAAAGTTTGTTTCCAAATAAAATATTTTGGTTGGTTAGTTGGTCTCTTTCAATTTCGTCAGTGTGTTGGCTTTGTCAGGAAAAATTAGACGCACGAAATGAAGTAAGCTGATTATCATTGTGTTTTTTATTTCTCTAAAACGAACTCACAAAATAAAATTTGAATTTTTGTAAAAAATAGTAAATATCAAAAAAATAATCAGCAAAGTTTTCCTTATTGGACCTTTCTGGCTGTCTCGAGCCCAAGTAATAAATTCCGTAGATCGTGAGAATCACCATAATTCAAATAAACTTGACACATGTATTCCAACCGTTGGAAAATAAAAAAATTTTACCGCCTTACAGTACCGCGGAACAGCAAATTTGTTAATTTAGATAACTTCTAGACAACAATGCCCATCTACGGTGCTAGTAAGAGAACTAGGGATTGACGCTATGTAAATTTGACATAGCGACACTAGGAGAGTATCGATTCCGTTGAAAAATAGAGAAATTCTGCAGCGATAAGGTTTAAACGGTCCGCAAATTAGTTAATTTAGGAAAGTTCTAGACTCCTATATCAATCAAACGAGCGAGTATGTCGACCCACTTAACAGGAAAGTCCTCGCTATTTAAATTTGAGTGAGAGTGGTACGATATTCTACGAATTTGAGCAACGATGGATAGCAGGTTCAAATAGATGGGCAGTTTTTATAGATGACCAAAAGAGTCTCTTATTTAAATCAACAAATCTGCGGACAGTTTAACCCTTTAGTCAGTAGAATTTTGTTATTTTTCGACGGAACAAGTACGTTTTCCTTGTCAGGTATATTCGAATAGTGAGAATTTTCACGATCAGTGGAACTTCATGTTTTATTAGAAATTGGCCAACAGAGTACAGAAACAATTTGCAATAACAGTTCTGCCGATCTTTTTTGACGAACTTTGACGACTTTTTTTGCGGAACTGACACTTAAATTAACATAGCGGAAATTCCTACGATTAGCGAATCATCATACTTGTACGGTGGATGGGCACAGGAATCTAGAACTTAGAACAATCAACAAATCTGCAGATCTTTTAATTCCTTTGGCAGTAGAATTTTTATATTTTTCAACGGAAAAGTACGTTTCCCGTGTCACGTATATATGAATTATGGTTACTTCCACGAACAATGGAATTCATCACTTGGGCTTGAGATAGCCATAAAGGTTCAGAACACAATCTTGCTTGAAGATTAAGTCGACTCTCTTTAGATTTTAACATTTTAAGATTTTAACATTTTTAGTACAATTTGTTTCTTCCTACGGAGTTCATTTATAAAAAATCAACTTTCAAACAAAATATAGCTTTGAATAAAATCAAGAAGTATTGGATGAAAAAAAAATCGAGGAATGAGAAATACGTATTATATGTATAAAGGTCTGGGGAGTTTTTAACACTTACGCTGGTGTTGGTATTTTTTTTAAATCGTAGGATGAAAACCTACGATAACTTCAAGGTGGATTGTTTTGGTTGGGTTTAACTCACTTTCAAAACTCTCAGTCAAATTTGTCCGGAAAAATTTGACGCAGGTTTACATAAAGTTGCCTTAATGGTGATTTTATATTAACCTGCGTAAATTTTACAAAAATATGACGGAGAATATTGCCAAATCGTTCTATATGGTAAACAAGCTTCATCTTAATACTTTTTGTTCCTCTTTTTCATGTTTGACTGGAAGATTATTTTTAGAAGGGATGTCGACTGGTTTCATTTCAGGTTGCGATGAATTTTTCGGGAAAATTTTGAAGCACTTTACGGTGTATAAACAAACACGAAATTCGTAATATTTTTTATTCCTATTTCAAAAGCACCTACGCAAAAATTATAGAAATTACAGTTTAATGTGTAATGGATCACTTTGAATCCAATAGTTAGGTAGAATTTAACTCAAGACACCCCTTTCCAGTCCGCAGTTCCAGGCTTAGAAATATTAAGTACAAATTTCAAAAGCTAACGTTTATTTTCCAGGGTTGTCAGTTGCAGGTTCTACATTAAGTGAGGTATGGCAGTAGTTTTTGTAGGTGGATGATAGGTAAATCTTTGTTGTATTTCCAGCAACCCTACCAAGATAAGTAACGTACAAACTTATTTTGGAGAATCTCTATGTTACGAATATGTTCATTGCAGAGAGAGCACCAGCTATTAACAGCATGCTCAAGGTGGGATGTGAAGTACAATATATTTATTTTTCCAATATCTTGAATATCCGAAGTCTATCCGTTTAATAAAGCCGAACATAGAGTTAGCTCTAGCTATGCATTGCACGATGTGATTAGAGAAACTCATATTTTCAACTAAACTGACCCCTAGGTCCTTAAATTCATTTACTCTTTGTAAAGTGGTACCATTTACGATTATATGGTACTGTTGGACAACAGCATTAGTTTTTTTTTTCGATGAAAAGATATGGTTTTACACTTATTTATATTGAGACAGAGCAGATTGGAATAACACCGAGTTACTAGGTTGTCAATATCTTGTTGTAATTTGTGGGTGTCTTTGATGTTTTTCACGGTTTTAAAGATTTTAACGTCATCTGCTAACATAAGAAGTTCCAAGGGCCAATAAAGTCTTGAGACATGCTGGAGGCGGCATTAATTCAAACCTCTTGTTCCCCCATTTCTATGTATTGAGAGCGATTGTTTACTATAAGTATGATTTAAAGCAGGTTACAAACTGACTGCAGAATTCAACATTGTTCAAGCATTCTAAGGTTCTGTACATAACTGATGGAGTCAAAGGCGTTAGCAAAGTCTATGTATCCCACATCAACTTGCTTGTGATTTTCTATTACTTTTATAGTGCTGCCGGTGAAATCTGTCAAATTAGTTGCAGTTGATTTTTTGGCATAAAACCTTGTTAACTTTGTGATATGATTTGCATATCACATTTGCATTTCAAGTTGGATAGATTTATCCATTCATTATAGGAGTTGTTTGTCAATCGCTATCAGTACACTTCCTCTTGATTTTTTGTTGCTTGTTAGTTGCGAGCGATCACGTCTATAATCCACATATTAGGATGAAAAGAATTGGGAGCTGTGGATCTCTTTATTCAACGATGTTTCACATATAGCATTTTAACCGGACACAAAGTCGTTCGTACAAAATTGTGAGATTGTCAGATTATTATGCTTATTATAACTCTTATGTTGTGTGACATTATAAGGTTGATGATTACTAGCTTTAGTCACTCTGGATTTCACAATAATATGTTGCAGATTTTGAAAATGAGCTTTATTGGCTGTACATAAAAATGAATACAGTTAGTCACCTTCAGTGCGTAGTAACTAATTTTATGAGTGTGTCTCGTTAATGCCACTAAAGCATGAGGTATATACTTTTAAAAAGTTGCAATTTTAAATCCAGTAACTGCACGCAGTTTAAATCGATGTTAGACCTCGTGCTTCATGTATAGTCAATAATTTACTTGAATCTGGTAGCTTCAAATTGAATGCTAATTGTTTTATTTCAATTTTCGAGAATGTTAAATATAGGGCGTTCGGTACAACTGTAACATAAGAGATTGATAAACTTTGATGGACATATACGGATTTTGTGGAGTATTGGTTGTAAAGAACTTATGGTCTATAGGCTGTAATGTGTACACAATATCTTCAGGGCATCTAAAGGTTATATTAAGATTTTTAGAATTGGTTGTAAATTTATTAGCATCAAAGCACGTATGTTGGAACATATGTAGCACCACTCTGACCGCTTAGACAAATCGAAACAAATTCTTTGCATAGCATAGCACTGGAATTTATCCGATGTAATGTTGTTTGAGAATCCGCCCAATCATACTTTACATCAATCTTGATGCCCAAACATTTGTTTGTTTCGTCCATCAATTCGGCCAGTAACAACAATGCCGCGCATAACTAAACGATTTATAGTCAGACTTTTATTAAGCATGGATCAAGCATTTACCAAATAAACGTGGTTTTATTTGGCATCCGTATCCCGCATATAAATACCTACATGCACCATAACCAGCCTTGGAGGTATCACCAAATCCATGCAATTGACTATCGTTGACACTCCATCGTTGATGGATAGCTTAACACATCGAGGTATTTCCCCACACGAAAATTTGACCTATTGATTGTGAAATTCTTGCCACGACTTCATGAACTCCGATGGCAGTGGGTCGTCCTAACCAGTATCAAGCATAGACCAAATCCTTTGCATATGCAGTTTTGAAGTCAGTACGATAGGAGCACACAGCCTTAGTACCTAATTGCGTGACTTTTTGTTTTAATGGTAAAGCCACCGAGCATCAACCTTCTGGACCACGACGACAGTACTGTATATAGGTAATGATGGCAAATACTTTTTCTCTAAAGTGCCAACATACCACACAATCGACGCGTTAGGCCGTCTGTACATAATGTTCATCCAAACAATGCAGAATGCATGCGATTACTATTAATCAACATACGTGGACCGATATCCTTCAAGGAATTGAGCGCAGTAAACAGTCAAGTATGTGCCATTTACCATAAAGCTTGTCAAGTATTACATCTTTTTGAAAACGATGTAAGTTAGGGCACATCACTCGTTGGTACATCGATTGTTGAACCACAGCAAATACGCAAGTTATTTGCAGTCAGACTGACAATGAGCTTTCCATTTGTTTGAATGGTCTTTGGGAAAAATACAAAATCCATATGAGTGAAGATATCTTACATCATTTGTGTTTAATGAATCAAAACCCGGACATTCTATCCGAATCAATCTGCGAATGACCTTTTCTTAGGAAAAAATTTAAACTAAGGCGCACAAAAAAGCGTTGTAAGCCCTTTATCGAATACCAAAAGATTTAGGTGAAAATGAACAGTGCTTCTGTGGCGCACTCTTTTTATTGTCATGTGCCTTTCGACAGACTCTACCATTAGGTTCAGTTACACATTTTTACCAATATTATACCAGATTCAACATCGACTGATGAACTTAAACATGAGTTTTGTTGGGACACTACAGAAATTGACTTGGAAACCAATATGCGTGTTTCGTAAAACAGTTGTTGGATATTGCGAATGAGAAAAAAGGCAATCGATGAATTCACATAATGTATCACATTGCCATCAAAAGTCTGTATTATCACAGCAACTACAGACGAATTGATTCACAAATGTTTCCCAGATATCACAGAGAATTACAAAAATCAGCACATATTGCAGCCAAAAACTAGATGCCAATGCCATCAATTTCAGCATTCAAAACTAAATACAGAAGTTTACAGAATTAAACTAACAGAATTAAAACACAAACACTTTCTTTCCTTGAGTGGCATTATAACACATGCAAGGTACTAAATGCATTAAATTGAAGACCACCTGAACAAAAAATTATATGACAGCCATATCCTCACAGTAACATTTATAGAGATAATCAAGGTTCTATTGTAAAATTAATCACTTTGGATTTCACTCTTAACTTGAAAACTATTACTCACAAATTTATAAGAGTCATTCTGTATTTATAAAAATGAAAGTTTCAGATGCCATGTGTGTGCCGTATGTTTCCCTATACCATTTATCCGCTTGCGTTGAAACTTTGGTGAGTATTTGTGTGTACGCCCGCGAAGGTTTTTGAGTTAGTATAACCGGTGCGGAGTCTAGTGGTCCAGTACTAATTTTTTCTAAAATTACATTTTTTTCTATTTTTCCACAAGAATGAGTTAAGGAAAGAGATTATATGAAATTAGTGACAAGCTCGAATCTGAGAGGCCCATCTCCTACATCAAGGGAACCCTTCTTATAAGTTTCCATACCATCCATCCAATCTAATTCTAATTTTATAACAAAATAAACAAGTTTTCGTATTTTTGAAAGGAAACCGCCCCCCTGTGCTCAAATACAATTTTTTCCCAAAAATGTCCGTTTGTTACGAAAGAGCGTTTCATTAGCTCAACCAATCGACATGCAATTTTTACCATGTATTAGTTGCATTCCAGAACCATCCTTAAAATATTTTTGAAGGAGTTGGACCCGGGGTACAGTGTCCCTGGTACACATTTTTCTAAAATTTCAATTTTTTAACTGTTTCACTGCAATGAGTTTATGAGAGGAATAATATGAAATTATAAGAGACCCCCCTAAATAGCCACACCATTCATCCAATCGGATTCAAATTTAGCAAAGGTATTTTATACCAAAATGAGCACGTTTTCATAATATTTTTGAAAGTGTAGGCTCCCTGAGTCTAGGTGGTCTCAAACCATTTTTTCCGAAACTGTCTGCAATTGGGAATGGAAAAAACACCTCGGCAAACAGAAGAGAATATTGTTAACTCTAAAATATTGTACGAAATGAATTGTTTTATCAATCAACTGAACTGATCCGTAGAACAAAACGACTTCTTTTAAAGAAGTTTTCGCATCGGTCGATTAATAAAAAATTCAAAGCTGATTTAAAGTTAATAGTACATATTTAATTTCTAATTTCTCCCGTATAACGTCTAGGTAATTCAGCTAGTATTTTATGTTTTGTCGTTCTCCTATTGCATGTTGTCTGTAGCTATGATTGATTGATGTATCCTAATATCTAGCGATTAATACTGTGAATTGCGTAATTATATAATATCTTTGTAATAAACGTTACAAATTTTATACAAGTTATTACAAACATTACAAATGTAAAAAATGTTTTACAAAACATAATTGTCTCATGAAAAACAAAATAAAATTATAGGTAATAATTTCAAACAAGACGCTGTAGATGCTACCACATACCTACCCAAAGACTAGACGGATTCTTAAAATATAAACAGAACAGGAGATACAGCGACAGGATATAACGCCTGTCAAATTAAAATACACTCACTGAAAAAACGTGTTTTAAACTTCATAAAATTCGAACGTCCGCAACAAGTATTATGATGCCACCATATTGAAATTGATAAAAACGTCAAAATATCACAAGTCGTCTAGTTATGCGTGCATGGTACGAGTATAAAGATGGTGAGTATACATTATTGCAGGTCTCCACTTGCACTTTCTTTGAAAATTAATGGTACAAATAGGCGACAATTGCAGGTGGAGCAAGCGTCCATGTAAGCTTCTATACGGTTTCGTAAAATGTCCACAATTTCGTCTAAAAAATATTAGAATCAATTTCATGCATTTGCCTAATTTTATCTTAGCCCGTTAAAAAATGTTACTCTCTTCAAAGAACTTTAGCCTTGAGTATGTTTAGCTTTCATGTTTGCTTTCTGGGCAATCCAAAATAAACTAAACGTGTTAGTAGAGGGAATCCGGTGAAATTCATTCAATGTACATCATTTTCAAATCAAACTACAAATTTTCAATTCAAGTTAACAACAATTTGCAAATGGCAAATTTTTTTCAAGAATTTAAAGAACTCGACAATAAATTAAACAGTTGTATAACTAAACTTACAAATACCTAGAAATATAAACTATTTGATCAGAACCCCTTTAACCGATACAGACCGAATCAACAAACATTTATGAATTAGAATATTAATTACACAAAATCTATCGAACTGAAAAATAGAAACTCGACAACTAATTTACATTAATTTACACAATCAAAAACAATAAAATTAGTATAATACTCTTCTATGAATATAATTATAAACCGCCTTATTCTTATTAAAATCTAATTAACATTTTAATGTTGTCCTCTACAACAATTATAACAAATTTCATCGATCGAAATTTTTTTTAGTTTTAATTTTGATAGGCCCAATCTGAACTTGTGTAAATCTGTATGTCTATATGTAATAAACTCATTAGCACACCATTCACAACCGATCCTGATTTCTTGATTATCACGTGCTAATATGTATAAATTTGATCTTACATGTATTTTATATTGTATATGATCGCAATCGTCAAGGTTATTTGGTTAATTATATCTTAAATAAAAATTATTTATTGTTTTATTTAATTCTGTGTAGTCGGTTCTTTGTATTGTGCGTATTATTTTATAATATAATTTTAGGTTTATGTCTTATAACGTATACGTTTGCGACCGAACGACACAAGAAATTGTTATTTAAATAGCGGAAATTGTTAATGGTGACCACCTCATTGTGTGTTAGAATTATTTCTATATACATATTGTATGAAATGATAGAGACGGCACTATATAGTTTTTATGTATTTTCCTCGTCGTCTGGAGGCAATTGAATTACCAAAATATTTATTTTAATTTTAATTTGATTTTTCTTCTGTTTTAAATCTAACATTAATTTAATTGACATGCCAAGATATAATTGAATTGATAGATTTTGTAGTGATTTTTTTTTACTGAGTGTGATCAGTGCTTAATGGAAGGTTGGCAAAATAATGCCACAAGGAGTATTATTTCTAATACATTCCATAGAGGATGAGATAATGAATAAAAAACAGATCACGGGGCCTCAAAATATTTTATATGAGTCATAATAAAAAGAACTCTTTGACATCATAAAAAACTCAGAAAGAGTAATAAAATGAATCAAAAATGCGATTCTAGTATAATATTTGCAATTTGATTGGACTATAAGACTACAACCTGTTTACATTTAATAAGAAGGAAGGATATAGAAAAGGATTATTGCGATCGTACGGCATAAAACAATACAGGATATAGGTTATTAAGGATTACTAGTTTAAGCTTTCCCGAACCACTAAAGTTTGAAATGACAATTAAGAAATGTTAAGAATGTGGATGATTAAAATATTAAGAACTAAATACTACAAGATATTGCTAGAACCTAATTTTAATTAGTAAATTTACGGCTATCTGTAATTCCAAGAACCATGTATAATCTGTGCCGAATAACTGAAATTTACATCAATTTAACGAAATATTTCTAAACTAACTAAAAGTGCGCATTATTATTTTCTCGATGCTTTACTTAACAAAGAGTTAAGCAAGTTAAAATCGAAATCGATTTCCATTAAAAATTATTGTAAACTAAGCAATAAATGAAATGATCAAGAGGTCAACAAAATATATAATTAAGAATTGAGTTAAACCTAAAACACATTATTTGTAACTGTAATATAAAAGCAATAAAATTTAAAGTACATACTTACCAATATCGAGTATGTATCAAAAAATATTATTAGTGTACTACGGGCTTTACAATTGATGCACAAACATATTGCTATTCTAATTGGAATCCAAAATTGTATCAACACTTTCTATTTTAAAGTAGCATGATTTATTATTATCATATTATTTACTAGCCCTTTTATTAAAGAAAGATGTTCGGTTCACTAATTATTTTAAATTAACTAATAATAAAAATATTTTTATCACAAAAACACAAACGAACACATTACATTGAAAACAAAAGAAACTGATATGTCAATTTTAATACCAATTCAAAATTATGTACTAAAACGATTATTAGAATCCCACTCAAGATTTATGAATATTTGACATGACAGTTATAAGCAAAGTTGAAATTATATATTGCATTAATAGTTTTAATTTTTAATAAATAATATATTACTGAGTTGTTGAATGATATAGATGAAAATATTTGGGTTGACTATATAAACGATACAGAATCAGTATATTGAAGGCCTTCACAATACTGCACAAAGAACTTTGAACGTGGATCAAAAGCAAAAGTTATCACTTTACCAAAATAATCCAAAGCGTATGCATGCTGGCCATCTACTACTACTAGGCCCCCGTATTTGGGTTCGTATTTTGAACGTTGATAAAGATGTTCGTTGGCAACGGCTGTAATATCAAATAAGATTATTGAAAGTTTAGAATTCCAATGTAGGTTAAGCACAGTCCTGGAGTAAGCGTAATCTAATATCAAAAGCATGTTTGAAAAACGAAGCTTACTCCAAAATTATGACGGGTGAGATCGTACCTGCATATCCTCACATTAAAGATAATATAAGAAAAGGATTTGTAAATCGCAAACTCTTTATCTAATTGCTTTGTTAACAAACTATTTTTAAGATTTTACTTTCTTTTACGTAGTAGTAATACAAAGTATGTATAGTAATCAGAGTGAAACTTCACATCCAAGCTCCCTCCACAAATTGGGAGATCTCTCGGATGCCTGGCCGAAATGGGCCGATTGGAAGCGGCGGCCCTCATAGGATACCCTTTTTGAAAATACCCCAAATATTTGGAATGAATAAAAAAAACACTCCAGGTCTCTTTTAAAGGTATACAATGGGAGCATATAGGCTGTCAAATTTTAATTTAATTACACAACACAGTGTAAACCAATAACTTTTTGTCCAAAATTCGACTTTAAACTGTTCAATTGTCATTAACACCCATTTCCATGGCTTTACACTCATTTCTCAATAGCTCTCTAGCGGCCAAATCTAAAACACATTTTTCACTTCAAGTCATTCCTCGTAGCAAAAATATTTATACATCGCAACGCTTATTTAATCACTTTACAGTTTTGCCCGACCCTTAGTTCACTTCTAATAAAATTGTGCCTTACGAGAGCACTTGGAGTAGTCCTCTCCAGCCCTATTCAGTAATCTAATAAAGCTTAATAAAACAATTTAAATTATGTGAGTTCGGTTTTTGAGTGCTTTTTCAAATTTAAGTACTTAGGGGAAGCAGTGTATGTTTTGTTGTTTTGGCGTAAACTTCACTCCGGTGCCAATCATAAACGTTGTTACAATTAAACGTTGGAAAGAGCCAAGAACAGAAAAGATGAGCTGATTAAGGTAGCATAAAGATATTAATCAATCGGTATGGTCGGAGGAGTCAGACCAATCACCGGCCGATGAATTTTTACCAAACGTTATGTACACAGCTTCATTAATACAAAAAAAATGTTTTTATGTAATATCAAAGAAATACGAGTAACTATTTTTGATTGATTGGCTTTAA
Organism: Nephrotoma appendiculata; assembly: GCA_947310385.1. NCBI lineage: Eukaryota > Metazoa > Arthropoda > Insecta > Diptera > Tipulidae > Nephrotoma > Nephrotoma appendiculata. Next base: position 152,425,948 of record OX371224.1, on the reverse strand, counting down.
TTGTAGTCGTACATTGTAGTAATGTACTTCATAGACAACTTATTCAAGGCAAGCAATGATATCATATAAAATAAAAGATAATGAAAGAAGAAAACCCAGAACGCAGAATTTCAATTAAATGTTTACTTTATGTGTTTCTTTATTTTTGTAAATCTTAAATAAAATTATATAATTCTGATTTTAATGACCATTGGGAAAGGATGCGCTTTTACTATCAGTAAGAATTAAAATATCTAAATAAAATCAAAATTGCATTAAATTATGCATTACATACAGATTTTAAAGAGGTAACAATTATTTATTGGTTCACGAGCTCCAACATTTTATACATAACCATAAAAATCTAAGAAACAATATAAGTTAGATCACGTCCCGACACAAAATCAGTATAATTGTTCATCCGTGTTCGGACTATCATTTTATTTATGACTTACTGGCGACCTGCTATAACCTACCATAACCTTTAAATTGGAAAATTAATGTTTACGTTGGTTTTATGATAGATGCAGTGTCTTTCCAAAATGGGCAAGAAATAAAAATTTAATTACATTCATAGAATTGATTTGACTGCTACTGTTGATTCGTATTGATTTTATAGTAAAAACATATTACCTACATTAGTAATGCCTTTGGTAAGAACTACCTAGCTATATAATCTTGAAGAATTATTTATTCGAATTACTTCTTAATCGTTAATTTGTATATGTGTATAAGAGTTGTAGGTATTTCATGTAATTTTTAATTTAATGTTGATTACTTTGGATAAAACTATATACGAGTACATAATATGAACTCATAAACTATTTGATTGATATAAGTATTGTAATCCTGATTTATTTAATATTTATATGAGATATTTTACCGACACCATTGATAGGGATTCCCTCATGGCTATTAATAGGTTTTCATCTGTTCTTTTTATTGCATATACCATGTTAAAGAAATAACAATACTCAGTGTGGTTTGCAGTTTTCTGTTCAATGTACATGTACTTGAAAGAATGAATTCTAATAAACGTCAAATTTTATTATAAATCTTGAAAAATGTGAAAACATGGTCAAAGGTCATTGAATATCATTGTAAATTATTATTTTGTACGTTTGCATTAATTTAATGCACCAGCAGTCTATATAGGAAAACAATGTACCCAGCGTGCGTATTCCTTTTATATACGTTCCTTCTAAACGTTAAAAATGAAATTAGAGAAAATTTCAATAATACATTTTAGGAAATTAGGCGTAAGGGAGAGTACTAAATTGAATTTCGTTTAAATAATTTCCAAAATTATCTCGGGACTAAAATAAAATTAAAAATCCTTATTGCGATATAACATTGTAGGGCTTGGATATATTCGACATCTATACGAGTATTTAAGAATAATAGTTGGAGGCGTAAAGTACTTCCGCTTACTTTTCAGATTTAGCGTTAATAAGCTCCGTTTAGCAGCTTGCGATAGCATTTATCGAATGTCTTTGTTACGAATTTGCCCTGTCAAATCCCGTTCGTATCACTGGATTGTGAATATCGTTCTAGAATTTAACGGCTTCAACAACAATTCAAGTAATTCACACACTTCCAGAATATTCACGAAAATACCGGAAATAAGCTCTGAATACTTTCAAAATATTTACTAAACATTTACACCACTACCGGAATATCCCGCAATATTCTGACAATAATTTCACCCATTTATTTTACCAACACTAAATCATAACAACAAATAATTTCCAAAATTAATTATTAATTCAATACCATTTCAATTTTTAATTATACCACTATTATCACTTAGAACCACTTATTATTTTTCTGCAATTCCCTTTCGCTTTTAATCGTTCGCATACCTCTCAAATGTCACACCAAGGCCAAAGAGTATGTAATGTTATAGAGAGTAACGAAACAGAGGAAAAATGTTCATCAAAAAGTGCGTGGGTTATGCAAGAATGCATTAGTTTAAACCATTTACATACAATACACTAACACATCAATTTATCATTTTATTTGTATTGGCGTACTCATGACTATTGATAGAAAATGATAAGAATTACGGTAAATAAATATGTGTAAGTGCATTGTTTAACCTATTCACTGCCAAGGACGAGTACACTCGTCTTTGTAGGGGGGGGGGGGGGGGGGGGGGGGGGGTTGGTACAAATGTAAAAACTTGAACAAATACTAAAAAATAATATTTATTACAAAAATTATACTTCAATTATTATTTAAAGAAAATGTGCTTTTACAAATTTAAATTAACCAAAAATCAACCAAAATCAAAATTATATAGAAACTATTCACATAATTATTTTCATGAGAGGATTTATAACAAAGCCTAATACATACTGGGGAATTATCAGGACAGATCGGACAGTAATATCGAGTCTCCTTGCGAATGTTTTTCGTTGTACAAACTCTACATTTGCGAGCTGGGTTTTTCTTTTTTGGTGTAGGAGTAAAAGCATCAAGATAATGAAGTGAACTTTGTTCCTAGGGTATGATTGACGTAGATGACTGCGATTGAATCACTGCATATTGGTTTTCGTTTAGTAAATATTTTATAACATACTCTTTTAATTGAAGAGATGTTTTTTGTTTTGCGTTCGGTTGCTGACAATAAAATATGTATGCATTATGCACATCCATTTCCATAATGTGTAAGGCTAATTTCTTCTATACACTTGAACTAATTTTGGTAACTTATGACTGCCCAATGCCATAAGATTATGTGCCTGTATTAGAACTGAATTGTTTCTAACAGATGTACAACATCATCTATTATGGAATGTCTCGCACCACAATTTGCTTGCTTGCTTTAGCCAAGTGATTTTTGGTGTAGATAAAAACACTGGAATCATCGGCACTCTTGTTGTCGTAAGCTGTGTTGTGATGGTTGTACATTTTCGTTGTTTCCAAATTTGTATTCAGCCAGTTTTAACACGACATGACATAGTACGTTAAAATATGTCTGTCACTTAACAGACCCAAATATTACATGCAAACAAACTAAAGGAAACGTGAAATACCAAATAAAAGCGTCCTTCATTTTTAAACGATTACGATTTTAAAATCACACAGTAATTTAATAATATTACTTATATCTATCCAGTAAAAATTCGTTCACGTAATGAAAATTAAACAAATAAAAATTTGCCGACCATTTGTGTGCGTAAAGCATTTGACAAGTTGTATTACTGATTCGCTGGTTCAGCCATAAGGGAAAAATTCCGACTGGGTAAATCGATGTGGAATTATTCCCAAGGGTGTTTTCCAAACACCGACTTACAGACTTAATGACTTATTTGACGCCATCTTGAATAAATTGGTAAAGTCATTCCAATTCATTGTACCGATTTGTTTGTGACGTAATAACAACAAACAAAATGCATTTTCTATTATATGGAAGAAAAAAAAATCTTTACATGTTGGTTGGTGCCACTAAATTTGAAAATAAAAACTACATGTATTACATCATAGAGCAAAATATACATAAAAGGACTCACGGTAGACATTCCAAGGTTAATCTATTTTACTATTGGCAATGGCTCATTCCACACTAGGGTAATTTTTATCCGGTAACTTCTTCGTTTGTTTCCCCTTTACCAATAAAATTAAAAAATTGCGGCGCAGATAAAACCCGTTTCATAGGTAAACGGGGAAACGGTTTCTGTGAGACGTAATGTGGCATTAGCCAATCTGTATAAGCCTAACAAGAACAATGAACTATATAAAATAACTATGCCGATATGTTTGTAAGATACGTATATCCCTTTTCTTATCAGACAAATTTTTTTTTGCTTCAATTGAAGTCAAACCGACACAAATGACAAGTTGTAATGTCTTCCGGATTTTAACGGATCTTAGTTAAATCGGAATTATTTTTGAAAAACATTATATAATTTGATAATACATATATAAATCAATCTTTTGTTCCATATTATCGTTTTATTAATAAATTGTTCCGCTAGTATTAGGTGTGCAAGTAGAAACTCTGCTTTTTTGGTCAAATTTAACTTTATTGAAAATATAAGATTGATTATCGAATTATTCGCCATTATATCTATGATCTTTTGCCATTTATCAGGTAGATGATGAATGCCTTCGCGATAGAAACTTAGTGGTTTCTAAGCAAAATAATAATCGAGCCATATTTGCACATTTTCAACTTTCGTGAACCGGTGGTATTTCAAATATGACGACATCGATCTGAATAAGTGGTAGTCAGAAGGAGCCAAGTCTGGAAAATACGCCGCGTGCTGTGAAGTTGCTGGGTTGATTTTGCTGTATACGAAGGAGTATTGTTTTTTTCCTCCAGCGCATCACTTAATTTGATCAATGGGGCCTGGTAACGTTCAGCTGTAACAGTTTAACCAGGTTCCAAAAGCTCGTAGTAAATGACTCCTTTCCAATCCCACTAGAGGCACAGTAACACTTTCGTGGAATGAATTTGCATATTTACAACTGCCATCAAGGCTGGCCTAGATAAACTAGGAAACCAAATTCATGTAGATGTCAACTTTTCGGTTTTTGTCTCCTTCGGTCAGTTTATGAGGAACCCATTTTCCTTCCTTTCTAATTGTTCTGTAAGCTCGTTTTGAGTTTGACACGGATTTACAACCTGTAAAACTTTAAGTTCTTCGTCTTCAAATTGTTTTACTGCACCTGGACGTAGATCGTCCTCAAGACTAAAATTGCCATCACGAAATCTTGCAAACCACTTTTGTACTGTTGAATGACTCAAAGAATGTTGACTTAAAGTCCAATTAATCAATTCCATAGCTTGAGCAGCATTTTTTTTTATTTAAAAACAGAATAGAACGCACAATTAATGTTCACGGAACGACAGTTTGTAAATGACTGAAACTTATGCCATAAAAACAGCAATGACTAAGCTACATATATCCAAAATGGCGACGACGTGGATGCGTTCAAGTATATTTTAATGCATCCAACTTCAGAGCTGAGTTTCTACTTGTCCACCTAATAATTTCACAAGGTCACTATATAATTTGTTTTTCTGGGCCTTCAGAGAGCAGATGTTTCTCACCAATTTATACAACTCTACTGTAATTAATGGATAAGAAACTGTTTTGTATTCTTACTTTATATCCAACCGCTCGCCAAACTTGATGGTCTTATAATCTCTTGCGAAGTTTCCTTTATTTCTTTTGATTTTTTATTCTCATTTGATCTTCGTCGCCAAATAATAAGTTAATAAAATGCTCGACTTCAATACAAAGATTGGAACGACATTCATTTCCTCTTTATGCTTTTTATAAATAACCTTCTTTTATATGAGTGCTCTATTCAGCGTTCAGTACGTTTACCTCGTACATGTTTACATCATATCAGTATCACCGACCAAATGGCACAATGGTTAAAGTTATTGCGTTTGGGTCGGGAGATGCCGAGTTCGAATCCCGATAGGGGCAGGATGCAAATCGATTTGTTCATCATCTGATTATGATCAGTGATGGAAATGAATATGCAACTATAAAACATGTCGGAGTGCACAACTCATGGGCTGGTGCAGTTGGGTTCTACGTTAATCGGACCTATAGCCGTACGTCCTCGCCAGTATGTTGTGTTTGGGGTATTTTAAAGAAAATGATAGCGGAAACAAAACAAGATGCTCTCGAATGGTATATTTAATTTAATTTAAATATTACGTATAAAATATGCGTACGTATTTGACAGTACAGATGGGAACTTATTTAATGACAATCTGTCATAAAGAGTGTGTTCAATACTAGTAAAGCTAGTTTACACAAATCATCAAAGTAGCCGCTTCTAATATTTTCTTTTGTGTATCTTGCTTCGTTGCGTTTGGCTATGAAACTGGAATTGTTGAATCCACACTTTCCAATGATGATTCCGTGATGATTAAATGTTTCGGTTTTCTATATCGGCTACCGATGATGAAATTTCCACGTGTTTTTTATCATATCTTTTAATAATCGTTTTATTAGGTGACATTTTTGATCATAATATGGAGTTTTAATTATTTTTAATTAATTTATTTGACAGTTTATGATTATATAAGTTTAGGTTTGTTTACAATGCTTAGTTAAACTTAGGTGTATTAACATTACAAAGTGTCGTTACAGTACTCAGTCCTCCCAAGGACAACCGTCCTACCACACACTTTTATATCCAGATTCTCTAAACACTTATTTAAATTCCATTACAATTACAAATAAAACCACTTGTTGTTTCTTTGCTGTCAATAAAATAGTTGGATGGAAAAAGATAATAATTAATGACTAGCTGAAGAAAATAATACATAAAGCTAAGTGAAAAGATCTATCAATAAGATTAACAAACTCTAACCTATTTTATGATTCGTTTTCGCGTGATGCTAAATAATTTAAAAGAATCTGGTTACTTCTATACCGAGAGATGTAAAGAATTTTCAATAAATAATAGTTACCAATCAATTTAATACTACGGTACTTTATTATTTCTTATTATTATCGTATAGTCTTAAATTAAGACATTCAATAATTTACAATTTTGAAGAAATAATAAAATAAAATTAACATTTTTGTTCGTTTAGGGAACCAATGAGTTTTTCATTCCTTTTCCCGAAGTTCAAAATATATGTAAGGTACACGTACCCACCCAATCATATAAGACGTTTAACATTGTACTTAGGTATGTACACTGTAGAAATATAAAAATTTAATTCATAATTTTTCATGGCAGCTCTTTATGTTTTAACTGTTCTGCTCTGTGATGAACGTATATAACTCTCTCTTTATTAGGTTCACATATTTATAGCTTTACATTTTTTAATGTAATGGTTAAGAAGAAAATGAACTTAAGATGAAGGGAAAATAATAATAATAAAAAAATTGTTTCGCGAAAAATGATACCAGCAGAAGGAAACGTGGGAATAATGAATTTTTAAAATAAGTAACTAAAAACTAAATCGTGCTGTTCGAGGGTCGGCCAATTATTAAAAAAAGAAGAATCTAAGAAGTGTATAAGATTTCTGATTCTTTTCTTCAAACAATTTTTTACTTTTATTTGAAAAGAAATTGTTTATAAATCTAAAGAGAGACGCATGTTTATTAGAAAATTCTTAATTTTACTACAGTATAGAATATATGGGATGATTTAAATTTCCGGTGATCGTGGCGGTTTAGTACCTTAAGTGTATAGGTACATGTTACGAACAAGAAGGCGAAATAAATGAAAGAATGTATAATGTTAAACCAAAAATCATTGTTAAAGTTGAAATGTTATCATAGATTGACGATCTTTTAACTGACACCGACAAAAAACATTTTTTTTTCTTCAAACGATCTTATATTCTAAAGAAGGTGTAATGTTACGTGATCATTTTATAAAATTTAATGAAATCTTGATTTGATTATTCGTGTTTGTTGATACCATCGTGTATACAGCTCGAAAAAGGAACTTTATTATAATTTTCCAAAAAAAAAAAAAAAAAAAACATTAAAAATTTCGGTTTACACTGTCTGATAAAAATTGATAAAATATATTCTAACACATATTTTAATTTGTTTATTTCAGAACGAACCCGATGGGACTCCGGAACTACCTGCTGCCAACCGTACTCTCTTCCTGGAAAAGGTACGGCAATCTAACACCGCCTGCCAAAATGGTGATTTTCAAACAGCTGTTCAACTGTACACTGATGCCTTGTCCTTAGATCCGGGCAATCACATACTTTACAGTAATCGTTCGGCAGCAAGACTGAAACAAGGTCAGTTTGCTCTAGCGCTACAAGATGCAACTAAAGCAAGAGAATTATGCCCACAGTGGCCGAAAGCATATTTTCGGCAGGGCGTTGCACTTCAATGCCTGGGCCGGTATGGTGAAGCTTTAGCCGCGTTTAGTTCAGGATTGGCGCAGGATCCAAATAATAAACAGTTATTGGCCGGTTTACTGGAGGCCTCAATCAAAAGTCCTTTACGACATGCCCTCGAACCAACGTTTCAACAATTGCGTGCCATGAAACTAGACCAATCACCATTCGTGGTGATATCAGTTGTGGGTCAAGAACTACTTCAAGCAGGTTTATACCATTCAGCTGTTACTGTATTAGAAGCCGCACTGCGCATTGGTTCTTGTTCTTTAAAATTAAGGGGATCCGTATTTAGCGCGTTAAGTTCAGCCCATTGGGCGCTCAACCAACTAGACAAAGCGATAGGTTATATGCAACAAGATTTAGCTGTTGCAAAAAGTTTAGGCGATACTGCAGGAGAATGTCGAGCCCACGGAAATTTAGGAAGTGCATATTTTAGTCAAGGATCATACAAAGAAGCACTAACAGCACATCGCTATCAATTAGTGCTGGCAATGAAATGTAAAGATACACAAGCCGCAGCAGCAGCTTTAACGTCTCTAGGCCATGTCTATACTGCTATAGGTGATTATCCGAATGCATTAGCATCCCATAAACAGTGCGTTCAATTGGTTAAGCAAATGGGCGATCGACTGCAAGAGGCACGAGAAATAGGTAACGTAGGAGCAGTATATTTGGCAATGGGTGAATTTGATTCAGCCGTTGATTGTCACATGCAACATTTAAGACTGGCAAGAAAATTAAGTAATCACGTGGAAGAAGCAAGGGCGTACAGTAATTTAGGATCAAGTCATCATTATCGACGAAATTTTGCACAAGCCATCACATATCACGAGCAAGTGTTGCGTATCGCTCAGCAATTAGGAGATCGTGCCATTGAAGCAAGAGCTTATGCAGGTTTAGGGCATGCGGCACGTTGTGGTGGCGATTTTGTTCAGGCAAAACGGTGGCATGAAAAGCAATTAGAAATGGCCTTGGCTGCCCGAGATAAAGTAGGTGAAGGCAGAGCTTGCTCAAATTTAGGAATTGTATATCAACTGCTTGGTGAACACGATGCGGCTTTAAAATTGCATCAAGCTCATTTGACAATAGCCCGACAGTTACAGGATAAAGCGGGTATGGGCCGAGCATACGGCAATATCGGAAATGCATATTCAACCGCGGGCCTTTATGAAGCTGCTATAAAATATCATAAACAAGAATTAACAATTAGTAAGGAAGTTCACGATCGAAGTGCAGAAGCATCAACTCATGGTAACTTGGCAGTAGCATACCAAGCCCTAGGAGCACATGACATGGCCCTAATGCACTATCGCGCTCATTTGAATATCGCACGAGAATTAAAGGACACAGCGGGGGAGGCATGTGCTTTATTAAATTTAGGAAATTGTTTAAGCTCTCGACAGGAATTTTCTCAAGCGGTCCCATTTTACGAACAGTATTTAATGCTATCCCAGGAATTAGGAGATGTCGCAGCCGAAGCTAAGGCGTGCCATTTTTTAGGATATGCTCATTACTGCCTCGGTAATTATCGGGAAGCAGTAAGATATTACGACCAAGATTTAGCACTAGCCAAAGATCTTCAAGATAAAATGAATATGGGCCGAGCCTACTGTAATTTAGGTTTAGCACATTTAGCACTCGGTAACACAAGTGCAGCGCTTGAATGTCAAAAATATTTCTTAGCGGTAACACATATGACCAACCACTTACCCGGTAAATTTCGTGCACTCGGTAATATTGGAGATGTATTAATTCGTATGGGTGATATAGAAGAGGCCGTGAAAATGTATCACAGACAATTAGGATTAGCGCGTCAAACAAGAGAACGCACTATGGAAGCAGCGGCGTGTGGTGCATTAGGATTAGCACATAGACTTCTAAAAAAATTCGACAAAGCTTTGGGATATCATACGCAGGAATTAACACTGCGGCAAGAAATGAGTGATTTGTTAGGTGAATGTCGTGCTCATGGCCATTTAGGTGCGGTTCATATGGCATTAGGAAACTACACTCATGCAGTAAAATGTTATCAAGAACAGTTAGAGCGAGCACAGGAGCTGCAAGACTCATCAATTGAAGCACAGGCATTTGGTAACCTTGGTATTGCCAGACTAAACATGGGCCACTATGAAGATGCGATCGGGTATTTAGAACAACAGTTAGGTACACTTGAACAAGTAAGTAGCTCCACAGCCCAACATGACCGTGCTCGGGCTTTAGGCCACTTGGGAGATTGTTACGATGCACTAGGTGATTACGAAGAAGCTATTAAATGTCACGAACGACATTTACAATTGGCCACAGCGCTTCAGTCGTACCGTGACCAAGAAAGGGCCTATCGCGGCTTAGGCCACAGTCATAGAATATTGGGTAATTTACAAGAGTCATTAGTATGTCTAGAGAAACGACTGGTCGTTTCTCATGAATTGGGTAGCCTGGAAGCAAAGGCCGCGGCATACGGCGATCTAGGAAATATACATAATGCGTTAGGAAATTATGAACAGGCTGTAAATTGTCTTGAACACCAAAGAGATATAGCACGGGAATTGGGGGATCAAGTGGCGACCTCTGATTCAACAAGTAGTTTAGGAAATGTTTTTCAAGCAATGGGTGATTACCAAGAGGCCTTAAGACTGCATAAAATGGATTTAGAATTATGCGAAAATATTTCCCTAATCGGTTTAAAGGCACGTGCATGTGGCAATTTGGGGTCGGTCTATGAATCGTTATCGAATTATCCTGAGGCTGTACGGTTCTTAGAGAAGCAATTATCTCTTACAACAGATAGATTAGCAAAAGCATCTGCGTGTGGTGCTCTTGGTCGTGTACTCCATACGATGAACCAAATACCCCAAGCCATCAATTTTCTAAGTCAAGGATTAGCGATAACGCAATCACTAAACAAAACCGAAGAAGAATCAAAAATACGCCATCGTTTAGGATTAGCGTTACGAGCGTCTGGCGATAACGAAAATGCTCGATCACAATTAGAAACGGCCGCACAAATATTAGAATCAGTACGTTGCGATCAACGATCACCAGAAGCACGCACTGCATTATTTGAGTTGCAAACAGCATGTTACCATGCTTTACAACAAATTTTGGTGTCAATGGGTCGAAGTGAAGAAGCCTTGGTAGCCGCAGAACGGTGTCGTGCTCGCACCAGTATCGATGGTACCGCACATACGAATCAAAACCGTAAAAATATGATTACGTGCAGTGAAAGCATCTTTGAAACGGTTAACAAAAGTAAAACGAATATTATTTACTTCAGTTTGGCTGGCGATGAATTATACGCTTGGTTTCTACAACCGCAGAAACGCATCGTACGATTCCATACAACCAAAATCAATGAGACAACACTTCAATTACATGGCAATTGTATGATACGAAATGATGAGACGTTAAGCCTCTTCGAACGTTACGTAAATATGGTTCGTGACAGTTTAGGTGTGAACTCCGGAAATTTATTACAAGACATTGACACAACTGGTTGGAAATCTTCGTCAACAGAAAATTTGCTTGATGATTTTACGAATGAACGGGCAGGATTTTTACGAATGGTTAATCGAAACCATTTAATGAACTCGAGTAATTATTCGCTTAGTTCGCTGTTTAGCTTGGGTAGCGTTGGTGGATCGGTTGCCAGCTTACAAGGTTCGACTAGATCGATTGGAAGTCTTCAAGGTTCGACTAGATCGAGACGGGCTCCAATTGTCCCACCATGGCAAGGACCAAGTTGTCTTCATTCTTTATATAATTTACTGTTGTCTCCATTTGAAGATTTACTACCAACGAGCGCTACAAGTAAGTAATTTCTATTAGGTTTTGTTCAGAACAGTCCTATAACAATCATATTTATATTTCAGCTGCTCGAGTTGGAAGGCGAGAATTGATTTTGGTACTTGAAAATGAATTATATTTAGTACCATTTGCTGTACTGCGAAGTGGACAGGATGGTGGAGAATATTTATCAGAACGATGTAGTTTATTGACAGTACCATCGTTGCATACATTAAAACAAAAGAGCCGAACAAAGAACCGTGATCAAGATGAAAGTTTAAATAGTGCCCTAGTTGTTGGTGGACCAAGAATACCGACATCTTTATCCGAAACATGGGGATGGTCTGAATCACCAGCATCTCTTCAGGAAGCAGCAATGGTTGCTGACATGCTCCATGCTAAATTTTTAGTTGGGTCTAATGCTACAAAAGAATCAGTTACATCGGAACTCCCGACAGCTGAATGTCTTCATTTTGCTGCTAACGTTAGTTGGAAATTGGGGGCGGTTGTTCTTAGTCCTGGCGATGTTTTAGATTCGCAATCACAAAAACGTTTCTATCCTAATTCGTCGAGTGAAATTGAAAATGACGAAGATTCCAATGATTTTACGACCAATAATATGGAAATTCCTCCATTATCGGACTTTATATTAAGCGCGGCTGATTTATTAGGATTAAAATTAAACGCAAAACTGGTTGTGCTAAGTTCGTATCATTCGATGGAACCTATAAGCGGAGCGGGAGTCGCTAACTTAGCAGGAAGTTGGTTGTATGCTGGAGCTAGCGCAGTCCTAATATCACTGTGGCCGGTTCCGGAAACTGCTGCCAAAATATTATTGCGTGCATTCTATTCGGCTCTTTTACAAGGTGCAAGGGCAGCTAGAGCGTTGGCCGAAGCAATGCAAACAGTTCAACACACAAAACATTTTGCACATCCTGCAAATTGGGCCGGTTTCATATTGATTGGAGGCAATGTTAGGCTATCGAATAAGGTAGCTTTAATAGGACAAGCGCTTTGCGAATTAATGAGAACTCCAGATAAATGCCGGGATGCTTTACGAGTTTGTTTGCATCTCGTTGAAAAGAGTTTGCAGCGGATTCATCGTGGACAGAAAAATGCAATGTATACAACGCAAAAAAGTATTGAAAATAAAGCTGGGTCTGTTGTTGGATGGCGGGACTTGTTAATGGCTGTGGGATTTAGGTTCGTTTATATAATTTAATTTTAAAATTTTAGGAAATTAACTTAAAGTTTTTGTTAATGTAGATTTGAGCCGGCAGCCAATGGTATTCCATCGAGTGTTTTCTTCCCACAATCTGATCCTGAAGATCGTTTATCCCAATGTTCAGCCAGCTTGCAAGCACTATTAGGTAAGAAATATTCAAAATAATTGTATTGCATTCATTTAATTACCTTCGTATTTATTTATTTATCAGCTCTCTCGCCAACTACAATTCACGCATTATCAAAATTGGTCGCCAGCTCCGAAATTGCAGATGATATAATTTCAGTAATGAGAACGGTTTTGGCACAGTTCCCACCTAAAGGTGCACCCGAAATAGATACAAGTATAGATATACCTCTAAGCGTCAGGTATTAGCATAAATATAAAAATATTTAGAATTCTTAAATAATCCGTATACGTTTTTAATTTAGATTATGGAGAGTATCAGGATGTCACGAGCTATTAGCGTCATTGGGATTTGATTTAATGGAAGTTGGCCAAGATCAAGTTACGTTAAGAACTGGAAAACAAGCAAACCGTAGAAATTGTCAATTTGTATTACAAGCACTTCTTGCTCTTTTTGGTAAGTAATTAGGTGTTTTTTTTTTTTCGTTTAAGTAGATGTTATATTTCTTTATACAATTTCAGATACGCAAGAAGCACCTAAAAGTTTAGGTATCGATTCCAGTAGCAGCTCGGAATCATTAAACGAAGATGTTAGATCAGACAGCCAGGCAACATCATCTAATTCTATTGTCGGACCAATACAGAATTCTGGGCAACAGAGTATTTCACCTGCAGGCACCGTTAAAGCCCAAATTACAATGAATTTACATAGACCACCTCTTCCTATAAGAAGGGCACCTTTACCAACAACTGGTGGTGCATTTATTTCATATGTTCGAAGACGCGGGGAACCGGATGGTGGTAGAAACGATGCATCAGATCCTCCACAAACAACAACATTGCCTTCTAGCAGTAATTTAGATACAAGCCTTGCCAATACGACAGATAGTGAATTATCTGATGGATACACATCTTACACATTAAATTCTAGTGGTACTATACCAAAGGGTTTAAGTTATTCTAGCTTAAGAGGTCCTGTAAAAGTTTCACGCCCCGGAGGCGGTGGTGAAAGTGATGCGGCGTTTACACCAAGTCCACCAGTAACACTACAAAATATCGACAATAACGTCTCGTTGACTTTAGCTCATCAAACACGTATACGCAATTTATATTCAAATACATCAACAATGCAGCCAAATTCAAACTTCCTGTCAGATAACTCTTTAGCTGATATGACTAGTTTAATTGTACAAAATAATCATCGGCCAGATAGTTCAAGCTCCGCTAGTTCGACAACTGATTGGGAAGGATCTGGCCATGCAACAGTATTACGAAGAGCACATCAATCACAAACGCTTCCACATCTTCCGCCATCCATACAAACTATGCCATTAGTAGACAGTCTTCGACCTTTAGCTCCATTAGGCCCAGTCTACAACAATCTACAAATGAATAGTTCAACTCGCGGTAATAGCGGAAACACATTGGAATCAACAAGTTCCGATTCAGAATTTGAACGAGGTTTTGATATGCCCAATGTTAAATTAAATACGATACAAAATCGACCGAAATTAAAGTCATCACAGCAAATAATGGTACGCAAAATAACCGATCAAATATTAATGGATAGATTAAGCGTAAGAACTGAAATTTCATCGAATCAAGTAGCAATGCAAACAGCCACCAGTAGCGCAATGAATTCAAGAAAAACTCTGCAAATTCAGCCAGATGAAGAAACTACATTGAATTTGAACAGTAATAATTTGTATTTCTCACCTGTCGATGGCAATGATGCGGCAAATCAACTAATGGAAGTTAAAAAGGAATTAGCCCTTGTTAAATCAACACAATCGAAAGACTTAAAAAGTATTAACCATCATAGCAAAACTATTCAGGAATCATTTATAAGACACATGAATCGTGAAATGACCCCAACCATATCGGATGTGTATCACGAACGTAATTTAGGATTAGGATTGGCACCACCTTTATCAAAATTATTATTAAGTACAAATTACGATGAAAGTGAGAGTAAATTAATCTCTCAGGCGACTGGGAGTTTAGCTGACGCTGTAGCTGATATTGAATTAAATTCAGGCCAGGGCACATCGACAGGAAATAACACATGTGATCGTTGCCATCAGAGCACTACCGCTCTATTATGTAATTGTAGGGACCCTTCAAAGCAACAAACATTACCTCTACTTTCAAAAAAGTCATCCTCGAAACCTTGGCTGAGTAATGTGACCACGAACATACTTAAGGCAAGCGATTTAACTACCGCTGATATTTTAGAACGACAAAAGATTAAAAATGCTGCTGTAGCCGCGGCCAATAGTGGCAACGTGAATATGATGCATAATCAAACGTCTTCATCATCAGCCTCATCTCAAAATTCGGACAATCAAACCACTTCTACCCTCATGTCGACAAAAAACAGACCAACAAATAACAATGGAAGTCCATTTTCTGAACTGCTTCGTCGTGATGAAGGGGATGGCCGAAGTGTTGCTGATTCGCAATGTTCAGGAAATTATAAAGTGGATGTGACTGGCACTCAGGTGCGAAGTAAATTTAGTTTAGAGACATAATAAAGTGATATTTTGTAAGATTCTTTTGTATACATAAATTCGAATATTGTGTAAATAATTTATATTATATATTTTTTATAATAAAATAATTAAAATAATTTTCTGTTTTCAATAATAAAATAGTTTTGGTTTTATTTGGATTAGAAGCAAAAGATTACTCAAAAGATTCATTGTTGTTTAAAGAACGCCAACCATATGTGTTTAGAAATCACGAACAATTAAAAAGTTAAAACACATTATATTTATTCGTTACATTATATTTATTTAAAAATCCGTCTAAAAAAATATTTCCCAAATAAATTCTATTCATATTCACATAAATGGCCGCATTTGGGGCACTTTGAATGATTCAAAAACCATTGCTTCATATGCTCCAAATGCCCACCATGTGAACATCCTTGGCACCATGCATATAAACCACGTACTACTAAATGGCAAACACTACATTTTGAACTTTCCGCAGATTTACATTTATAGCAATACCATCCAGCCGTTCCTTGCAGGGGTCTATCACAACCGCCACAGTTTGTATGAACGGCAGTTGATTGTTCATTTATATCATTTACGCTACGAATCCATGACAGTTTAGTTATTTCAGCCGCTTCACTCCACAACTGATGCCGGTGCAAAAGATCAATATATGAAAGCAACCAACTCTCACATGTATAAACATCTATTGGTAAATCACAACGCCGTTCACCAAGAGCAATCAATATACTAACCGAGGTTTGAACATCTCCGACCTCGGTTTGTAATATTAAACAGTCGGCAAGCACTTGATGTGGTTCCCATTGAGGAATTTCAGGCTGAGAAATGATTTTCAAAATAGTCGGCGGATCTGTTATCTGCACCAATTCCTGTGTATGATCTGGGGTCAATTCGTGAGGTCGTGACGGTTGCAAATCATGCCCGATAATTGTTGAATTTGGTAAAGACCATTCTTTACACATGTCATGGGGACCGGTATATAGAAAACCATTTCTTAGGCTCTTCACACAATCCATATTGTTAATAGTGAGCTCGGTCTCGCCAAATATGTAGTCTCCATATGGTTCTGTAATGGACTGGGAGGATGGAAAGCTACTACGGCAAGTAATGCCCGCATGCTTAAATTCCCCACTCTTTGGGTGTTTAAAATCCAATTGTTTGGTTTCATCAATAACATTACCGCTCAGCAGATCCTCGTCGGCATTCCCTACCTTATTATCTTCTTGATTTTGGCTAATAAGTCGATTTACTAGCATATTTTGATTTGCGTTAATATTCCTTTGTTCGGAATTCGAATTAGATCGTTTCGAAGTCGAGTAAAGCTTTTTAATAAACTTCCACAACAAACTAACATCATGTTTACCATATTTTTGAGCTATTTCGGAATTGTGATCACAAATTTCGGACAGTGGTCTGTTACCAAGAATATAGTTTTTGGCACAGTTTTTAAGGAATAAAAAATCTTTATACGAATTTGTACGACCTAGGTCCTTGGATGGACTTGTCTGCCCACTTTGTCTGATTGTTGGGTAGAAATTTTGTAGCTGAGATTTAGCCAAGTGAAATTGGTCGTTTGACTGTTGATGTTTTAATTTGTTGAATGGTATCCTTGAATTATTGTTGCTGGTGGTCTGGGCTGGTGCTGTTTTAACCTTATATGAAAATAGTAAATCTCCCTTATAATTTAAGCTTGCTCCTTGTGGATTTGCTTTGACTGATGGTCTTGTTGCATCTTTAAATACATGTTTGTAAATTGTAGAATCTTTGCTAGTCGATAATAGGATATATGGATCAGTTCCTTTCCACGTTATTCCCGTTGTAACATTAGAATGTTCATTGAAAGATGCAAACGGTATATAAGGCCGACGAACATCCCAAATGTGGATGCTGTAATCAACGACCAGTGAGCAGCTTGCTATGTGGTAAGTAAACTCAGGTCGCCATTTTACTCGGCCAACTACTGCGATTGTATGGATCGTATACTCTAGGGATGGCTTAACTCCCATATTCCAAACTTTGATTTGTTTATCACGGCTACCAGTCGCTAGCCACGGCTGTGAACTGTGCCAATCGCATGTATATATGGGCCCACTGTGCGCCGTAAATTGTAATAAACATTTATCGGAACGTCGAATATCCCACAACTGAACTGTTCCATTTTCCGATACAGCAGCGAACGCATTCGGAGAATTTGGATTAAATTTTACGTCTCGGACACTTTCAGAATTGCTACAGTAGGTCGTTACATATTTTTCATTTTTTAGGTCAAACCGTTTAATGGTACCATCTTGAGACCCAGAAAGTAAATATGGCTCGGTACTATGAAAAGTGACTGTATGTGCCGTCCTCTCATGCTCGTTGTAAGTCATCAATTGTTTCTGGCGACCGAACTTTGAAAGGTCCCAAACTGAAACTACTCCATTTGTTGCAGCAGTCGCAAGAATATTATTGTCGAGCGTGCTCCAAGCAACATCATTTGAGGAATAGCTTAAATTTTGGTTCTTGCCACCTCGCATATTGCATACTTCTGTAAAGCCATCGGGATCAATTGAAAACACTTTCAGCAAACTTCTTCCAGCTACTGCAATGTGCGTGCAGTCTTTATTTAGTGCTAGACCATTTGCATGCCCTTCTTGACAAATTCGAATAAACTGGGTATTTTCCTCACTCATAATTCACGGTCAATTATAAACAAATAAATTTTATTTATGCGACACACAAAAACAAACATGTTTTGATTCTTTGACAGCTGTCATATTACGTTCAGTGGGACGATCAACTTAACGAATAACTAAATACAAATTTAAATAAAAACATGACATAAGCCGGTCACAAGATTTAAAGATAGATTTTATTAATATAGGTAGTACAATTTATGGTAGCTAGTGTATTCCTTTCGAGAAAATGCTTAATTTTAAAAACACCGGTAGTAAACATGGGTCAGCTGTTTCGTTAAGTTGAA
Organism: Nephrotoma appendiculata; assembly: GCA_947310385.1. Classification (NCBI taxonomy): domain Eukaryota; kingdom Metazoa; phylum Arthropoda; class Insecta; order Diptera; family Tipulidae; genus Nephrotoma; species Nephrotoma appendiculata. The sequence goes on along the minus strand of OX371224.1, from coordinate 152,407,505 downwards.
CCGATGATGGCGGCCATTTTCGTTAAAAAAAATTGCTGTCAAATTCAATTTTTCTGATTCTCATTTTAATAAAGATGGCGGCCCACAGTGGAGGTGTAGACTGGCCTTCTGTTATAAAACCATTATTAAATACAAATAACAGTGATTTTCAAAAAAATGATATTACAAATATAGTAAAATCTATCTTACGAAGGTAATTATGATATTTTTATCATGAAAATTTATTATTTAGCCTATAAAACGTAATTTGAAAATTTTTCGCTTGAGCTCAAACATGGCTGCCGAATTATTTTGCGACGTCATTACAAAGCTAAAATTTCATAATTTTTTGTAATTGTTCATCATTTATTTCTAGTGAATACGAGATTATTGAACACGATGAGGCATATGAACCATTTTACAAATCATTTGTGCAGCTTGCGGCTGATTCCATTTCATCGCAGTGCAACAATGGTAAGGGCGGCGCTCCCATATTGATTTTTCTTTGTTTTTACTGTGAACTAACGCCTGGGGCTCACTACTATTTCTCTTTTCAGTATGTCAGACGCAAATGCCTCAAGTAATTGAGGCGTGCAATGTATTGATCCGGTTTATTTTAAATCGTGTAACGAGCACATCAAATGTTGATACAAAACAGTTACTGTATCCATTAAAAAGCATGTGTGAGGGAAAGGCTCACATTCCAACTTTTGATCAGAACATCATGCAATCCCTGTTGAAAAATGCTAAGCAACCAGAACACAGTAAATCAAATGTTTCTGGTTCTGACAAGGATAGTCCAAAGACTGAATTGAAGAGATCACGATCAGATTTGTCCACCGTTATTCTGCAACAACTAACGACCCCATTAGGTGGGGCTAATCTTACATGGGCACCTATGAATGAAGAGACTAGTGATTGTACTGTAAGTGATTTTTTATTTACTTTATATAATACTATCGAAGCTTGAATTGATAGGTATTTATATTTCCGTGATTCATCCTAATTACAATATTGCTCATTCAACATACATATTTTTAAGCATTTTTCGAAGTTTCTAGATTAAATAAAATTATAATTAAAAATTTCTCTTTCACAAGTCATCAATTCTCAATTCAAACTCATCAATTTTATGCTTCCCTTGAAATCATAAAATGGTAACTAAAATTCAAAACAAATTACAAATTTTATTTCTAGCCAATTTTCATAAGTGCAAACAATAACTCACTTCAATCGAATAATGCCGGTGATATAATTTTAAACGTTTGTACCGCGTTACCAATTTTATCGAGATATCGTCAAAAATATGAGGAAAGTGCTATTCAAGGCAAACCTCTCTATCTACCAGTCACAATGTCTGAAGCGACCGTAATTAAAAATGTCTTGATACAAATGTCATCTGATATATCATTGTTGTCATTAGCATTGTCATTACCCATAATTGAGCCTTTGACACCAAATAAAATTACCCAGCTCTCAAAATGCGCTATGTCGGCCCTATATTGTGGCGTTTTAACTTCAATTTCATTGAGTGTACTCAACATGTCTGGGTCAAGTTCACAAAAATCATCCACATCCCAATTACAACAACAATCCAGTGGTGGCTATAATACTTCGTCCAAAGATAATGAAGAAACAACCGAAGATTATGCCAGAACCATTGTGGATAATGCGTTAGAAATATTTACCACAGTTGGAAATATTTTCAAAAATTCTACTCGAAGTTACATCTATCAAAACCATTTATGTATGGGCGCATGGTTGTTGATATCTGGTATTCAGGGTGCCATGGGTGTATCAAGCAGTGGCAGTGGAATAAAAATTCAACCAACAAGCGAGGAACTCAAAGGGAAAAGTCCATCCAAAATAGCTGAACAACCGCAACAACAAACTCCATCAACTCGAGTTAATTTATTCAAATTCCAACAAGGTTTTGGAGTACTAAACGCGGCAATCGCAAGTCACAGTTTAACCCTGTTGACAGAATTAATTGAAGACTTGAAAATTGAGTCTAGATCCGGCGAAGATATAGGGAATGTAATTCCTGAACCGGCAAGCTTTGATATTTTAGGGCAATGTACTTCTTTGCAACGGATTATTCGTGTATTGAATTGCGCTACATTACAACAACTGCTAACGTTTTTGGCTACAATTTCATATCGAAAGGCTTGCTCATTGAAGCGAGCTAATAAAAATCCAAATGATGGTGAACCCATTAGTTATAGTGATTCAACTACCTATTTTAATGATACGTTTTCGTGTTCAGAGGATTCCGAAACCGAAGAGGAAGATAGTGGAAGTTATTTGGGTCTTTGGTTTAAGGAGACGTTAAGTCCGGAAACAAATGAAGAGCAAAATGATCATACGACTTCAGATAAACCTGGAGATAACCAAAAAGGGAACACGCTCGTTCCGGCTAAAGACGAACCGCATGAATATCTAGAACTATCGGCAGAAATATTTACGTTCTTAGATAATTCACTCGGAAGTAATCATCAATTTTTGAATCGGTATATTAAATTGGGGCTTAGCGAACAACAAATGGTACTATTGGCCAATATATTAAAAGATTTAGATCGCGATGCCGCTCGTGGAGAACAAGAACATTTTGGTTGTGCGCAGTGGCAAAATGCAATGGTTAAGTTTAGTGGATCTCTTGGGCGATATTTGCATAATTTGATTTCTGGCAATTTACTAAATGAAACTTTACAGTCGTCATTACTACAACATCTTGGCGTGTCACCCTGGTCCCAAGATTTAAATATTTGGCCACTTCAAGTATATTGCAGGACTCTAGCGGTATTAGTGCAAATATTGTTACTAAAACCGTCCCAAGAAAAGGAAGCTGCTTGTTTATCAGTCTGGCACAGATTGGTAAATACATTGGTTGAAGGTGTATGTTCACCTCAAGCTCAACAGGCTGATGGAGATACAGAAGATTTGAATGTAGAACATGCTCAATTGCTACTATTTTTGTTCCACTCTCTCAATTTAATGCAGAAAAAATCTATATTATTATTAACTGCTGGTGGTGTCATTAGATGCGCAGAAGTATGCCGGATTGTAACGCAAGAAAAACCACTGAAAGATAATCAAATTATGTTGCTTTCGCGACTTTTATTATTTTTGGAATATTTAATGAAGCATTTGTATAATGCACCACCAGTGTTGTTGGAACAAGTTCGATGGAATCTATTCAGTGTCATCACATTGGATCCAAATCAAAAAATTTCTGACTTAATTAACAATAAAGTTAAAATGATGTCGTTTTGTCGAAAGGACATCGAGGACAAATTCAAAAAAATGCCAATCGAAAGTGGCTCCGTCCGGCCAAAATTTTATTCACTTACTTTAATCGATCAGAAGGTGCAACAAGAGTTCAAATTGGACGGACTGGCGTGGAATTTTATATTGTGCACACCAGATCGACTCAAATATTCATTGTTGGTGGATGCACTGATCGATATACTTTCAATAACAGATATTTACGTCCCATATAATGCATTTTGTGCTGTACACTATTGTTTCAGCTTGTGCTGGAAGTTGCTGCTAGGACTTCCACCATCAACTTCCCATGTGGAAAGTTTAATGCAAGAGAAAACTCCGAATTTGCATTCATTGGCCTGGTCAATTCGTTGCATGAATCCATCTTCACATTCCCATTATTTGATTGTGAATAGTCTCGTAAAACAGGGAATGTACACTCAATTTGCCGAAAATTTATGGACGAAATTAACGGAATACGTATCAAATATAAAGTTCAGTTTAAAGCAAACTATAGCTGTCCTCGATCAATTCATGAAATCATTTATCGCACAATCACCAAAATTATCAAAAATTATGTTACTGGACAGTATTGTGTCTCATTTATACGTTATACTATGGTTGGAGAAGGAAGGTATTGAGTCGAAATTAAACAATCAAACTTATTCAAATTCTTCAGCAAGCAGTACAGATAACGCAGTAACCGAATCGCAATCACAACCACCACAGTCGTCAATTTCTACAACACCATTGGCACCAACTCAAATTGAGGTGAAACCAGCATCGTCAGCCGACAGCGTTTCTAAAGACGAATTAATTAAAGATCTGTTGGTTAAATTACTTGATGCGGCCGAGATTATTAAAGATGCCACGTTTAAATTGATGTTAAAAAATTTACATGGCCCAATACCGACCATTTTAATGGAATCACTTATATCAGTATCAGGATGCGAAAATAAATTTTCGTCTGAACTGGCGCATCAATTTCTAACGCTAGTTACTGGGCAAGATAAAGATGTAATCACAACGGAATGGAATAAAAATTTATCGGTCAATACCGAGGATAATTTCACAAATGCGTCATCGATTGAAAATCATACGTTTACTGTAATTGAAGCTCATCTTTGTGAAATTTCTAAAAATTCATCGTCGCCTTGTTTATTGTCATTGAAACATACACTCAAGTCGATTGTAAATTTGATTTACTACGTGTATTATGTTTATCTCTCTGATTCTATATCCACTGATGATAAATTGGCCGATCGAACGCAGCAATTCATTTTACCGCTGCTCTTCGATATTCGAACTGAATATATGTACGAAATATCGAATAAAATATTCGATAAAATAATTCTAAGCGAATACAAGTTATATGCATATTCGCATCTTATGAAGAATACTTATAAGTTATTGATTGATTACTGCGACCTGTCGAGCCAAGGACGAGCAATTAATTTGGACGAAATAATTTTACATCATATCCTGAAGTTCTGGGAATCTATGTTGGAGAAACCATTGGGCATGAAAGCATTGCATGAATTCTTTTATGAATCAAAGCGTGGAAACTTAGTAGCGGTTCTATTATCTTTTTCAAATACGTCAATGTCACAAGGATATTCAACCAAAGTATTGCAGTTTTTCGAAAAATTATTCCAAGCCGCAGAAAAACCGGATGCCGATTTTACTTTAGCTGAAGTATGCCAGTGTATATCCGAATTGGGAAATGTTGATTCAAGTAAATTGAAAAATTGGTTAAGTCATATATTGCTTGGCCCAGGTGGTGTTTGTCCATCGAGCAATAATTCAAGTAACGTACAAACACCAACAAATATGGCTACTGCTTCTGGCATTGCAAGTATTTCTGATCAAGCATTCCAACCATCCGAAATGATATTAGATGTTGATGCCATGGATATTGAGGTTGAATTTACCGGAGAAGGTGCAGGTGCCGGTACGACTGGTAATGTGGGTACTTCAAGTGCTCGACAACCACCAATCAGCTCGACAACGAACCGTTCAGAGGCAGAAACAAACAATGGAGAATGCCTTGAAAAGAACGGCCGGTTATTGCAATCATTAACTAAGTATATTGTTAGTGAAAAACAGATATCACCAAACGTATCGAACGCTTTGTTTCATGCTTTAATACAACTTGGTCAAAACCTATTGAACCCCAACCAGGATGCCCTAGAATTTACAGATTTATTGCAAGTAATGGTTACATTAGCTGACTCACAGAACGGGAAAGGTCATTCAATGTTGTTTACGGCCACAATCGATTGGCTAGATGTATCAAAGAACCATGTACTAGAGAAATATGTAGGAAAATCGACTAATCAAAAGTCAATTGTTGCGCTTGAAAATGTTTCATCATTATTAAAGTACATGGGCGATTTGTTACAAGGTCTTGGGACCACGGGAAATCGTGTATTCAATCCACCTTGGGAAGAGGAAGTACCACCGGATTCAGAAGATTACTTTGATGATCTCGGAAACGAAGAAGATGATAGCACCGTAGAAGATAGCGATGAGGATAGCCTTGGAAATAAGCTGTGCACCTTTTCGGTAACTCAAAGAGAGTTCACAAATCAACATTGGTATCACTGCCACACGTGTAAAATGGTCGACGGCGTCGGTGTGTGTTCCATTTGTGCACGAGTTTGTCACAAAAATCATGATATAAGTTATGCAAAATATGGAAACTTTTTCTGCGATTGTGGTTCAAAAGATGATGGTTCATGTCAGGCTTTGACTCGTCGCACCAATGTAAATGTCCAAGAAGTAAACCAAACTAGTTTAAACCAAGACTCAGATCATGCAATTCAAAGTAGTCTACGACGTCGTCCATCAAGCCCACAACAAATGTTATCCAAAGATGCAGCACATGGTCGGCAACGCGTGATGCAGCTGGCTAAAGTAATTGATGCATCAAAAGAAAATTTAAAAAATTCAGAACACTGGAGGAGTGTGATAAAATGTTTATTTAACTTCTTCAATATGCTAATGCCAGCCATTGAAGAGAATTGCGGAAAATATTCGACGGTCGGTTGTCATTTGCGGGCTAAAAATGCATTAGAAAAACTCCATGCTCCAGATAAAATTTATAGTGTCAGTGATCAAATTATGGTTGCTACACTGGGTTCACAAGAAGGGGCATTTGAAAATGTTAGAATGACTTACTCAGGAGAACAGGGACAAACAATTCGACAACTTTTATCTTCTAATTTAGTAAGAAGGGTTGGATTATGTTGTCTTGCTTCGCCCCATGGAAAGCGACAACATTTGGCCGTATCACATGAAAAAGGAAAGGTTACGATACTTCAGTTATCGACACTATTAAAGCAAGCAGATGCTTCAAAACGCAAATTAACATTAACTCGGTTGGCTTCCGCCCCGATTTCGTGCACCATTCTATCATTGGCATCAAATCCAGCAAACGAAGATTTTCTTGCTGTATGTGGATTGCGTGAATGTCACGTTTTAACATTCTCAAGCGGCGGTTCTGTTAACGACCATATTGTTTTAACACCGCAGTTAGAAACGGGCAATTTCATTAAGCGAGCTATATGGTTACCTGGCTCTCAAACAAAATTGGCACTTGTTACAGCAGATTACGTAAAGATATATGAATTAGCTGAAGATACTTTATCACCACAATATTACTTTTTAGTACCGAGTGGAAAAATTCGAGACTGCACATTTGTCTGTCAAGATGATACGTACTATCTTCTTTTAATGGCTTCGTCTGGCTATATATACACTCAACAACTTGCCGATGAAAGTTTGGCGAAACACGGTCCATTCTATGTTACAAATACATTGGAACTTGATCACCCTTTAATTAAAGACGTTAGTGGACAAATTGGGGATGGCGGAATTTCTATTTATTATTCCCATGTGCTTCAAATGTTATTTTTTAGTAACGCGCAAGGTCGAAGCTTTATGGCACCTTTAACCGATGTTAACGCTGGAGTTAAACGCGTAATGCATCTTCAAAATGGATCAAATTCCAAAAACTCACTAAAAGGGCCACCGCAACCATTATGTCAATGGACGGAAATTGTAGGTCATCCGGGAATTGTTTGCGCTATGATGCAAAATTCAAATAATCCGGTTATATTCATGATTAAACCTGACAGTGTAATAATGCAGGAAATTAAACCTCAAAATTCGAAGGCAAAAATTATCGATATGGTCGCTATTAGGCACTCTGTTTCCGGTTCAGAAAAAACAACCTTGATTTTATTGTGTGAAGATGGAAGTCTACGTATATATGCCGCTCATCCAGACAATACTGGGTTCTGGTTATCACCGGAAGTGCAACCAACTGGCAATCAAATGTCGTCCAGTTTCACATCAAAGTCGCGGCGAACTAAGCGGAATGCAAATAAAACTTCCATTGCAAGTGGAGGTGCAGTTGGAACTAAAACTACAGGATCCGCAACAAATCCAATATTCCCCATAGATTTCTTTGAACATTGCTCACTTATGAATGAGGTTGAATACGGTGGAAATGATTTGCTTCAAATTTATAATACGCAACAATTGAAACATCGTCTAAATTCGACTGGCCTATTTGTGGTTTCGACTAAAGCAAATGGATTTACCCTCGAGGTAGTGAATAATGATTCAAATATGGTTATAACTGGAATTCGAGTACTAATTGGAACCCAAGATCCGTTACGTGCTCCGCTAAGTGTTACGCTTTATGGACGTACAATTCATACAATTTCGCCTCGCCCCCGTTGGTTTGACATACCATTGACACGTGAAGAAAGCTTGCAAAGTGACAAAAAATTAAGCATTGTGTTTGGCCCGTCACAAGATCCAGATAGTATTTGTATGCTGGATAGTATTAAAATATACGGAAAAGCTAAGGACGTTTTTGGATGGCCAGAAGAAACTGAAGATGTTTCAGCAACAGTCGGTTCAACTAATGGCACCGGTTTCAATGGAAACGCCACAGGAACAAGCAACGCAAATAGCGGGGACACCGATTCAAATTCAAGCTTACAAATAACGCCGCTTGATAAAATGGTGACTGCAATGTTGGAAGTACTTGATAGTGGCATAAATCATCTTGGAGGGTCATCGATAGCTGAAAATCTGAAAACAACTGCGATTGAAATAGCAACTACTTTGTTGTTATATCCAACTCCTAATTGCGTCCAGAATCAAGCCAAATCAGTATTAGCCTCATTGCATGGCACTAAAACAGCGTATCATGCTTATAAAGATAACGAGATATTAGCTGAAGTAAATAAAGAATTAATCAAATTGGATAAGATATATGATCCACGGGACATTGATCCCGAAGCATTCTATCGATTAGTGCTTTTAGTACGCAGCATCGCCATTTCTCGACCACAGGCTTTGACAAAAATATCAATCGACAATCAATACAAGATTCCATCACTATTGTTGACATTAACGTGCCGTTTGCATGAAATTACACCAACATTTGAAGAACCGTGTACAATTGTGAAACGGGGACTGGCACATACCGAAGCAATCATACATAGTTTAGTTGAAATTATTTATGCTTTTGCTTTGTCGAACTTTGATTTGATAGATCCAATGACCAAATTTTTGGTCTTACTATTGCTCGATAAATCTCTGGTAATCAGTCATAGTGCTAAATTGGCTATGATTCGTTTACTAAAACCACGAATACGACGGCGACGGGTTTTGATTGGTAGTCCTCCAACATGTTCTACACCTACCCCAGCTGCAGTGCCCGGCCCTTCAACATCGACTGGGGGCCAAACCAATCCATCAGCAGCTGTGATTAGCGATGATTTTGCACAAGCAATACAACAAGTTGATCAAATTGAACCTTTAGGAATTGAAGGTGCAGCCGCGGCTAATCCTCAAGCATTGGCTTCTTTAGAAGCATTATGGGGAGTTGGCGGCTTCCCCCAACTTCTCGATTTACAACAGGAAGCTGACGATGAAGCAATCATGGAAATTGCTATTGCTTTAAGTCTCCAAGACAATGAAGGTATTATGATTTGTTAATTGTTTATTTTTATTACCTTACTAACGTTTCTATACATTTGTGGTAGGTGACTTGCAAGTGTTACAACAAGGGTTAGCTAACTTGCCGGGACGCACTTTACAAAGCCTCCAAGCACTTGCTAATTCCGGTGTAGCCGGCTACAGCAATGATGCAACTGCTTCAGCAGGTGGATCTGATGATGAAGGATCCAACGCTGCCACAGATGGTTCAACATTACGCACATCTCCAGCGGAACATGCAGGCAGTGGTGGATCGGAAAGCGGAGGTAGCGGTGTCGAAAGTATTGGCGGGGCATCTGGACGAAGCAGCACTTACGGTGACCAACCGAATCAATCGCCACCACGCAGTGGCACCGACATACAACAATCCCAACATCAACAAACTACAAACGAACCAACAGTTGTAGAAGAACAACCTGATGACACAATTGGCAATGAAAACCAACAAAAATTACATACACTGCGCTACATGATTCTTGATAACATGATTGAGAATTTCAACGATTTGGATGATGTTAATGGCGTCCAAGCAATTTCATTCATGCAAGTTATTTTAATGTTGACCACCGACTTGGACGGAAGTCAAGAAACTGATCAAAATGTCATGAACAAATTGTTAAATACGTTAATTGAAAAATTAAATATGAATCCATCATCAAACGCATCCCAACTATCACAACGCTCATCAACAACTGAAGTTCAATTAGTTATTTTGAATTTTATTGGTATTCTCATGGGTAAAGTCAAATCAAGTTCCAAACCAAGTGCATCAGTATCTACATCAACAATTCCGAACGATAATACTACGTATGTGGCAACAACAACTGCAAATGCACTGATCAAGAGTGGCCTAGTTCCTTATTGTTTTGTTATTTTAGAAACATTTTTGCCGCATTGGAGAAATGTTTCCAATAATGATGAGATTAAAGGAATTGCAGGAAATGGCGGAAATTCTGGATCAACAAATAATCTGCTAAAACCAACAAAATATGGCACAACACTAGATATGCAACCATTTTTCAATAGACAAACGATTGACAACTCAACCGAGATATTTGAGTTATATCCACAAATTTTAACTGAGATGGCCGTACGGTTACCATACCAAGTTATGAAATTATCGTCTCCTCATCCATCATCTTATGAAATTTATCCATCAATGATCCCTTCTGGCGAGTATATGACTTATTGTCTTTGTGAGTACATGATGTATATGCAGTCAACAATTTTAAGGCGGCAAATACGTAAACTATTGTTATTTATATCGGGCAGTAAAGACTCGTACCGAAGATATCGAGATATTCACTCGTTGACCACTCATATGGAAGCGATTAAAAATTGTTGTGATCTTACAACAATCCCGTCTACGTCAAGTGGTCAAATTATTTTGAGCTATGATGCTTTAGTCGAGCTTACCGAACATTTACGAACATGTCAAGAGATTGCATCAGTTCGAACAGGAAACTGGCAGAAATTTTGTGTACTAAATGTTAATATATTGCCATCGTTATTGCGCATTAGTTGCTTACAATTAGATGAAGGAGTAAGTACTATCATTTTACAATTATTGCAATTTTCAATATGCAACATAAATGCTGGTAAAACAGATACTGCACCACTAAAACCGTCAGCATTAAAAGATCGACGAGATCGTGATAAATCTGAGGAATCTGATTGTACAGCAGATTCAAAATTCGATCCATTGCATTGCAGCGTCCTAGTGGGACAATTGTATAATCAGCTTCCGCCAGGTATAATGAATAAATTCATTCGCAGTTTCTTGCTCGAAACTAATTCAACGACGATAAGATGGCAAGCGCATAGCCTTATTTATGCTATGTATGAAAACACTGATGAGGTATCGAAACAAAAATTATTGCAAATATTGTGGGATCTATGGGCTTTCTTACCGGCGTATGGTCGTCGAACAGCTCAATTTGTTGATTTGCTTGGATTTTTAACATTGAATACAAAAACCATCACCGAGAAATTACCAGATTATACAGCGCAAGCCGTTGCTGTATTAAGACAACAAAATGAACTATTATCAAGGCATCCTAATGCACCAATTTACACGTCACTTGGGCAAGTTCTCGAATTAGAAGGATTCTATTTGGAATCAGAACCTTGCCTTGTATGTAACAATCCAGAAGTTCCAATGTCAAACATTAAATTGTCGTCAATCAGGATCGATTCAAAATTCACTACAACTACGATTATTGTAAAATTAATTCAAAGTCATACGATTTCTAAAATAATCTTACGGGTCGCTGAATTAAAACGTACCAAAATGGTGAAAACCATTAATATTTATTACAATAATCGAACAGTTCAAGCGGTAGTGGAACTGAAAAATAGACCAGCAATGTGGCATAAAGCTAAGAAAGTAACTCTTCCGTCTGGACAAACTGAAGTTAAAATTGATTTCCCTCTACCAATCACCGCGTGCAATTTAATGATCGAGTATGCAGATTTTTACGAAACGGTCACCGGTTCCAGTGAAAGTTTACAATGTCCTCGATGCAGCACATCAGTACCAGCTAATCCAGGTGTTTGCGGAAACTGTGGAGAAAATGTATTCCAATGCCATAAGTGTAGGGCTATTAATTATGATGAAAAGGATCCGTTCCTATGCCATTCATGCGGTTTTTGTAAGTACGCTAAATTTGATTATAGTATATTTGGTCGACCGTGTTGCGCAGTGGATCCAATTGAATCGAACGACGATCGAGCTAAAACTGTTCAAACAATTCACACCAGCTTGGAGAAGGCGGATCGCGTATACCGACAATTGGAGGCTAATAAACAGATTCTTGAAATTTTAGTTCAAAAGGTCGCGGAACATAAGCTTGATAGATCACTGGACGAGAGTCTTTTAGGGAGCGTTGTCGGGTCGTCGCAAGTTAATAAAGTAATACAGCTCCTTGCGCAAAAATATTGCGTCGAATCGAAATCCTCATTTGAAGAGTTGAGTAAAATAATACAAAAAGTGCAAGCGTGCCGTAGAGAACTTGTAGCGTATGACCGTAGTCAAATGGATGTACAAACATCACAGTCGGATTCAAATTATGAAAACGTGGTTGCTGTAAATAAATGTTATGGTTGTGCCCTGGCATCTACAGAACAGTGTCTCACATTATTACGTGCGATGGCTTCAAATTTATCATGCCGTATCGGACTTTGTGATCAAGGTTTAGTACAAGAGTTAGCACAAAATAATTTACGTCGTGGCACAATTCAAATTCAAGATGAAGTGAGGCAACTTTTATGTCTCCTGATAAGAGATCTTAATGAACCTACAAAAGATTTATGTGGTCTGATTAGAGATCGAGTCAAAATGGCATTAAGTGGAAGTGTCCCAATGTCTAATTTGGACGCAGCGATCCGACATGAAATGTCGCTTTTAGAATCGCTTATTGCACAAGATGATTCATGCTGGGAACTCAAATGTCGTGTTGTACTTGATTTATTCTTAGTTGCTTGTAAAGATCCTAGAGGTCCAGCGGTGGCCGTTATTCAACCTTGTTTGCGAATTATTCAAACTATGATTTGTCCTCCGTTACCAACCAGTAAGGGAAATAAAGATCTTACGCCACAGGAATTAGCAACTATTTTACCAGTATCGGGAGTCACAGTAAATTATATGAAATGGTTAATCGATGATCCAAATCATTCATTTGGTACATGGAAAAGGCGAATGTTGCCTTTGTCGCAGACTGTTAAATCACAGGACGATAAAACACCAGAAGAAGTTACAACACCCGTGCTAGGCGATTTACAGAAAGGGGCTCGCACGTTTCGAATGGTGCAGGAGCAAAAACGGCAGCAATTAAGAACCGCTTATTTAACAGAGAAATATGGTAAATTATGGAGAACAAAAGTTTTACGTAAGGGTATACCAAACCCTCAACTAGAATTAGTATCATCTTGGTTACAACCCATTATGTTTAATTCGAATTCTCGAATTGCCCGACAATTAGCGTGCGCTGTAATTACGTCGTTAACTTTGACAAACGAACGAAAACGGGAGGTTTTAAATCTTTTGACAGGCTTTCTGAAATATGTTGGGGAAGCTGGTGAGGCCAGCTCAGAATTTTTGATTTTATATCGATCACTTGCTGATGAGACCCCTTGGCGGCAATATCTTGCTCTAAAAGGTGTACTAATATTAATAGCAGACCTTCTAACGGTTGAAATTGAAAAGATCCATCGACTTGAAGAAACAACATTGTCTTCAGATTTGGCTCAAGGTTACGCATTACGGCAATTGGTTGAATTGATGGCGATGTTCTTGGAAAACCCTCCAATTCGTCAAACATACAAAGGACGCTTACTAGGCCCGGTATTACAAGGATATTTATCACTTCGAAAGCTCGTGGTACAACGTACACGCCAAGTGGACGATGCCCAAGAAAAGCTATTAGAAATGCTAGAAGAAATGACTAGCGGAACTGAAGATGAGACCCGAGCATTCATGACCGTTCTAATCGACACGGTACATAAAACACCAATAAACGATATTAAAACGCCAGTATTCATATTCGAGCGGCTTTGTTCAATAATTCATCCCGAAGAAAATGACGTTGGAGAATTTTTCCTTACTCTTGAAAAAGACCCGCAACAAGAAGATTTTTTGCATGGGCGAATGTTAGGAAATCCATATCCTTCGACCGAAACGGGGCTTGGACCTCTTATGCGAGACGTTAAAAACAAAATTTGTACCGATTGTGAACTGGTTGCCCTTCTAGAAGATGATAACGGAATGGAATTGCTTGTACACAATAAGATTATTAATCTCGACCTTCCAGTAAAAGATGTTTACAAGAAGATCTGGTTAGCCGAAGGTGGTGAACGTGATGCAATGAAAGTAGTATACCGAATGCGAGGTCTATTGGGAGATGCAACCGAAGAATTTGTCGAAACACTTAACAACAAGAGTAAAGAAGAAATCGATAATGAACAATTGTACCGTATGGCAAATGTACTAGCCGACTGTGATGGATTAAAAGTAATGCTTGATCGAATCGGGAATCTTCAAAATATTTCCCGAACACGATCACTTGTGCAAGTACTTCTGAAACTGTTTTTATTAAGTGTAAAAGTTCGTAGATGTCAAGAAGTTTTATGCCAGCCTGAACTGGGTGCAGTCAACACATTACTTAAGGTACTGCAGTTGTGTTTGCAGTCTGAAAACGATGCGCAACAATCTGCTGTGACAGAACAACTTCTCGAAATTATGGAAACGATACTTTCGAAGGCTGCCAGTGAATCATTAGACTCGTTCCTGCAATTTTCGTTGACGTTCGGTGGGCCTGAATATGTTCAAGCATTGATCTCATGCACGAATTGCAACAATGTTAGAAATAGTCCGTCAGTGCTTAGACATCTTATTCGTGTGCTTGCTGCATTGGTCTATGGAAACGATATTAAAATGGCACTTTTATGCGAACATTTCAAACAAACGTTAGATTTTGAAAAATTCGATACAGACCGAACCAGCGAAGATGAATTTAAAATGGAGCTGTTCTGTGTTCTTACAAATCAAATTGAACATAATTCTATTGGTGGTACACTAAAGGACTACATTATAAGCTTGGGAATTGTTCACCGTGCTTTAGAATTTATTACAAAACATGCACCTTGCGTCAAACCAACGCTACTACGTACTGATTCAGATGAATTGAAAGAGTTTATATCAAAACCGTCATTAAAATATATTTTACGGTTTCTAACCGGACTGGCCACTAAACATGAAGTAACTCAATTGGCTGTTTCACGTGATATTATTCCAATTATTCACCGTTTAGAACAAGTTTCCAGTGATGAACATGTCGGTTCACTAGCTGAAAATCTACTAGAAGCTTTGTGTACTGATCCTGCTACCGCCGAACGTGTGCAAGAGGTTCGAGACTTTACACGTGCCGAGAAGAAGCGGCTTGCCATGGCTACAAGAGAAAAACAGCTTGATGCACTTGGTATGCGAACAAATGAAAAAGGGCAGGTTACCGCTAAAGGATCAATTTTGCAAAAAATTGAAAAATTACGTGATGAAACTGGACTTGTTTGCTTTATTTGTCGTGAGGGTTATGCTTGCCAACCAACTAAAGTATTGGGGATCTACACGTACACGAAACGAACAAACGTTGAGGAATTTGAATTGAAACCGCGAAAGACGACCGGATACACAACGGTGTCACATTTTAATGTAGTTCACATTGATTGTCATATGTCGGCCATTCGATTGGCGCGTAGCCGCGATGAATGGGAAAGTGCAAGTTTACAAAACGCAAATACGCGTTGTAATGGTTTGTTACCACTTTGGGGGCCAGAAGTATCCGAATCGGCATTTTCGACTTGTATGTCACGACACAGTGGTTATATGCAAGAAAGTACTCAACGTTGTGAAATTACATTTACATCAGGAATTCATGATTTAAAATTGTTACTGTTGCGATTTGCGCAAGAGAAAAGTTTCCATGAGGATGCTGGTGGTGGCGGTCCACAATCTAATATGCATTTGGCTCCATACCTTCTCTTCTATGCACTCTATAATCTGTTTTCATCTCGGTCAACATCTGAAAAATCATTGATGACCTATTTAAATACTCCGCCATCAGAACGTTGGTTGGAATGTGCATACGAAGTTGAGGGTCCTTGTTATCAAATAACACTATCGTTAGCATTGCATACACCGGAGTTGTGGAATAAACATAAGAAATCGCATCTAAAACGGTTAATTGCGATTGGTCATGCCCGAGCGATAAGTCCAAATGCTTTATTAAAAACGTTAAGCGATGCAGAGAAGGCGCCACGTGACTACAATGTTTACAAACCGTATTTGATGTTGTGGTCACTGATCGATTTGATTTACAGCAAATTCTTCAAAACAGTCACGACACCAAAAGAAGAGGATTGGCCGATTTCACTGTTTGATTATATTCGGCATAATGATGAGGCTATGATGAAGTCGTGCAGTGATACTTTAACCACAATGACCGAAGAATATTATCCATGTACATCGTTTGGCGAATTTTGTGATGTTGCTGGTCTTTTGGGCGATATAGATAATCCTGAGGAATTTATAGCGAGTACAATAGCAGAACTCCCATCTGGCACTTCATCAACCACTTAATACGTAGATTGTTCTCTATATTCATTATTAAATATTTGTGGATTGTTCATTTATTATTTAATATTTTTTCTTTTGTTTATTCAATATTGTTAATTTTTAGTTATTCTGAATTTATTATAAATAATCATACACAATAAATAATATGTACTTTTATTGCAAAATTTAAATAAATATAAACTTAATCAACATTAAATAAAGCGAAGAGTTTCAATGTTATGTGCCTGCCTTCCCAAATCTTGTGAAAATCAAATTTAAACGAAAATTGTTTTTCTAAAATATATTTTTATATAATTTAATTATTTTATTTTAGTAATTTTTATTTTGTTTTAAATATAAAATTAAAATATTTTAATTAATACAAGCAAAAAAAAAACGTTTGTAAAGATATTTTCTTAAAAACTACTTTTTAATTATTACTTTTTTTATTTACTTTCTTTTAAGTTTATTTAATTTGTGTTTAATGTTAATTAATAAATATATACAAGAAAAACTTAATTTTCTATATAAAGTATCATTTAAGTTTTTTTTTTCTAAAACAAAAATTTAAATTTTTTCCATTGTTATAAAACAATTCACCGGGATGAATTTGATGATGATGTGTGTAACGCTCGAACCACAAAAAATCCAATTACAGTTGCGGCTGCTATACCTAATCCAGCTTTCCACCAAATTAGCGGGTCACCGGGCATTAATCCAAAATGTTTTAAATGTCTGTTAAGTGCAAAGAAAATATTTGATTAAAACATTTGAGTAATAGATTTTTTTTTTATTTTTATAAAAACATGCGAAATAAATGCTCGTGTAGCCTTAGATTAATTTGACGGATTTAAAGCAATAAACTGCCCAAAAAAGTTAATATTCTGAACTAAAATTTTACAACAAAAATCAAATGCAAAATGTTGCAGAAAATCGTACGGTTAAGGCAATAGATACTCATATCTCATGAGGTATTGCTTTCCAATTTATGAAAAAATGATAACAAATAATTTATTCAAATAAATTAGGCTTTCGCCAAATATTCCTAACGGACTCAAATAACTTGTTTTTGTTCCAACGGCAAACTAGCAGTATAGTTCAAAATTATAAACAAAATTCAGTGGCCCCATTTTAGCGCATCTGAGTGTTTGAATAACAAATAAGCTCAACACAATTGCATTAGATAATTTAAAATCTGAAGAGATTCAAAAATATCAACCATTCGAAATCATAGACCAAAAATGGAAAGAAAAGATTACCAAAATGTCGAAATGGTACGTCAAATGCGAATATGTACATTTTCTGGTAAATATACACATTTATTTACTCTTGTGGTAAATATCGTTCAGGGTCAAGGAGCCTGCAAAGCCTGAGGTTTTCGTACAGCTCTTCCACAATCACTAATTGTTAATAATATAATGCTCAATCCACGTAAAACACGTGCACCGAGTGATGAATGGCCAAGAGAACACCTCGGTCACTAGCACGGAATCCCGGAAGACAAAGGCCCGTTAAGTGGTACCCCGAGACCTATCACGACAAAAATGGACCATGACAACTTTGACTCGTCTGGTACAATTACCGTGGACTCAGCCTATAGGACTAACGTGCCCATACCCGAAAGTAATATGCTCATCTACCACAACCAGAGAAGAACTGGCAAGTTCAGAATTGAAGAGTAAGAAGAAAAAAGCATCACAACTAAGTGGACCCACAAAAGAGCCCCTATCGTTTTTAAAACAATCGAGCCTTTCTTAAAAAGACGCATTGGCAGAAAACGAAATTTAAATCAAGGAAAAAAAATGTTCAAATAATGGGAAACGAAGCCGATCAGAAGACTCTATCCCTAAAAACCTTTTTACAGGGGGAAAAATACTATCCTCCCTTGGACAAGGCCAAAGGATCAATAGGCGCTTTCAGGACACCCAACAGTTGGGAACATGTTGAGTAAAATCACAGCCAGCGTTATGGAAATGTTTAGCACTATGAAATTTTCAGATCAAATTGGCGATGATTCCATTAATCAAGATAGGGTACCTGAAAGCGCCCAATCATTATAAAATAATCAAGTTTAAGTGATTTGGCAGAACCAACAGGTTGGCAATCACCAATTAAAAACTTTTCCCGAGGTCTCTCTAGAAACAACGCAACTGCTAGCATTTCAAGACTACTGCAGTTCTAGCCCGCGTCCAGTGAGTTGGCGACCGTTAATTACTCGGATGAAGATACAGCGCTATGGTTTATCACGGCGGCTCCGATTTTAAAGCCAGGTCACAGCGAATTTAAAAATTATCGAGGAGGACAAAACACGCGCCCAGTGTTTTCTCCATCTACCTACGTACACTATAGAAACGACACGTAAATTCCTTAACCTCTTGCGCTATCAATTAGTTAGAAGAAATGTGTGCCCATCCACTTAAAGAAATTCCAAATGAACTCCTAAACGGCTTGACCTATTTTAATGAAATTTTGTGTGAGTGTTTGAGTGGGTTCTTGGATGGTTTAGATTTACAATTGGACCCGGTAGGTGGCACTGCAATCGGGTTCTAGGAATTTTTTTTTTATTTGTTGTTAAATTTTTCGATTTTTGGAAATGTAAAAATAACAGTCAAATTCGCGTTCAAATTAGACGTACTCTGTACGTCATTTTCAGAAGAGAAAAAAATTACCTATGACGTACATTGCACGTCAAAATAGCGCAAGAGGTAAGGCTCCCACTACAAAATTACCTTTTCGGGTCGGTATACTTCCATTGAAGAAAGATCAGGGAAATGATCTTCTGCCTCCTCTTTATATTGAAGAACTAGGATTTGGCACTTATACAAGAACCTTGAACTAAATGCTTGGAATTTCAAACATGAGGTAAGTGAATCTATAATAAGGGAGACGTGAAACCAAGGACAGCAACACTAGATATAGTAACACTAAATTTTGCCACGTCCCTGAGGACGATCTTTCGCATATAATTGTATAAAGCTTCATCATTTTTGTAAAGCTCCTCATTAAAACTTTATCATCGGGTGCGACGCAAATTCACACCACATAATCGGAGGAAGCATTGCCACCAACTAAGCGTCATTCTCTGACATCCAATATATTAGCTTTAATGTCGAAATTCCTCAAACAAGAAACCTTATTAAGACCTCATAAATACAGTGACAATTCTATACCGATGTCTTCAATATAATTTAACCGGTGTTCAACACTTAGATTCTTAGGTTCTGTCCAATGTACAAACTGCTAGCAAACCAATAAATAGTAAAATGGTCTTTGTAATTAGGTGGGTTAACACTGGACTGGAACACCCAAAAAAATTGCATGTGTATAACGTAACCTAGAAATAGTATTTTCTATTACAAATTCTAAATTATGTTTTTGTAAATAATTTTAAAACTAATCATCAACTAAAATTTATTGTATTACACGGATTAAGGACTACGTTTTAAAACTTGGAACATGGAATGTATTCAATCTGAGATGCACGGAAAGCCTCCCACACCAGGCAAAGCAATATACGCTCGGTTTCACCGGCATCATTTTAACATATAGCTCGTGAACGTTCAGGCTGCCCCTGAGGACATTCCCGAACAAACAAAATATGTTTTCTACCAGAAACAAGAAATCGTCTCTACCTAATGCAAAATGCCCTTTTGATCGTTCAAAATGGGGGAGCAGATTTTCTTTGGAAGTCAACCCAAGCCTTCAAGACGGAGGTGGCCCTGTTTACTACGTGAAATACCAAATTACAAATATTGTTCCACCTACTTTAAACGGCGCTTTAATACACCTTTGCTAGCCATTTATTTATGCAGGGACGCCTTTGGGAATAGATCGGATTTTAAAAGAAAGTTGGTGCACTGGCTCTGATCTATACTTATGTACGGAGTGAGTGCATGGTAACCAGCCCTTAGCAAAGCCACTTATATGAAAATTATGGGGAAGATGCAGAGAACGGCCTGGGTGTATATTAGTGGGCTCAAAGGGTGTCATCTTCGCGCGCCTTAATTATATTCAAATTTCAATTAGTCGATATTTTTGATAAGCCGATGGCGGTGAACACGGCTATGCGACTGACTGCAGTAGATCATTGGTAACGTCTCCGGACAGGGTATTCGAAGATAAACGATTCGCTTAAGGATGGGTTCGCAAATTTTAATTGCACCATACAGCCCGAGAACCCAGTTGCTCTACCAGAGAACTCTGGTAAGAACTTTTCATTGAAAACTCCAAGCTAGACGGTAGAGTAGGAACCGGAATAATCCCTGTGAACAACTAATTAGGTACCTTGATTACCGCAGTGTACTCCAAGCCGCGATGTTAGCGATTGAAACAGTTTTGATTTGATTGAGGCATAATAAACGTGGTGGTGGAACGCGGTCAGCCAAATTTGTCTTAAGCTATTCTTGTGATTGACGTTGATAAAGTTGCTGTCGCATTATTTCTCTCTGATACGCGCCTCTTTCATATTGGGTTTAAAAATTTTAAAGTTAATTTTATCTTATGTAACTAAACTTATCAAAATTGGTATCCGTTTATCCTAAGAAAATACAAACAATTCTTTAGGCAATATTATTAAAATTATAACCCACTTACAAAGTGACACCCCTCACAAAGTGACAGAAGTTCTTCTAAACCGTGAAGATTTTAACTTCTTATATTGGTCAGCGAAAGATGGAAAGGTTCAGTTGGATGTTGTATTAAACTTTTCTTTCCGACGTTCGAACATTCTAGCTTGTTCTAAGCTAAACTATTTGCGTCAAGAGAGGTAATAGGCTGATTGAGGTAGACTGTAATATATAAGTGAAAGGGATAATCAAATTTTTAAGGACCATCAGGTTTTGATGCGCTAAAATTTATTTTCGTTACGTCTACAATAGCCGAGAATTATCTCTTATCTATTAACGAGATGGCAGTTCAACATTCACTTGATGTGAGTGCCAAGACATTTCAACATTACCAAGAATTTAAGGGTGAGTTCGCACGTCGAACATAAATGTAACGCACGTCGCCAAGTAGGGCTAATGTTGGAATGACGCTCGCTACATGCAAGCTCGTCAGGAAGAAGCGGTGAGGCTACAACAAACAAATTTGCAAGGGTTAAGAATTTAAAAAGGTTTGCCATTATTGACAGACCATTTTGAGCAACTCAAATGTTAGATCGAAAAGTTGAAGGGCGGCCGACTCGGGAAACAGCAACATTTAATTTTTCTTTAAGTTTCGTGTTTTCATGTATAATGGTACTTGCGACCAATCACGTGGACCCTAAGTTCTCGAATAAAGTAGGTAATCGAAATAATTTGATTTCGATGGATGGTAAAATCTTCATAGAAAATCCCTACTAGAAGATACGTCCGTTCTACAGATGAATCATTTTAGATGAATTACATTTCTTCGATAACTTTATTGCCGCGGAATATTCGGAGAGCCAATCAAACCACATTATTTAACTGAATCCAATATAGATTCGAAACCCTTATTTTAATGTATGTAAATGCAATTGATGTTTATTTGTAAAAGTCCTATCTGGTATATCAACTTATAATTTATTGTTAAACTTCATGCATTAAAAGCAAAGATTGAAAATATTAATTGTTTTACAATTTGGTGCATAGCTACTACACGAGCCGAATACGTGACGATTTTTTGTTAGTACCCAATTAAAGCCAAACATGCAGTCATTGTTTTAAATACTGTTCATGCAAATTAGTTAAGTGTTTTGTATAAAAATAAAAAAAAAATACTTTTGTAACTCAAAAATCAACGTAAAAGTCAAAATTAAAACGCAAAATTAAAAAGAAAAACTTTGATAAATAATAAAGACCTTCCAACGGAATCTTGCCAAGTAACTTCTTCACTTGGGCTCAAAAATAAAAAGTTTGCGATACGTCGCAATGGACTAAAATAAAATAAAAATAGAAATAAAATCTTAATATAAAAAAAATCGTGATAAATTGAGCGCGGTAACAACTTTTTTTTTTATTTTACATACAATTTCAAAACGAAACTAAATTAAACAAAATTCTAGATTTTTGGTTAGGACTTATTGACACTTACGTTGATTCCCAAAGTTGTACCAACCTGTGCTTGTAAAATAGTATCCAAGCGGCTTGAAATCGTCTATATTCAAAATGCGTATCAATAATCGCGTATTTAGATTTTAAAAAATTGTATGTAAATTATGGTTTATCGAGTTTTTCTTATTCGTAAAATTTGATTCAAATCACAATATTAAAATTCTACAACCAATACCACTCCTTGTCCGTTCTATACTTTGTTATTATTATGCTTCGTCATTTGATTCAAATTTTACGCCAAAAAAATTTCATATTTGCTTTAATACTTACGGGAATGCCGCCATTGTTGCTAATTTAGTATATAAATCCTTTTTATTGTGTTTAATACTAAACATTTGCGGTGGTAGCAGCTTGTACTTTTGACAAAATTCATTTGGTTGCAGCAAGTAATCTTGGCGCACATCCTCCAAATCATCTTTGGTGCCCACAATTAGTACGGGTATTTTGCTTTCAGCGAAATACTTTATATATATTCTAGCAATATATTCGAACGAGGTTGGGTTGCTAACATCATATGTTAGGCAAGCCACGTCACAATGCACCTCTTGCGGTTGAAGCGGATCAAGTATTTGACGTACGTCAATGTCGCGTAGGACAAGATGCTTTTCCTGTCCGTATACTTGAACCGTGTTTATACAATATTGAATACTAATACGAAGATCTTTATCTTTTAATTTTTTCATGTCATCGATAATAAAACTACGACAAAGTGCTGTTTTACCAGAGCCTGTAGGCCCGATCACATGACACATATATACAGAACGACTACTTTGCTTTTTGGCTAAATCTAATCGGCGCTCCCTGGTCACATGTATTGCGGCTAATTGTGATTCATTTTCGTGCACATTAAACCCCAAATAGGCTAAATATTCTAATGTTTTTGGCAGTTCAATAAGCGTCATAAGAGTCCAACGACACATCCAACCGTGATGTGTTAGCCAACCCTTTTCATTTGTTGATACGGTTCGCTTTAAATCAGAACTCCACGGGAGTTGTGGACATGCGCTAAATACCATTCTGTATTCTTCTGATGATAAAGCGCCGTCACCATCTCGATCACTTCGCTCAAATAATGCATTTAAAAATTGTTGTCCGCGGTGTGATAATTCCGTACTACTACCGGGCGGTATTTTTATGTATGGATGTATATATTCCTTGGACATTTCTAAAACTTCATTATAACCGAATCGTCTGAGTACAGCCCATGTGGTTTCATTTCGGCCTCGCTGTATAAACAGACAATGCAAAAACAGAAATCCCTTTAGCGTAACCGCATCGTTTCGTATACCGTCCGGAATATTCTTCATTAATACAGCTTTAACTTCGTCCAATACTTGGGGCTGGAGTGGAGCATTAAAACATCGTCGTTGGAAATGATTTAGTTCGTAATCATTTAGTAAGCCGTCTCCGTCTATATCACATACTTTGAATATTCTTATTAGTGCTTTCTTGCAAGGTTCCGTTAACTGAAATAAAATTGGAAAGTATTTTATTTTAAGTCCAACGACAGTAAGAATACCGGAAGTCCCAAAAAGCTGGTTTAAAAAATGATCTACTCACGTCTTGTTCCTCCATAATATATAATGGAGCGGTTGGATGTAATACAGCCTTTTGTGCATAATAAAACATTTCTGATATATTGTGAAGTGTTTTAGCTGAACATTCGACACAACTCTCCACTTCAGGAAAATCTTCCATAATTGTAAGGACATGCTAAAAGGATAAAACCAATATTAATTTTGAAATTGTAAAACATTACAGACTCGAGTACACGTACATCAATTGTAGAAAATTCGACTAGATCCGTTTTATTACCAACTAGAACAACTGGTTTTCTTTGGTCACTGGGTACACAGTCTCGAATAAATGGAAGCCAATAAGAAGTAATCCTATCCAACGTATTATCATCTTCTACCGAGTATACGATACAAACAACATGCGCTTTCTGTACTTCTGTTGAAAGCGTATCCTCTGATTGTTCCGTTGATGAATAATCGACAATATTAGTTGGAACCTGTTCAGGTGTAACATCGGCGGGAATAGTTATTTCCTCGGCTTTCGGCGGCACATCTTCCGGAAACTCTTCACTAACTAATGATAATATAAGGGAAGTTTTCCCAACACCTTGATCACCAACTAATAAAATTCGAACATGACGTTTTGGTGCCGTCCAAGAAACCATTTTCTGTTAAAATAGTAATTTAGGAAATACGCGTTACATATACCTATATTTAATTATTTTGGCAAGAAAAACTATTTATCATCTAAATTACGATCTAGTAAATATTCAGTGACGACGATCTTTTGGTGCAACGTGTAACATTTGCAGATAAGATTATTGGATAAATCTGCATAGGGTGCGCATGCTAATTATGCAAATTTGTTTCACGGGGGTCTAAAATGTTATACATATAACGATTATCGTAATGGGATTAACTTTGTAGAATTTATTAATGGGCCTCAAAAATAAGCGGAACATAAAAATTTTGACAACTACATTATCACTGGAAATGTTATGAATTTACACAATACTAAGCCGTTTACCGCATAGCCATTTATAATAATTTTATCTATCCATACTATAAATAGTATTATCTATCTATTTATGAATCGATTCCTAATTTTTCATATTTTTGCACATCGAAATGACATAACCTGTCAAAAATGAGCTCCTCTTACCTAATTTTCCGTCCGCACGACCAAAATTTTTTTTGGCCTCAATCGAAATTTTTACAATACAAACAAATCTAATGGGGGTATTTTAAGAAACAAAACTTATATATTATCGCTTTAAACTAATTCACATTTTAATAGTTTTTATTTTTAATTTAATTTATTCGGCACAAACCACAGAATTAATTCACTTGCATCATTCCTTTTTATTTTTTTTTTGTTGTGGCTATCGACTGGCGAGCCCGTGTTGAATTTACCTCTATTTTCACTAATCACTGATATGTATACAAATCGAATTGTTGTTACCACAATAAAATCACCGCTGTTTATATCGACCCCCAGGAAGGGTTTTGCTTCGATGTTAAAAGAAAAATATAAATAAGATTTGGAAAGTAAAAACACAAGATTTATTTTTTTTACAGTGACTTTACGTCATACGAGTTGGAATAATAAAAAATTGAAGTACTAGATTTGTGTATGCCTGTGTAGATATTTTACATATTTTGTAGAGATACGCAGTACTTTATTGCGAAACTGTACATTTGATTCGAATTTTTAGTCATTTTCCATGCTGGCCGTAAATTCGCGTTCCGTGAAAATATGAAAAGTACGTTGTTTTCATTCGCAATCGAGTATACTTGAATTATGCATAGCAATTTTATTTCACTCAGTGGAATTTAAAATTATACGTGTGAATAATCCAAACTACTAGATTGCTAATAATAAAATACTTTTAAGGATGTAATTCGGAAGTAGGAATTTGATTAGGATCAATTAAATGTTGACAATTTTTAACGATGTTTTGAAATTAAGGTTATATATTACTAAGCTTTAATTGTAACATTGATTTTGGCGATCATAAATAATCTAACTGGGCCATTACTTGGCCGATTACAATCAAAATCGGTTTAAACAATGGAATTATGATAAATATAAATTTGTTGGATAGGCCTGTGATACTAACATACATATGATTAATGAATTTTGTTTTGTCATATTTGGGGATAGTATACCGGTCATGCTTGATAAATACTTCGATCACTCAGTAAGATGATCTTTAACTAAAATTCCCAATTGAGTTTTCAGGTCCCGATTGTGACGTTCTAGAATCTAGATGGTATGTTGAATAATTTCGCTCACGAACTGCGATCCATTGTCAGACATGAGCCGCCTGAGTAGTCCATAACGCAAGATCACAATCAAAATTATTCTACAATCCAGAGCAGTTGCTGAGACTAGAACAAATAGTTCCATCCCTTAAGCCCGTTGTGTTTCAAATTTAAAACTTTATACGTCGGACAATCCACAAAATTATAACAGAACTCGGTAACAAATCTGTGCGTTCCCGACTAGAAATATTTTGCCTCAATCTTCGATAGAGTTCGGTCAACCCCATAATGTCCGGCGGTTGGATCGGAATGATAGCGCAGTAAAATATGGTTGCGAAGAGGTCTGGGTACTATTAGCTGAGCTTTTTCGATTTCTTCGTTGTGAAGAAACATATTAGTATTTAGGTGATAATTAGACTGAATTTTTTCAATTCCTATTCTACTGCAAGTGCTTCTCGTTCAGTGGTGCTGAAGTTTCATGCCGCAGCGATTAACAAACGGCTTGCATATTCGATTGAGCTTTCATATCCATTACCTTGTAGCGGTAAAGTACCCAAGCATAAAGAATTCGAATGGCTATCAGGATAAACGACCAAGAGCGACCCACTGCGTCTTACAATAATTACACCGAGCTTTACGTGATGGCTCTGAATAAGTCTTTCCCTTAATCGTGCTTAACTTTAACTTCGTTTGTATTCGCCACCATCACTTCGAAAAAAAGTTCTTCAGCTCGGGCCAGTTCTAATAATTTATTATATGATTCAAAGTCGGTTCAAGTGAGTTAATTATTCTCGAATTTAGGGCGACCATAAATCACATCAAGTGGTATTTAATCTACTATATTAAGTTTTTCTAACAATACCAGTAATTTTTTAACATCAAGCTCTGTTCGCACATCACTCCTTTGTTTCAGATTGAAAATTTCATGAAATACCATGTATTTTGGACGTTGATCTCCAAAAGCTCTTGCAACACATTTTTATTTTCGTCCTAGTACACTTGATTTTATTCCATCGAAAACCTCGAAGAGCGATATCATCTTTGTAAGTGTCCATCTAAATTCGATTGCCCGTCGTATCGGCATGGACATTTCGCAAAACTTCCAGTCGTGTTCATAATAACAGCCCCAGTTTGTTGTTGTGCAATTCCCATAGCTTCGTATAGTCATCGATTTTACTTTGTGATTGCATAATTAGTCGAGAATTATTGAGAACAATTTCTGTTTCTTTTATTAACTGACTTACTCGGTACAGGAATTGTGCGTGCGGTTCAAAATATTTTAGATTATAAATTTAAAACCGTAAAAGAATCAAAAATAAAACTGTTCAACTGTCCGTAGGTGTCTATTGAAAAATTGACTGTGGAGGGCTGGTTATATAGCAACAAACCTAGCACCACACCATTCTGTGTAACTACACTGTACCTTGTCAAGAAGCTGTTTCATATCTTCCTCAATCCACTTTTCACTTGAGCTTCTCACGAAAAACGGCCGGCACAAAATAAACTTTGTCCATTTATTCTTCGTTGAAGTTGAGTACAGATACATGAGCGGTAACAGAGTCTTTGGTTACCGACCATGAAGTTTTTTGCTAGAAGATTTACCATCAGAACTCGGTGAAAATCGGTAACTGCTAAGGAACGTCAGCTTCGTGTGATCAGTACTATCTTCATCTCCAAATTATTTGTTTATGGTGGGTTTGAAAGATCTCTTAAACCTCTCCCTTCCCTCCGTTTGGCAATGGATAGAAATTCACAGTTATTAAGTGATCAATACCACTGCGTCAACAGAACTCATGACACAAAGATTTCTGGCAACCCTTCCAGTGCAAACAACTTTTTGTAGCGCGGGAACCGTATAGTCCATAGTACGCAACAGGATTAAAACTTTCTTCCGCATACTGGGAGGAAATATGACTCGAGTAAACTTATTTCTTACATGACATTTCTGAAGATCTCGATTTTGGACAGCAATAGGACTGGACACTCTGGTAACCCTTTTTCTGGGTGAATAGGTGAAACAATCTGCCACCAGAATAAATTCTCTGCCATAGAGATAAGTGAAGCATTTTACAGATAGACGAACAAAAGTGATTCTTTCTCAACTTGACTACATTACTTTTGATGATCATCGAATACATCCTATCCATTATTCTGTGACTTCTGTGATCTGTCGGAAACAACACCACCGGTGACCACGGACTGCTGGACTCGATAATTCTTACCACTTGCACCAAAGACAATCTTCTAGATGCTTAGAACTACTCTAAGAAGCGGTTAAAATAATTAACCTTATAAAGCAATTCTTTCAAGTCTGCTCTCGAACTCTTTTTCAGTATCGTCCAAATCATACAATTTGCACTCGCTCATATTACATTTCAAGTTGGCAACAAATCGTTTAAGTATCTCATCCAGATTTTTGAGATGTTTTTCTTCGGTTCGACCTGTTTTAATTATGTCGTCCGCTGAATTATATTTGGTTCACTATGCTATTCCAAATGGCAATTTTGGTACAGGAATAGTACAAATGGAGTCGATACTACCGCCAGATCCTTCGATTCACTGCCAAGTTTCAATTGCAAAACGATTCGCTGAGGTCAATCTTCCATACTGATCGTCGCAGAGTTCAGAGTATACCGTGATCTTAACATCTCCGTAGGTTCTCATTGACCTTGACCTGTTCCTATTGACCTGAATCTGTTAATCTCTCTTTCTAGTTCGTTCGTCTGTTTAAATGGCAATGGTCATGCCTTGAAACGTTTCGGTGTAGCACCAGGTTTTAAGGTTGAGTGAGCTTTGAATTGATACAGCGACACAAACCGGGTTCAAGAATACTCGAGTTTTTTTTTAAACAAATCATTGACTTTGGTTTCCCAAATACACCGAAAAAATACCATTGGTTCTCAAGCTTGCATTCGTTACTCTCGATTGTCACTTTCGGCTGATTTAATTCACGATAATCAGCTTTACCAATCAATTGGTGATCCAGTATCAACTAATCACAACGCTTCATCCAATTTCAATGGTTCCGGTTCACACTCGAACATATTGTCACTCGAACAGATTTCTTCAAACGAAGACTTTCTGTAGGCTCCAATTGGTTTGTTGATCAAGTTTTCGGATCTTTGAACAATTCGTCACAGAAATTTTGAAAACTTTCGATGACATCTACCGAATTGACATTGTTATTGGATTGACTTCGATCACCACCCTTTTGAGTTCGACTTAACTGATCACTATTTCTCGTTGCGCACATACCGATGCAATATAGCCAACTTGCTGCGATCATGCTTTGCTCCACAGCCTGGGCGCGTATTCTTGAAATCGGTGGATATTTCCATCTCAGGACTATAATTTGCATTAAAATTCTTTATATTATTCTAATTTTTCGCCGGCTAGTTTAATGGTTTTTCAAATTTGCTTGCAAGTCTTCTATTATTTGTTTCACTACTATTTCACTACTACTCGAATTGCGAAATCAGAACAAGTTTTCTTACACTCAACTCACATTTTGTAGCCACTTCCTTTAAATTAACGATCCATAGCTTGCATACACATCTGCAATTCTGCACTACTCATTTTCAACTGCAAAATGACAAGATGACTGATGATGAGACAATTGAGAAAATGTTGTTCTTCCGATGCACAAACGCCACTTGTGCAATGTTGAAATGAGGGGTGGTGCATATGGATGGAGTTATACGAAATTCCTTTCGAGCTGATGGCAACAACTTTCTCTGCAGTCTGCGCTTGAAAGTTTATTGTCTTGATTATCTTTTTCACGGCTTTGGCTGAAAGCAATCAGGAGCTTATCATTTAATTTTTAAAGTGTATATGTATTGTGATCTTTGTTACGCGAGGGGTCATAACATTATTTATTATTTAATTTTGTTTTTTAATTTTTAATTTCGTTTCATCGAATGGTTGGTGCCTTTTACTGGTGGCATTGTAATCTGTTTTCTGTGCATTGATAATAATCCGCCAATCCACACTAGGACTCATAATACCGGTATCAAACTTCGTTTCTTTTTTCTTTACCTATAAAACCGTTTTTTTTGCGCCGCAACAAACGAAGAAATGATTCCGAGTCATGAGTCCCAATGTGGACGCGCACAATAGCATATATTAAATAACTTATATATAGGACGTTCGTGTTCTTCTTCTTCTCTTATCCTATTGCATTTACCGTAATTAGATTTTTTGTCACGGTGTCGCTTTTGTCGTTTTTCAAATTCGAGAAAATATTCGAAGTAAAATCAAATTGTCAAAAAGTTTACGATTTTTAGTTGTCAAAGAAAATAATGGAAGTTAAAAAAAGTGTTTTAATTATCATTTATTCATGAAATTACATAATGGTGTTCGTGGACATTACGTTTACATTGAATTTTAATTTATATTTCATGTTTCGAACTATTATGTCGGTTAGGTTTCTCACATATCTCTTCTAGTGCGGCAAGCAATACTAACATATAACAAAACAAAATTTATTGAGAATTGTTTAAAGCATAACGGATCAATTAAATTACATAATGGTTCCTGGCCATTACGTACCCCTCCTAACATATGCAGTTCGTTAAAACCACATGTAATATTAACAGCACGGACACGATAATTTCCGAAAACGAAAAAATTCCATCTCAAATTGTCCAGTCAGTCGACCGTAAACAGAAAACTAATTGCCAAACCTTCCATAATATATTGCCCGTCTTCCTCGTCTGTAGTTGATTCATTACTTAAGATCTCAACATTTACATCGTAAATAATTCCTATAGATTAGAATCGAACATAATGACATGTCTATACATATAAACGGGGCGGCATGTATTTACCACCGGTAACAAAAAAATACGACACCAGTAACATGTAAATATTTTCATTGTGGATGGCTGAAGAAACCATGATGGACTTTAGATTTTTAATTAGGAACTTCCAATATTCAGAACGGTAAACTATACATCGTTTCTAGCATTTTAACAAACTACATTAAAAATTGAGGCTATCCCAGTATGCAATTTTTTCACTGTGTGGAAAAAATTGCTTTAATTCCATACTAAATTCCGTACTACACAATAGCAAAGACACAAAAATATCGATTTTGGACAAGCAATATTTTCTGTCTCTTTCTATTTCACGTTTTTGTTTTATTTTATAAATTTTTATTTTGTATCTCAAGTTTCTTGTGACAAGTTGGCGGAGAACGATGCACACAGCTGTGCGTGCAAATTTTTTCATTTTAATTTTTTATTGTTTTTGTCTATAATGTTTTCGATTATTAAAAGAAATTTTTGTAAATTATAGTGCTTTATATTAATAATAGTGAAATTATAGTGCTTTATAAGTGATACATCAACGTTGTACTAAAGGTAATAAAAATCTATTTCAATATGGCGTCGCCATATACTTATAAAATGTAAATATATTTGAGACGATGTAAATTGCTGGTGAAATTTTATTTTTCTTATTTTTTAAGATGTTCAATATGCTGGAGTTGAAGATATCAAATCGGGTGGTGGATGGCAAAAATATCATAACCAAATATTTAATATTTTTCTCATATGAAAAATACTAAGGAAATCGGCTCAATTTTACGTAGAAAAGTGTTTAAAATTAGTATGGAAAAGTGTATAGAAAAAAACCCGAGCTTCCAACGAAATTCCACCTTCTTTCCTATTTGATTTTTTCTCGTTTTAGTTGGGATGCACACCGACACCGGAATTTTTGTGTCACTTTTCTTTGATGAGTAGTACGTATTTCCATGGTGTGTTGTGTCAGTGTTGTTAAATAAATAAAATGAAGTTCTAAATCTTTTCGGTTCGGTATCATGGGAGGGGTTTCTCATTCCTTGTCAGTGCCAAAATTACAGGCTGGGCTTGTCACTCCCCATCATCCCGTTGGCAGGATATCCACAGGGTCGGAGTGGCGAGTCCAGCATATGTGTTATCCATTGGAGGACGACCGTAAAATCCACACGGTCTCCTCGTGGCACTTCTTGTCTCCTTTGATGGGTGAAGAGAGACCTGGTCGGTTGAAGAGATGTGCCTACCCTCTAATGCTGCTTCGTTATGGCTGGGCATCGGCCTTTCGAGGTCACAGTTCTCGTCAGTTTTTTTTGTTTGCGTTTTATTTTTATTCTGTTCCAGCTCTAGGCCAGGAACATGCAACTCTAAACTTCCCCACGACCCAGAACCCTGCGTACTTAGATAAAATCTGCGGGGTGGTGTTGAACCATTCAGTAACATCTTTTATAATTGTTTCTATATTTAAGCAATATTTAATTCCTTACGTCCCTAGAGCTAGCCGAACCCATACTGCAGAACATTACGAGATAGTATGGATAATTATAGTCCTTTCCTACTAAAAAGATGGCTTCTGTTAGCTTTAGAAAAAGTTAGCAGAACGCATATCAAAAAATGATTTAAGAACAATTGAAAAATTAAAGGTTAATTTTAGGCTAGTTAAATGCCTTACTAAATTTTATTTTTTGCTCGTTCTAAAAAAAGCATTAGGCTTGGACAATGTGCAAGACAAGATCAATCGACATACAAATAATTTTAGGCTGATTATGGGGTAACCAAACGCCTCATTAAAAATTTTAGGGCTTCAATCGTTCTTCACCAAACTTCAGGTCATTTAATTTAAAGCTAGCAGAACCTAAATGGGAAGTTGGGCCAAAACCGAAATTATAACCTAAAACCTAAAATTAATCTTTAATTTTTCAATTGTCCTTAAGTCATTTTTTGATAAGGGATCTGCTAACTTTTTCGAAAGCCAGCAGAACCCACCGTTTTAGTTGGAAGGTATGGAACCCAAAAATTTTTAATAGAGCCTATAATTATTCATACTAACTTGCAATGTTCTCCTGTATGGGTTCTGCTAGCTTAAGTCCTCTCTTCTTCCTATCCTACGGAATAGTTTTATAAAATTCTACGTCCAAATCGGTATCAGACTAAGAAACAATTGACAAGGCTTTATCGACGAACGTCTAGAATAATAATCAACAAATAAACCAACATTCTTTGGATTAACTTGAACCGGTCACCCTATTAGTGATAACACTAGTGGTAGTCTACACCTTAACCACTGAGCGCCCTAGAGTGGTTAATGTATTTCTTTTAAATTGCAGTTTAATTAATTTTTCACGGGACATTTGAACTACATCCTCGCAACCTTAATTTAGGAGCAGTAAGCAAATATTTTAGTGTTTTGAGTTTACAGACATATTTAGGCAGATTTTTCAACCCCAACTGTAATCCACAATAAATTCGTACATATGCGTCAAAATTGTCTATCAAAACGTTGAAAATGTCTCAGAATGGAAAAATCTGAAAGATAAGATTTAAGTTATGAGATGATGGGCGGCTTCTATGTAGACGGGTGTAATAAATTATCAATACCAAACTCATCAAGTTCAAAAGATCCAAAATGAGTATGCGCGATTAAGAATATGAATACAAATCATTAAACTCGGTGTCTTTGGACGATAAAGGTTCAATCTGTTCCCATCATTTTTCCAGATGGCATACACAATAAATGTGGATACATCAACATTTTGGTCATATACTCGTACATTTATCCATTCAACTCTATATACTCGTAATTGATAAGAAGTTAGAGGATTGTATTACAATAAATTATGGGTGGTTTAAATATTTGTATATAAATTTTATGAATTTTCATTTAATTTATTTATTTAACGTTGTTCGGAATAGTGTGAAGTGGTTTTGTGCATCAACTTGTGCTCCATAAACAATGAGAAATTTCATTTGGATTTTACTTATATTGGGATTTATTAATCGATCAGGTAATTATTATCCGATAGTTCTGTAAAAAAATACTTTATCTTGT
Source organism: Nephrotoma appendiculata (assembly GCA_947310385.1). Taxonomy (NCBI): domain Eukaryota; kingdom Metazoa; phylum Arthropoda; class Insecta; order Diptera; family Tipulidae; genus Nephrotoma; species Nephrotoma appendiculata. Next base: position 152,373,438 of record OX371224.1, on the reverse strand, counting down.
TATCCGTATATTATATAGAATCGATTGATTGCGATAAAATACCGAAAACATCAGAAGCCCGATTAAAGAATTTTCTTTTCTGTAATTATGACAAAACAGTGCGGCCTGTTAGTGTGAAATCGAATATTACCACTCTTACTCTACGCATGTTGATAAAAACTTTTGATTTTACTGATTCCACTCAAATATTGTCGATCAGCAGCTGGATGCCTTTGGGCTACAATGATAAACAATTAGCATGGAATCCGCAAAGTTACGACGGACTTGACAGTATTATTGAACCAAGCTCAACATTGTGGATGCCTGATTTGTCGTTATATAACAGTGAAGATGGTCGTGGAGAAAATGCATGCTCTGAGTCTGAATGCCGCATTAATAGTCGAGGGCGTGTAATGTGTGTTCGACCATGTGCGTATAAAGCAATTTGTGAGTCAAATTTTGAACGATGGCCGTACGATCGACAAAATTGTTCTTTAACAATTGGTTCGTGGTTGAGTCCTGGTGAACATATTTCGTATGAATTTAATCGTACCACCGTTGTGTCTGAGTCACATTTACGGCATAAGGAATGGCGCCTATTTTCATCATCAGTCAAAATTAATACTGGAACTGTCTCGTCAATACCGAATGAAACTTATCCGTCATTAGAATTTAATTTTATTATCGAGCGCCATTCCGAGTTTGATGTTGCAATGATACTGGTGCCCGCCATTAGTAAGTATCTCTCGAATTATAAATATATTTTATAAAATTAATATAAATTATTTTTAGTCATCATCCTAATCAGCCTTGTATCTTTGTGGTTGGACCTGGAATCATTTGATCGCCTAATATTAATCATAATTAATTTAACCATAAATTTTTCATTCATCCAACAAGTTTCTTGGTATGTACCGCGGAATGGTGCAGAATGTCCTACAGTTGTCTTATTCTTTCGTAATTCGATGGTAATGACAACAATCACATTAATTGAAACTTTCGCGATACGGACTATTGGTAAAACACAGCGGTCGATACCAATGTGGATCGATACATTAAACATTTTCATCACTACATCACCGCTGTCAAGCTATTTCGTTTTGAGTAAGATGGCCAGCGAACAAAATATGTCGGCCGACGGTGAAACATTACTTAAAGATTCTGAAAATGGGTTGGAAGGGCCTAGTGATCGCGTTAAGTGGCAACAATTTTCGAAAATTATTGACCGCCTATTATTTATATTATTTTTTATCATCTTTCTGATTATGTTGATCACATTGGTGCCAGAATCGTATGGCAGTGATACTGGTCTAGAAGCTGTACCCGCTGAATCGTCATAGAATATATAAATATAATAAAATAATATAAAATTATATGTACAGTAAAAAATCTTTTATTAAAAAATTATTATGCAAATGTTATAAATGATCCATATAAATAAAAATATGCGATCAATAATGTTGCTGAATATGCGCCATTTTAAATTGGTTGCAGGGAAATTACGAGTAAACGGGGAGAACCCATGATCGGTATCCGAATTTAAATGCCAATTAAACAAAGTAAATTTAAATAAAAACTCCAGATGCCTAAACCAAAGCGGTGCAGAAATCGTTCTTCTAGTAAATCCACGTAGGATCAATGTTTCACAGATTAAAAAACACGATGTACTAAATATTGATCGAAAGTATATCACAGCATTCGGTAATTGATCGGGTCTGTTATGAAAGGCATCATTGATTGGTCCGACCATATGCAGTTCAAGGTAAATACCTACTGCAATTAATAAAATTCGCAGTAACGAGTCAAACTCTAATGCGAACGCTATTAAGGTGACAACATAAACTGCATAAACAGGATACATGATACTGTAAAAATCGAGATTAGCATGTTTCTCAGTTACAATCGATACACCAAACACAGGATAGAAACTCAATGTTTTAATGTCGGGCGTGTATACTTCGTACACTATTACTTCGGACCTTTCTTCCTGCAAATTTACGTTGACATTGATATCGGAATCGTATTTGATCCGACCGCCATAATTATTTAGAGTAATCATGGAAAGCGAACAGTTATGATTTTCACTTGGCCAATTATGAAAGTTTGATTCACACAGCATTTCTACGAAGCACGTATATTTACACATAACTGTCCCACTAAATTGAATTGAGCATTTGGCGCGACAGCTTCCGAAGGCGGTATCACTATATATCGTAAAACCAAAATACATATTATAATTTCATTCCGTTTTAAAATATATTTTTACTTACATATCATAGAAATGGAATGCTGGTGTCCAAATATTTTCAAGTTCAACTGTAATTTCCGTAATATTTTCGTAATTTTCTGGATCGAAAGCCAAACTCGTTTCATTGTATGTTACCATCAAATGTACCATCGCCATTAGGCTATACCTCAGTTGATATAATTCTTCCATTTCAAATAGTAAATTAACGGTAATCTCATTTTCGGGCACCCGGATTGGTTCGTAGTCGCAAAGTAATGTTAATTTTAGATGCGTTTCGACATTTGTAACATTTCGTTGGTTGCAATCTAACGTAACTACAAAATAAAATGAAATCAATCATTCAAAAAATGAACATAAAATTAGTTTTTATAATCACGGTCGGACCTGAGAAACTTATTAAACAGAAAATTATTATGGTTCGTGTGAAAATCATGGCAAATTTTAGAGAGAGATAATTTTCAAACACCCATTGAAACGGAATAAATAATTTCAAATGAGCTCTTTCATTTTGATATAAACCGCGAACCCCCCTCGTTCATTGTCAAAGTATTTCACTGACTTATATCTGAGTTTATTTATAACAGTAAACTCCCATTGAATTGTAATAAATCGAAAATTTTGTATTTGTACTTTGGAGCAGATTTCATTGTTATATAATTTTTGATCCCAACGGAATTCGTCGCGTTTCGCAATTTCTAATCTGCCAGTCGTAAACATTTTTAAAAACTATTTCAATTTTCAATAATAAAACGATTTTCATCATGAAGTGTAGTTTATTTTTAGTTTGGTTAATAGTTTTTATTAAAAATTCTGGTAATATGGTAAACCGAAATTTTTTGGCGGCAAGATTTGTCAATATTTTTATTTCTCTTCCAGACGAATTAAATTGTAAACGTGATCGCAGTATTTTGGTGAGCCCTGAGCTGCAATTAAAATATGCACTATTTTGTGACTATGAATCGGGTGTATTACCGGAACGAAATATTTCAGTTAATTTTGATATGATACCGGTATATTTTTGGTTTTCCAGATATTGGGAATTCGATCCCCGAATAAAATTCGAATGTAATTTAGTAGGTTTATTTGGTAAGAGGTTATAGGAAACGAGCAAATTTAGTGATTTATATTTATTTTTGTAGACCTATGTCGATAAAAATTTAAAATGGTCACCAGCCGATCACAATAATATCGAAACGATTGCTGTGGATGGAGTGAAGGATATAAAATTGTGGATGCCTAAAATTTCATTTGATCATGCGTAAGAAAATTATTGTATTCGAATGCTACATAATTCGTATCTTTACTACCTATATAAAATATCTTTTAGATTGGACAAAGATAATACTTTGGATGATTGTGCCACACTTGGTTGCTCGATTCATTCTAATGGCAGTGTATACTGTGCATTTATATGCGATATAGCTGCGTGGTGTGATTCTGAATTTCGACGTTGGCCATTTGATAGGAAATATTGTTACGTAGACATTACAACACACTACAGTACGAGCGAGATACAGCTTACTTCACGCGCAACTGATTTAGATACCTTTAAATATGCTAAAAATTCTCATTGGGATATTAATCAGATTCAGAGCTACTACAGATACCGATACGACGATACAGAGCTCCCAGCAGAATGGAATATGACAAAAATAGAAACAATAAATTTTCGCGCTGTACGGCACTCGAGTCAAGATGTAAATACAATATTTGTACCATTGCTTATATTTACTGTTGTAAATATGCTTGTATTTATCACCGATCTACGATCAAGCACTCGCATTTTGCTCCTAATTCTCAGCATATTGATTCATATGTCCTTCCTGTCTTTCATGTCATGGACGGTACCGAAATACAAGGATAACATACCAGGCGTGATTTTCTATTTCATTGATTCGATGACTCTTTCGATGCTTTTGGTGATCGAAACTGCAATTTTGCGGAAGATTGGCAAATCTAATGATGGGCCACAATCAGGATTCGTTCGTCAAATGCTTTCAGTTGTAGATGATACTTTTTTTGGATGGTTATTTGTGATACAACCAGAGTTTAGCGATATTCGCGCCGATTTTCCATTTTTGCGGGCCCTGAAAATTGGGCATGGAAGCGATGATAATTTAAAATGGTGGCAATTTGTTAAGATTATTGATCGATTTTGTCTTTTAATCTTTGTGGCACTATACTTGTTTGGTCTTTTTATGAGTATGCGTTACACCATTTTGTAAAACTATTAAATGCATATCAAATAAATTGTTTATTATTATCAATAAATTTTTTTCTTCTTATATTTATGTGACTTAGTTTCCAAAATACATTGTATCTGGCCCTGTGGTATAACATCAACATATCAATTATCAAGGGATTTCGATTAAAATATATTACATTCGCGAAAATGCGTGGCACCCGGTTAGAATTTCATTAATGGGCGTATATCGAAGTGCTTGTTTCTAAAATCAATTTAGACGAAAAATTTATTTCTAGAAATTTAGTTAAGTTTTAAACAACATCGTTATAGGTCGTGTTCTCTGTTGAAGTGACTAATCTTGCAAAATGCTACAAATGTATGTGATCTTATTGATTATATTTACAAATTATACAAGTGCATCAGGAAATTGTGTTAATCCTCCGTTAGCTAAAAGTGAATCGTGCATTAAAGAAAAGTTGTTGGCGGATTATGACAAACTGGCCAGACCTCGTCCTTCTGCCACCGATCCGTTAGCAATTAAAATGGATTATGTAGTACGCGGTTTTGATTACGATAGTTCGCAGCTCACAATTTATGTATGGGCGAAAATGTCGTGGACGGATACCAATTTACAATGGCAACCATTTGACTACAACAACGTGAAATATATACAAATTTCCAGCGAAGAAATATGGATTCCTGACTTAGCGGTATATAATTCGTAAGTTTCACAATGCTCCTGTTACATAATCAGTATAATAATTATTTTCCCTTACACAGAAAGAGTGACATCGGGGTTAACGGTTGCCCCGAAATATTTTGCACTATCGATTATAAAGGAAATATTAGGTGTGAACCACCATGTTCTCATACAGCTATCTGCGATTCAAATCTTAAACAGTGGCCATTTGATCGTCAAAAGTGTAAAATCGATTTAGGCTCATGGCTCAATGATAAATCAAATGTGAGATAATATCGTATTAATTTTTAAAATTTACCAAGTTATTTTTTATAATTCCTAGCTCCTTTTAAAACAAGAGAATCTATCACTTCTGCAACAATTAAGTTTCTCTAATAACGAATGGAAATTAATCTCCTCGAAGTTTTCAACCGGAACGTATAACAAGAGCTCTTCGAGCAGTGATGTGAAAATTGAAATATCTATAATTTCGTATGAATTTATAATTGAACGACATTCTCTACTGCATCAAATGTTATTAGTAACACCATCTATTGGTAAGCAACTGTAACTTTTACTTTTATTTAATTTTATTCATTTTATTTTGAACTTTAGTTATGATAATGATCAATTTGATCGCAATGTGGATCGGACTATTTAGTAATGAACGCTTCTATCTACTACTACTAAATATTATGCTTCATTTTATGGTGATCGAAGAATTATTTTGGTACACGCCGTTTTCGGGTGACTATGTCCCAGATGTCAGTAAGTACTCGTAAAGCATTTATTTTTATGATTTGCATTTTTATGCGTAACCACATTTCATTTAATTATTTTACAGTATACTATGTACGTGATTCACTCATTCTCACTGCATTCGAACTATTTTTTACCATTTTATTGAGGGCAGTTTCCCGCTACATGATGGCACCACCAGTCTGGATTGAAACAACAAATAATTTATTTGTAAATAATCCGCTTGGATTTTATTTTATAGTCGCGGGTAATCATAATAAATCACTCGATAATTCATTGGGGGACGATAATCAAAATTTGGTGGAACCAAAAAGTTATGAAGTGTCCAAGGAGAACACGAAATGGAAACAGTTTTCGAATATCGCCGATCGTATTATGTTTATGATTATTTTGCTGACGTACGCGATTTTATTTTTCCGCGTCTTACCTGGTGGATATGAAAAATTATAGGGCAAAATTTGTATGCTTCTCCATCAAAATACTCCGCACTATTGAAATTAAATTAATTAACTGTTAACTACTCATTTTCAATGCTCTTAATAAAATTGTTTGCGCCATTCAGTCCGTTTGGGTGGGTGCCTCACTAATGGACTCACTATGTTATGTGGTTATATCACTAACTATTAAAAACCGGATCACTTCAAATTCGTGTGTATGATTCCAGCAATATCACAACAACATCAACTGTATTGGCACCAGGTGGTTCATTCATTTATTTTTTCTTTTGAGACGTCGCTTAAATATTATTGGGGGTACAAATAAGTTTTGATAAATTTTTTATAAATTCGAAGCTTTACTATCAGAAATTGATACAATGTATTTTATTCAAAGTATTGTCCATCGTTAGCTGCGACTTTTTCCCATCTTTCAGGCAGCATAAGAATTCCACGTCGAAAAAATTTCTTTTGTTTTGAGGCAATCCAAGAATCGACCCAATTTATGGCTTCTTCGTAAGCAGTGAAGTGCTCCTAGGCCAGGCCATGAGTCATGGACCGAAACAAGTGGTAGCCGGAAAGAGTAATGTCTGATGAATACGGCGAGTAGGGTTTCTTGGCGACTCTTACAACATGTGATCGAGCGTTGTCAACTCGAAAGATCACTTTGTCATGTCTTTTGGCATATTGTGGGCAATTCAGCTTCAATGCTCGGCTTAATTGCAGTTGTTCTCACGGGAGAAGTGATGGTTTCGTTAGACTGGTGGAGCTCATAGTATATCACTCCGAACTGATCCCACCAGATGCACAGCATTAGCTTCTTGCCATGATTATTCGGTTTGATGGTTGAATTTGACGCATGATCGTAGTGGGTCCACTTTTTGTCCTCTGTCACGATTCAATGCAAAAAATCGTTTCGGTTTTGTCTTTGGAGCACTTGTTCGCACGTGAATAAACGGCGCTCGATGTCTCTTGGCTTGAGTTCATACGGAACCCAATTTGCTTGTTTTTACTATGGTCTTGAGACGGGTTTGAATTGTTTATTGAGTTACTCC